>JBAMIG010000003.1:18221056-18240851 GCA_037177335.1 Kiunga ballochi
TTTCTAATTTCATGACTTTTTAAAAAATGTTTTTCTTTTAGGTTTGTTTTCTTGGCATCCTTTCCTGATGACACTAGCTGTAAGTAACCTGAAAGCTGAACAAAAATTAATAATTATTGTGTATAAATACAGTCAGATCATCAGAGGCAGCTACTTCCGGTGCCTCACACATTTCTGTATGACATGATAATTACTTTAAAGCAATTATGTGGCAAGAAAAGAAAGGTAAAATAGTTTTTTCATTACTTCATTATTAAAAATATTAGGAAATATTTCTCTTGCAACAACCTAAAGCCCATCCCATAGAAGTTCTGTTACACATATAAAGATAAGTTTACTGCTTTTTTGTATAGCTCCTAAAAAAATTCTAATACACCATAATGAAAAATACAAACAATAAAACAGTTACACCGATAGTACAAAATCATTTAAAAGGTGGTGCAAAGCAATAAAATAATAAAATAAAATAATTTTAAATGATTAAAAGCAAGCAACTGTCTAGATTTCCATATCTATTCTGTGACTGCCATTTTAAAGAGGTAAAACAGGTGTGTTGAGTTCAGATCTCGTAGAGCACCTTGACACTGAGCTGATGTTTGGTCATCTTTAAACGGACCGTGTTTTGCTTCCTGGAACAGTACGATTCATTTGGCGTAGTATGAATATTAACTACTTCTGTTTCGAACCAAAGAAGAAACTCTGGCCTGCTCAGTCCTCTTGCAAACACATTTATCAGTAACCAAACAGAACTGCAGTAAAGCATCAAGAAGAAGAAGTAATGCAGAGTTTGGGTAAGAGAGAAAACAGAACATCTTATGTTCAGAAAATGTATGTTTAGAAGACTAAAGTCCTCCACAAGTCCAATTTTTTTCCAACTCAAAATAATTACACAGCACCCAGTTATATCTCGGATTTGGATCCAACCAGACCTTTTTACAGAAAAACAACAACGACTCATGCATGTCAACATTTTAAGTACAGTAATTGTAAATACACCCTGTCCTTTCTTTGTATTCATTCCTATATCCAATGTTACTTCGTCATTGTTTCTATTTACAATTAAAAAAAAGACAATTAGACAGTAAATACGCTATATTTGAACATTTGGCTTAAGCAACACTTTTCCTTATAGTCTGTTACTTTGCTACATGGGGGCTTTATTCATTTGATTGGGAGAATACTGCATAAAGATCATCCATCATACTTAGGGCTCGCTGTGTTCTCCAAACCAGAATTACAGAACCAGCAGCAGAAAATATCGCACTGGCTGCTCTAGACCTGTAATCTCAGTTAATCTCAGTTTAGCCTGCATTTTACATGAAGAAAATCGTCTCATCCAGTCATTTGTCTCCAAGCACACTAACACGGTGAAGCTTTTTGACTGCAGTTGTGTGACTACAGAGACGGATGAAGTAATGCATCTCCTGCATAATCATAATTGTTAAAGTAATAACTAACCCAAAAAGAAGCATATACAAACTGAACAGAAGAGGATCAAGTCATAACCATGTGGGGGATTTCACACGTCCTCGCTCACTCAGATTCATACCTGCTAGTCCTAACAAAAACACAAGTCCTGAGATGTTAAAGACTACTCAATGAAGCCCAGACACATTTCCCCGCCTGTGCAACAGGATTCAGTAATCTGCTGTATTAAATGCAGCTCTAAGATCCAACAGAACCGGGACTGATACGAGGCTGAATACTGGTCCTGCATCATTTAACACTTTGACCCGAGCTGTTTCAGTGCTATGACGGAGCCTGACTGAAATCTTTACAAATGCTTTTTAAAAGTTTAATGTTCTTTTTCTCTTTTAGTTTGGCTTCATCATGACAGAAGCCATCCTCCT
The DNA here is from genome assembly GCA_037177335.1 of Kiunga ballochi. Classification (NCBI taxonomy): domain Eukaryota; kingdom Metazoa; phylum Chordata; class Actinopteri; order Atheriniformes; family Pseudomugilidae; genus Kiunga; species Kiunga ballochi. The sequence continues at coordinate 18,222,907 of JBAMIG010000003.1, forward strand.
CTTCTCACCCCATGGCTCTTTCATCAAAAAGTTATCGCACAAGACGAAAGGTCGTGTTCACTGGGTCCTGCAGTGTCTTTGTGTGTCTTGTGCGGTCCTCGGCTTGGCTGCTATCTTTTACAACAAACATCTGAACGGTAAACCTCACTTTGCCACGTGGCACGGTCTGCTGGGCCTTCTCGCCGTATGCGTGGTTGCTGCGCAGTCTTTAGCGGCTCTGCCTCTTATTTACCATTCCCTAGCTAAAGGCTGGTCCCTCGCCAAGCTGAAACGCTACCACGCAGCGTCTGGACTCGTCACCTACCTGCTCGGAAGCGGCAGCCTGCTCCTCGGGCTCTGCTCTGCATGGTTCACTGCATCGGTTGGGGAGTACACCTGGTACCTGTCAGCGCTCTGCCCAGCTCTCGGTGCGGTCATCATAATGAACCAAGTCTCCAGAGCTTACATTGCCAAACAGCGACTGCAGTCCTGACAAAAAACAGACATTTCTTATAACTTTATTTCCGGTGCAAGCGTTGCCTAGGAGATTTAATTTGTATTGTAACATATAAGCTATTAATGTGGTCTACTTTTGAATTTTGCTGAAATCCTGCCTGTTTTATTTGCTTTGCTGCTTTTGTTTGAATGATTTTGCAATATTTAAAATAAAACACATGATAAAATAATTGACAGTATTTACACTGCAGTAGAAGAGTTTTTTATTGTTAAAATAACATTGATAACACGGTCATATTTAACTTTGATTTTAGGCTGAATGTATGAAATTCTTAACTCTTTCAGCCACTAATGGGTCAAATTAAAAAAAAAAAAAGTAAAAAAAAGAAAAGCAGTTACAAAAAACAAAACAATATTTTACATTATAAATAGGTACATTTCAGACACTTCAACTGAAATTAGGGACACGACTGTCTGGTGAGTAAAATGCAATAAGTAACGGGAGAAAAATATACCAGAGAAAGAAAAGATGAAAAGTTCCCAACTAACTGAATGACGGTAACAAACATGGGGTCCGATCAGTTCGATGTACCTTGTAAAGTTCACATTCCTTTTACAAAGAGCTAGATCAACCTTCACATCTACAGAAAACCAAATCACAAGTTCCCGTAACATGCGGAAGAAAACCACAAAGCTCTCGATTGAAATGAAGAAGCCCAGACGACAACAAAGGAGTCAGTAGCAGATAAAAAGTCATCAGAATGGTGGGGATACAAAATGTCCCCCTCCATTAGAGACAGGGTGTCCAAAATCTGTCCTAGTTGGCCGCTTTCCTGATGTATCCCTGGTTCAACACACCTGGCTTGGATTGAGTCAGGTGTGTTGGAGCAGGAATAACCTGCAGGATTGTGGCCTGCGAGGACCGGAGCTGCACACCCCTGCTTTAAGTAACCATCTGTTTTCTCAGGTTATCCAATGTTTTCTAATATTTGCTGCATCTAGGACTAGTTTCGCAATGGAGTAGTGCGAACTTCCTAAATCTAAACACCCCGAGGCATCAAGACGACATAGAAACATACGGCTACAGAGAACGGCAAGGACCTAAACTCCCTAAAGCAACACAACCTACACTGAGATCACTGACAGAAACTACCTACGCTGCAGTTACGTGAAGGGTGACCACATAATGGCACTGTCAGATTTATAAGGCCACCACGTCACCTGACCTGGTTCTGCCTCAGTCACAGGCACTCGTACTGAAATATTAAAGATATCTGATGGGATGATGGCTACAACGTACGGTTTCATTTTCTGTGGCTGCACAGATACAGTTGGTTTTCAGTGGTTTAGCCATCATTTGTTCTCTACAAGTCAAATGATAAAAAAAAAAAAACCTAGTTGTGAATGAACTTATTCAAGTAATCTGTCTCCATGGTTTGAGCTCCTTTTGGCCTCTAAACTGGTTGCTTTTGGACCTGTGCTGAACTTGCATTTTGAGTTCGATATCGACTATTTGTTGAAAGAACGCATTAAAAATAAATGCAAATACTCAAGACCTTCGTATTACTTAAGGCTAAAAATGAAAGCAAATATTATAAACCCATGCCCTTAACAGTTAACATGAAAATACATTCAGTTTAGTTTTCAGGGGAAAAAAAGAAAAAAAAAATTGAACAGAAATTTGTTTCTCCAGCATCGGTGCCAGGGTGAGTTTATCATCATGATCATTGACGTAATAATAAACCATTTCCCTACGAGCAAAATCTACACACTGCACAGTATTGACTTGCAATATAAACAATGATAATGACTTATTTACAAAGTATCAACATGTTGAGTTGTATCACACATATCTTTAAACGGGGTGCTACAATGTCTATCAAACTGCTAAAGACTAAAATATGCTCAGAAAGTCTACATTTCTGTTGTTAAGGGTAAACCCTGATGGATTTTCTCTGAATATACAGGCGAGTCTGACAAACACCCAGTTACTTACTGTGAGTTTCTATCCTTTCCCTATCACAGTAAATTAAACTGGGAGTTTAGCATTGAAATGCAACAAGTAAAATGTTTTCACCCCCATATTTTGCCATGATACATTATCATTAGCAGTAAAACTGCACAGCCAGGCCTGCTGTGAACTGAAGCAAAGGAGGCGGCATACAGCCCGCAAAGTTTCAGCTGGTCATCAAACACAGAGGGCTTTTTCCCACCGCCACGGTATTCCAGCTGAACACACTATGGATATTGAATTGTAAAATATGAAGTTAATCCGGACACTGAAGTAGGAGGCGATTCTCTCATTTACATGTAGGAGTCTGTGTTTTACATTTTAGCAACGGCATTAGAAACATCCTAAATTAAACTAAAGCGTCAAAAAGTGACTTCATTATGCTTTTTGCCCACTTCATTATATTTTAGGCATTCAATATGAAATTTAAAGAACGTCTTCACTAAAATATTTCCAACTGTTTAGATTTACATTCGTCCCAATCATCCAAGCTCCTTTTTTTTCCCATAATGAGCAAATTCAATTCAGTTTTATTTATTTAGTAATTAGTATTTAGAAACAAAAGACACACAATCGCCTACAAAATAATGTGACCAAACTGGATTAATTTCATTCCCATTCCTAATTTACTTCAGGTGAAATGACTTGTGGGACTTTTTGAGACTCTACTGTCCTGTCACCTCGATGACGTCATCGTCAGAACTGTCACCTCCATTTACTTGATTTGGATGTCTGTCTGGTTGGGTCAGAGCCGCCCCGAGCAGGCTGGACGTTGGGTTGCTGAAAGGTGGCAGAAAGCTGGATGTAGCAGAGTTGGAGTTAGGAGCAGAGAACCTCCCTGAACTGGAGAGGAGAGCGGTGGGGAACATCCTTGGATCAGAGAGCAAGGACTGACTGTAACTGAGAGGGAAACTAGACGAAAGCAGGCCAGCCATGTTGGGGTTCATCAAGTATGGAGACAAAGAACCTGATGGTAAGGAGGAGGAGGTTGCTGCTGAGGGTGTAGAGGACATAGGAATGGTGGTAGAGGCGGAAGAGAAAGCCGAGGATGAGGAAGGGTTTAGAAGATGCCCGTTTCCTGTGGCAGGTTGTCTCAGTAAGTCTGTTCCTGCTGAGGGGAACATGCTCTGTAGATCAGACAGCGTTTGTCCTGGTGTTTGAAGGAATGATGATCCACTCCCACCAGCCATGAGAAGTGGGTGACTCATGTGACCTGGGTTTCCCAGAAGGGAAGAAGAGTTCAGACCCACGGGAGGAAAGCTGAGCCCACCAGAACCCATCGACAGTCCAGGGAAATGGGCTGCAGCAGGCACACGTTTGCTTCCTCCTTGTGCATTACCCTGGCTTTCATTATGTTTGCGTTTGTTGCCTCGCATCTCTAACACCGAACTCAGGAGGTCGTCACTGAGCTGCCTTCCGAGATCCCCCGTCTGTGAGACACCTCCATCCCCAGGTGGCAACAACGACATGTCTGAGGGCGATGGCATCAGGTTTCCAGTGCCAGGAGGAGCATCACCTGTTGATGAGGTGTAGCGGCTGAGCTCTCTGAGAATCTCAGAGGCTAAAGGAGACGAGGAGCGCTGCTCATCATTTGGGGAACGCTGCTGTTGATCCACAGGGGATGAACAGCCATTACTGACGGGATGAATCAAGGAGCCTTGTGTCTCTGTAAAGATGATGGAAATACAGTCATTATAATAAGCAACATAAGAGCCAACAAGACATTTATGTCATTTGTATCTCTGGATTATTCCTTTTTTAAAAGGTTAAATGTGCAGATTTCAATCAAAATGCTGAGTGGTAAAGACACACTTCCCATTTAATCTGTGCAGTGTGATGGTATTTTATTAGGCGCTCTGTCACAGCAGAAGCCGATTTTACTTTTCATTATGTATAAAATGGTGGGTCCGAGGTGTACGAGTTCTTTGGATGGTTAAAATACATAATCCCACTTAATAAGGATAATTATGATAAAAAAATAAATTGTACCTCTTGAAGCAGCAGACCCCCCTGCCACTGGTCTGCTGATTTTCCCAGATCGAATAGCAAAAATTCTTCCATCATTCGTCCTGATGTAAGTACCTGTGTTGGAGAAATCGGGGGATTAAAGTATTTATTGAAATCTTTTCTTAAAGGTTACTTCATGTGCTGCTGCAAATACCTTTAGATCCTCGTATAACGTGGATGCTCTCTCCTGCATTTATGCGTGCTTGAACATCTGTGCTGTTGGCTCCTGGAATTACAATATCTGCAGATCCAAATAAAAGTCACATGTTTGAGTCTGATCATCATAACATTTCATAAATCCTCTTTTTGCCATTGCTGATAACAGTAAGTACCTAAATATGCGACATAAAGTGAGCGATTAGGTCAGTTGGGTTATCGGAGCATGTAAAGCTAGTGCACGTTACCAGTTGAGGTGACAATTCGTTGCACGTAAACTCCAGCTTTCTGCAGGAAGTTGACCGGGAGGCTGCTAGCAGAGCTGGAACCGGCCATGCCCATGCCAACCTGCCTAGGCATCATTGGGATTGGTGTAGACTGGATGGGTCTGACACTTGCTACTGGTTTGTCATCTGGCCGAGTCAAGTGGCGCCTGGAATGAAATGGGCTGAACTGATTAAACAGGCACATACTTCACCTCCTGTTTCTACTATGTTCCATACAAAAAAATGAAGATAAATATAGCTATAGCTACATAATTAAGTGTACACCACCAATTCTAAAACTTAAATTAAGATATGCAGTACCAGTTTGGTTCCACTGGAATTAAAAGGAACTGGATGATCCATCTATTAATCAGATTTAAGTTAAAAGTGTGCAAATCGGAGAGTATGGGGCTGCGTTACTGCCTATAAAGCTGGCATCTTGTGGATACTAGCAGGTTTAAAGGGGCGATGCGGTAACGTAAACTCTCATCCAGATGGTCTTTTTTAAGAGGAACCTTGCATCCTTCAACATGACACTGTTAAACAACATATTGCATCTATTACGGGAATGGAAACTCTGGTCCTCGAGGGCCACAGTCCAGCTAGCGTTAGGAGTTTCCCAGCTGCAACACACCTGATTAAAATCTGTGTGTAATTAGCAAGCTTGCGCAGTTGGATGTAAAGCTCTGCACACAAGTCTGCTAATTAAATGTGATGTGTGTCAGGTGTGTTGCAGCAGGGAAAGTCCTAACACCTGCAGGATTGTGACCCACGAGGAGTCTAGTCGTCCACCCCTGATCTATTACACCCAGTAGAAGAGTCCAGGTTCTGGACTGGTCTGCCTGCAGTTCAGACTGTTGACTAATTTAAATATATGCTGCATTAATTCAAAGCACAATAAGAAGACCCAGGAATGCTGAATAACTAGATTTCTATATCAGAATGGGATAATATTCCTCTAATATACCAGCAACTGGTCTCCGTGTTCCCAGATGTTTATGGGCTGCTGTTAAAAGAACAAGGGAGGCTGTAAGGTGGCAGACATCATTGTGCCCCAACTGTTTTCTATAACAAATCACAATACGTATAACTTTCAGCATTTGATTTGTTTTCTATACTCTGCTCTGAAAACAGTTTTGGTTATGAAGGTTTGCTAATATGGGATTATTGACACTTTTCACACCAACACAGCTGTTATGGGATTCAGTTTGGAGACTGAAAAGGCTTCTGGGGCAGAATATCTGGAACCATTAAGTGAAGAAGTGCTCAAACATGCAGTTGAAACCTACCAGCCACGTTGGTTAAACGCTGCAAAGCTGGCCAGAGTATGTTCATTTGTCGGGTAATAGGGAGCGTAAGAGGGGCGTGAATAGGGTACAGAGGCTCGTTTTTCATCCTCGTAGCTCTTCTTCGCAGCTCTCTTCTCTGCTTTGGTCAGTTTTGACTCCTTCCGGTCCACCAACAAAGACTCGTGCTGGAAAGGTGGCTGGCGAGACATACGGATCACAAGGAACTAAATTATTATATGTATGATATGTATTTCATGGAAGTCATTATTTATATTATTTACTGCACACAATTCACAAAAAGAGATGGTTGTAGGTATGATTTTACTGGGCAAACTGGTGAATAAAATGTTTCCAGTGAGACAGGACTCCACTTTCAGCATTAAAACACCTGAGAATGGCCTCTAGATCCATTCTGTAAGGAGGCATTTCTAATTTCCCTGTTTCCTGTAACTTAAACTACAACTTGTCTGAACTCCCCACATCTAACATCTAAATAAAACTGGAGCTTGTATTTTTAGATTTCATGGGATACCAGTTCAATATTTAAGCGTAAGTCTTAAAAAATGGATGTACTTAATAAAGATTTGCAGAGTAACATCATCAATGTTACGTTACCTTGGTGATGAGGTTTGGGTAAAGCTGACAAGCCTGGTGTATCACTGCCTCAAAGTCCCTCCGGGATTCCACAGAGATCTTCTCAGTTTCGGGCTCTTCCTCCACAAAGTGAAGCAGCGACTCCACTTCCTTACGTGTAAAGTTCAGCACCGGGTTCAAGTCATCGACCACCCGGTCTTTAAAAAACGGCAGATACGACGCGTGTTTTAATCAATACAAGTTCAGGTAAATGTAGATCTTTTTATATTAATCTATAAATCCAAACTCCTTTTGAAAAAAAGGAAACTCTTACCTGACATGCCCTGTTTAGAGACCTGTCGGTCATAAATCTTCTTCTCCAGGGTGAAGTCACACACGAGGCGGTAAATGTAGCACGGTTTCCTCTGACCATAACGATATACGCGACACACGGCTTGGGCATCATGGCAAGGGTTCCAGGATGCATCAAACACAACGACGCGATTGGCCCCAATCAGATTCACGCCTAGACATCCCGCCCTGAGAAAGACGGACAACAAATGTTTGAAACTAACTGAGTAAGGAGGTAGTGTGAGACATGAGCAGAAAGCAGACACACATACCTGGTAGAAAGCAGGAAGACCCATGTTGTGTTATTCTCCGGGTCGTTAAACTGATTGATAAGCCGCTCTCTCTCTGTGGCGGATGTACTCCCATCCAATCCTAAAGACCGACATAAATAATAAATGCTTTAACTTGTGACAAAGTAAGGAATAGATGTTTAATTTAGAAACATTTTGACTGAATTCTGACATCTTTGCAAGATTATTTGCATGTAGGACTCCCTAACAGTCCTGGTTTGTACAAGATACAAGATTTACACATGAAAATGTGTTTTAAAACATTTATGAAGACATCCACATCTGTCAGAGTTCAGTAACAACAAAACCAGTTTTAGTTCAAATAGCTGCTAGTTTATAAATAAAACACAGATTAGACTCACTGTAGTAGTTGAGGTTCCGGATCCAGGTTGGGTTTTGGCTCTCAGTGGAGGTGATATTTTGGGGCATCGGCCTCTTTGATAGGAAATCCTCAATGACCGTCAGGGTGGATAAACTTTGACTACAGGAAGCACAAATTATAAATCCGTAAGATTAAAGAGTGCTCACTGATAAAGCTAGGAGTGGATGCTAGTTTAGTTTTACTCTGCTTCCTTAACGAGCTTTATGTTTTCTGCCTCTTGTCTAAAATGACAATATGAACAAAATGGGGTAATTCTGCAGGAGTGTTGATTAGTAGAGCACAGTAGGTGGTTATGTCCACCTAAAAAACTACGTTACAGTGAAAAGCAAAGGAAAATGGGAAGGAAAACTGAGCATGTGTTCAAAAACAAAAACTACCTGAGAAGTTTTACAGATATTAAAGTATGCATTAGACATGATCCTGATTTTCTGTGGTTTGCTGTTATTTGGCTGCTTCTTTACACAGTTTTAATCACACAGTGATTAAACCTTTATGTTTGTAATCAGCAGACTATCTCCCTTCATATGACACCTTGTTTGGGTAGCTCGCCTGTAGAAGCTTTGCAGGGGGGAGTGCTGTTTTCATGTTTTGAGCCATCTCCATAATCGTTGGGGTTTGAACTGTGTTTGGTTTGAACAGCAATGCTTAGTAGAGTCTTTTTTAGCATGATGTGGGTATCCTACATGTTCGGGTCGGTGCTTCCAGGCATGTGCTACATAATCTGTTCTGTAGTCATCTCATGTTCCCCCTGTAGAGGAGGGCTGCTTTCACTTTGGTTAATTGTGCAAATACTATTAAAGTCTGCTGTAAATTCAATAAAAAGGCAGAATTTAATATTCATTTTTGTAAAATATCCTTTAAAAAACTGAAGATAAAGAGAATCTGTTTTTACTCATTATAGCAAATAAACAGATTTTTCTGATTTACATTGTTTCCATAAACTCATTAAAAAAAACACACACACATTAGGAAAAGCTCAGGATCTTACTCGGGCCACTTTGGCCTTTAGACTTGTGATGTTAGGAATTAAATCCCAAATACTCAGAACAGAGACGCCGTCTCTTGAGCGACTAATCAGCCAAAAGACAACCGATGTCTTCCACAAGTCTTTGAGTTTAAAGTCACTTCCAAACATGGGAAAACGACTTACCTAAAAACCAAAATCTTGTCTCTTCTCCGAACACTTTCATCAATTAAGTGGAAGAGCAGAACCATCTTGGCAGAGTTTTCCAGGACCCCCACCTGGTAGCTGGACATTATGTCCTTTGCCTGAGACACAAACATGGCAGATTTCCATTTATCAACGATTCTTCAAAATGAGTAAAGAACACACAGCTATGATGGGATTATTTGGGTTTACATGGCACGTTGTTTGTGACATACCCATTCGTATGTGATGACTTGATTGGCTCTATCCTGAGAGGCATTAAATGTTTGCAGCCCACTGTTTACTTTGCTGTTGCTTGAGTCTGGTACTTTGGTCTTCAAGCCAGCGCCGGGTGCGGGACAGCGAGGGTTACTGGCTGAGGTGATGTCATCGAGGTCCAGGTCCTGCTCGTTGGCCTGATTCTCCTTCTGCAGTGCTTCGTAGAGCACATCTGGGTGATTCCAGATCTGTTCAGATTAAGAAAAGCCATGTTGTAAATAAGTAAACCTGGGATCAGAAGTTTCTACTAACAGAACAACAAAATCACCTTGCAGCAAACGCAGAAGGCTTTGAGTGGGTTAAGACCGAGCCAACCACTGTTCCCAGCTTCTCGAAAGCGCTTCATGAATTCAGTATAGAGTGCCCTCTGAACAGGCGAGAGCCGCACTAAGATCACATGCTCCTCTTTAGATGGAAGATGGTCTCTCAGAACATCATGGCCTCTCCTGTCAAACACAAAAATATCCCACACAACACCGAGATGTCAGCGTCTCCCAGGATATCACATCTTTAATCATGGTTTCCAACTCCTTAATATAACGGAGCTTTTACCTCTGTACAAAGCCCTCTAGCAAGCTGTGCAACACGTGACTGCGGTAGCGCATCAGGCGTACATCTTGGGGTGTGCTGTCCACACACTGACCGTTCAGAATGGGGCGCTCAAACATGTTGCTGAACTCCTGACGCGTGCCTAAAAAGTCAGGCCTGACAAAGTCCACCATGCACCAGTACTCAATCAGGTTGTTCTGCAGAGGATAGCCCGTCAGAACCACCCTGCGCCGGGAACGGATGTTCTTCAGGGCCTGTGAAGTGCTGGCGTGATAGTTCTTTATGCGGTGGCCCTCGTCGCAGATCACCACATCAGGACCAGGACGTGCTATGGACTTTTCAATTCCTAAAGAAAAACATTTTAAAAGAGGAAATAATCCGTGCTTTTATGTCCCTTTAGTTAACAACAAGTAACAATCTTGGATTTTTTCAAAATAAATGTATTTAAGGTTAAATGAATAATGATGTCCAACAAGCTTTATGTTCAGAATCTTAATGTGTCACAATAAACTATCAGCACTTTTTATATTAAACAGATTCATAATAAGCTCATCAGATTTTTATTTCTTCATATTTTAATAGTATCTCTAACCACACATCTTAGTGGCTACCTTTCATGAGTTCTTGTTGTCTATCTTCTTCATCCAGGTCAATAATGACTGGTCCAGCTGGTTTTTTTGATTTCCTCTTCTTGCCCATCACAAAGCTCTTCTTCATAGTGAGCAGGCGGTACATCTCATAACCCATCAACAACACCCCCCCATCTCTGGACCACTCCTCCACAACCTTGGCCCTGGCCAGTGTTGTTCTGTGGGTTTTATAGTGAGAGTGAGTAACAGTTCGAGCATTTAACCATGATGGCTTAACCCAGCATGTCACTTACTTGTGCTCATCGTTAAGGATGTGAACTTTGAATGAGCGCCCAGTCACAAATGCGGGATCGGTGTCAGGTGGAAGAGCCTCTTGAGGTGGGAGCCAGAGGTTAAACTCTGTCAGCCAGTTTTGAAGTGTGTTCACCTTGTGTGAAGGAAACAAAAAACAAAGTGAGATTAGTGTAATCAAAACACAACAGTAAATCCCGAGGAGATACAAGTTTATTCTAGATGCCATTGTGTGTCTTTTTTTTAAAACAGCAAAGTCTTTGATTACTCACTGGGACAATGGCCAGCACAGTGTGAGCCTCAGTGTTCCTCAGCAGGATGTCGATGAAGGAAATTATCTGCAGTGTCTTGCCCAGTCCCATGCTGTGAGCGAGGATGCAGCCAAAGCCGCTGCTGGTTTTGTATCGCTCCAGAGACTCAATGAGGTTATCATAGAGAAACCGGATTCCCCCAACCTTAGAGATGAAGAGAAAGAGTTTATTATGTAAATTATGAAAAACACCAGCTGCACTGTGATTTTCTGCTACTGAGCTTTCATATTGAGCATCATGAGACAAAAGCCATACTTGATGAGGTTTGACAGCCCTGGCTAGCTGTGGGGCGAGGAAAATGTCCTTCTCCTCTGCAGGGTGATTGATATTAACCAGCACTCGGCCCTGAACATCGGGCAGGTTCAGCGCATCGTTGATGTGAGCACCACTGCTTTCCTCTGAGGCGGCGCCGCCTTCAACGTCCTCATCAGCTGATTCGCTGCTTATCTGCAGGGCATCTTCGTCCCCAGAACTGAGCTCAATTACATCTGCGCAAATATTAGCAAAGTTAACTCCATGTTAGCGCCTTACCAAAATCTCATATTGCGTAAACACACGGGACCCTCTGCATCGTAAAACTAGAGTTTGTCTTACCATCTCTTATGGCAAGTGGGGGCAACTGTGGCTCCACCTTTTCATCTTCCTCACCACTGCTGTCCAAACAGATCACATCCTGCTTGCCCAGGAGAGCAGGGACCAACTGAGACACGTCTCCTAATAACGCTGCAGCACTCACTGCATGAAAAATAAGAAGTGAATGGGAAATTTTAAAGAGAAGTACAACACGGTGTATTACAAGTTTAGTCTATCAGAAGTATTAGTTAAGTCACTGATACAAAACGGTCACCTAGTTGAGAGTCTGGAACAGCTGGTACTGGTGTAGGGAAGTCCTTCCTCTGTTGCTCCAGTCGTTTCCGCCTCTCCATCTCTTCCTGCTGAGCTGCCTTAGTCCCAGCCTCTAGCTGATCCTCTTGCAGCAGCTTTCTATAAGTGTGTAGAAATAAAAAGTATGTTTATGCACACAAATTTAATGAACAAAACACACCTGGAAAGCAAAATAAAAAAAAAAAACCTACCTGATATTCTTTCTCATGTTTATAGGCTTAGAAGGTTTGTGGGGTTTGGAGCCTTTTGAAGACTTAGATGATGAAGACTTAGACAGTTTGGTTAATTTAGAGGCTTTTTGTTTCTTTGCTTTATTGGAGACTGATTTGCTCTGGTTTGAGTTGTCGGGGCTGGTTGGAGGCTGAGAGCGAGATGCAGGTCTGGAGGATGGACGGGATGTGGGCTGAGACGGAGGATCGGAGGAAGGCTCTGTAGAGGTAGCTGAAGTAGACTCCTTGTTATGCTGAGCCCCTTCTGTTCGACTCTGTGCACTCGAAGGTCGGTCTTGAATGAGTTACAAAAAAAAGAAAAGTTTTTCACCAAAAGTTACTGCATCATTGATTTAAACACAAAGTTAAATAAAAAATAGATTAAACGACTATTCCAGTAAGTGGAGCAGAAAAATGTCATTTATCACTCACCAACACTATCATCTTCATCATCTCCATCATTTTCATCCTCATCTTCCTCCGTGTCTTCATCGTCTTCTTCCTCTTCTTCCTCATTTTCCAAACACTCCTCTTCACTATCAAGACTGGCCTCCAGGTCACTTTCTGAAATTGCCTCTTCAGACATGTCTTACAGGGCCCTTGAAGTATTACCTGCACACCGTCATGAGGAGCTCTAAATGAATAAAGCACAATGAAACTTTATTACTCAATATTGAGTTAAAAAAAAACTAAAATAAAAGGAATCAATAAAAAAAAAATCACATAAAAAAAAATCAATAAAAAATTTCAATATTGCTATACAGCTGACACAAATTAAATGTTTTTTTTAGCATGACCTTCTACAAAACTCCTAAATGGTTAAAAAAAAAAGTGCATCACTGCTTTGCATTTCCTTATATTTTCAGTCGTCACAAACATTGAATGATCAGTTTGAAATTCAGGATATATTCTTTGTAGTAATTGCTTTAAATTGCAAATCTGTTGAGATGAAGATGAGAATAAAAGCTTTTGTTATCTTGAAAAAAAAGTGTTTACTTTTGTAAACCCAGCTCTGGCTTTAACTAAATCCTGAAATATAAAAACCTCTTAAGGCAAATGCTGCAGTTTTACAATATGAAACCCAAAACTTATGTATATATTTTTTCCAAAATTGCTCAAAATTATTTCGAAGTTACATTGATGATATTGTTTAAATCAAGAAAACAACCGTTAACATCAACACCGTCTCCATGTGATGGGTAATTTGATCTGCATGTACCAAAAACACAGCAAATGCAATAACAATATGAGAACAAGGCTTAAGACCGTATATGTAATATCAAAGCCCGTAAGAGGTTTGATGTGCACATGCATAATGAAAGCTGACATGCTTATACTTTAATAAGACTAAAAAAAAAAAGATTTGAGGTTAGAGAAATTTTCAGCAGAGCTACATAAGCCTTTAGCAGTACATCTGCTGCATCTCTAGTAATTTTCTCATTTGATCGCTATGCCAGTGTCTTTAGGGGGCTTATTGTGAGCTACCTGGTTGTATGATCACAAATGCTACTGTTTATCTGCTAAATCTGCAGACCAATATGCTAGCTAAATACACAACAATAAAAGCGATTTAACCCCCGAAACGCACGTACACTCCACGTGTACGCAAAGAGCAACGTATGGCTGTGAACTAAGCTGGGTTAAAAACAACTTTCTCAGAGGACGAAACTGTTCAATTGAATGTCGTTGCGAGCCTCCGGTGTAACATTGTGTAGGTGGTTCGTTGCTAATGCTAGCCTAAATTACACCGAAGCTAACACACTCGGCTAATTAAGACGCATCAGTTACGCAAACATCTCGGCGTTGTTCGGCCTTACCTTACGTACGATATGCTGTTGGATACTTGAATCTGTTAGTGCATACAACGACCAATTTAATGGGAAAGTACAGTAAGTGTGTAAATGAACTGATAAACGTTGCTAATTTCCATTTTTTCCAGTGTGACCATAAATACGGCCCCCGTAAAGGTGCTTCGAACGAAAGGTTCCAACTCTATAATTTGTCTCGTACATTCAAACTGAAGAAATGGCAACGATGGAGAAAAGACTGTTTTTATATCACTAGGCACATTTTATTGTGTCGTTTGATTTGCTTACTTTGTCTGACAGAATATGTGGCTTTCATTTAGCTTTTTGTGGCAACAAATGACGATGTTTTATTAAGCCATGAAGGAGGCTTCAGGGAGAAAAAAAAAGTCACTTTTTAATAACCTGCTTTCCCGCTATTTTCTTTGTTTATATCTCTATAGTTGTGGGTGTTGCATGTCGTCAAAATATTTTTTAAAATAATTTTCTCACAGAGCGACACGCTTTATCCATCAATGAGTTGTTTTTGTTGTTGGACCTAATTGCATTAAACTGAAGGCCGGACTGATTTCTTTGCAACAACCACCAGTCGGGGTTTGATGACGTAGTTAATTGGCGACCTGTTTGCCTATTGTGTTTACGTTGAGCTCTTCACGGTTGTTTTACGAATGAAAACGACATTCACGTAAAAATCCCCCCATCTTCTATTCTTGAAATGGACTGGGATACGTCTTAAAGATCGTCTGTTTGGCTCCAAAGCAAAAATGAATAAAGGGTGGCTTGAGCTCGAGAGTGATCCAGGTAAGGCATTTCGATAGACAGCTTAGCTAACCATTTTTAGCTTTCACATGAAACCAGATCGAATATTGAGCTTCCTGAGCTGACTGTTTCTCCTGCGATCAACTACTGTGTGAGGATGTGAATAAATTATATTCAAGCAATTTGCGTTATGTCAGTGCATACATTTTTGAACAAGGTGCAATTTGAAGAGTAACCAGGGTGTATTTAATATTTAACTTGTTTTTATTTTGGGTTTTTGCTGGTAGTTGACTGTTGTTTTGGTATTGCAGGACTCTTCACTCTGCTTGTGGAAGATTTTGGTGAGTAGTTGACATTTAAGCATTAATACTTTCATATCGATCTGACAACACCACAGCATTGTCATTGGGACACTAAACCTTTAACTTTTAACTTTAACAAGGTGTCAAAGGTGTGCAAGTCGAAGAGATTTATGATCTTCAAAGCAAGTGTCAAAGGTATGAAACTTTAAATAGGTAGATATTTAAAGTTTACACAACACAGCTGTGTAAATTGCCAGACAATGTTGATCGATATCCACTTTTAGGAATGAATAATGAATCTAAGTCAGGGGTGGGGAACCTTGGTCCTTTAGTGCCAGAATCCTGCAGGTTTTTACGTGTATCCCTGGTCCAGCACACCTTTAAATTAAATGGATCCAGCAGCTTATCAAGATCTGCACAGGGATTCATTTATTTGAATCTTGTGTGTTGGAACAAGGAGACATGCCTTCAGGGCAATGTCCCCTTACCCCTGCTCTAAAGTTCTCCTGCATCAGATTTGACTTGGTGTAATAATATATCAGAGGCACTTACTGGATTTTTATTTTCAGTCCCGTATATGGATTTATCTTCCTGTTCAAGTGGATTGAGGAGCGTCGATCCAGGAGGAAAGTAAACACTTTGGTGGATGAGACCTCTGTCATTGATGAGGAAATAGTAAATGATATGTTTTTTGCTCATCAGGTAAGTTTATTCTGATAATGAGTATTTTCCTACATTGTAATGAGTTCTGCAATAAAATGCCTTCAATTTTGTAATTCAAGTGTTTAGATTTAGCTCCTCTTCATAATATAATTAAGGTAATAAGTTTATTTTTAAAATCAACTAAAAGCAATTAAATCAAACAATTGTTTCTATTTAGAAACAAACAGAAAAGTTTAGCATTTTTGTGCCTTTTTGGATTGTTTGAAAAAGGAAGTTATTAAAAGTAATTTGGTATTTTTATATTTACACATATTGCACATCATTTTGCAGTGACCATGAGTTGTATTTTGGTAAATGTGATAAAGACTAAAACAGGATGGAGCACGTTACTCCTAATAAAGTATCATAAATGCAAAATAGAGAAATCTTTCTTACAGTTGAAGTAATGTTTGTGAAACATCAAAAGATATCCCAACATTTTAAAGTACTTCCTTTTTATAATGTCAATTGTTTTGTTTTTGTACCCAGCTGATACCAAACTCATGTGCCACCCACGCTTTGCTCAGCGTTCTCCTAAACTGCAGTGGTGTTGAGCTTGGCCCCACCTTAAGTCGGATGAAGGCTTTTACAAAAGGCTTTAGTCCAGAAGTAAGTTGGTTTTCCTGTTCACATATTATTCTGTTATTTTAAGTATAATTTTCTCATGTTTTTCCTCTTTTTTTTTCACCAGTAAGAAATCTATGATCTTAGTTATATTAAGCAATGTAACACATATTCTAAGACTGATGAGATGTATCAGAATGTGTTACAGTTTTATATGTCCCTCTGACTGGTCATTTCTTTTCTTTCCATTCAGTAGTAACGGTAAAGTATAAAGTTTAGTTTATATATAGTGTTAAGCGGGCATAGCTGAAGTTTCCTGCAGGTTTATTTCTATTAAACTTTTCTTACCTGCACTCTTTTCCCATATAGTCACCTCTTTTTTTTCTTGTCCCATATTGTCACAGATGACTTCCTTTTTCTTGTTTGTTTGTTTTTTTTTCCCTGTTTCCAGAGCAAGGGTTATGCAATAGGAAATGCCCCAGAACTTGCCAGAGCACATAACAGCCATGCCAGGTAGGCTACAGTTGCCGATTTCTTTCAGATTATGAGATGATGCTGAATTTCTGTGAAGAACAACATGTTTGTACATTAATCGGTATCTAATACCCGTACCTCTGTGTTTCTTTGGAGACCGGAGCCCAGGCACCTGCCAGAGAAACAGAACGGGATCAGTGCTGTGCGGACCATGGAAGCCTTCCACTTTGTTAGCTATGTACCAATTAAAGACCGCCTCTTTGAGCTTGATGGACTCAAGGCTTACCCCATTGACCATGGTGGGACTTCTTATTGATCTAGAAATGAGAACCCAGTTAATTACATGGCTTGTTTAAGGCCTTTTTGTTTATAAATGTTTTTCTTCATCTTGTGCACATTCACAAGAAGAAGAAGACACACAAAATATGTGTGAGCGCTCCTACTAAAATGTCCAGTCAAAGAATAACAAAAGCAAAGAGATTCTACCATTTTATTGACTTGCATGCATACAGTGTTTGGTGAAATATCACAGCTCCTAGGCTTTTATATAATGTATATTATTTCATGCCGTTATACTTTAGGGCCTTGGGGTGAGGATGAGGAATGGACTGATAAAGCTCGGCGTGTTATTATGGAGAGGATTGGACTCGCCACTGCAGGGTGAGTCATGCACCACTTAGCTCAAACAGTAGTGCTTTAGCTTCTGTGCTCATCCTTAAGGCTTCATTCTCATTCTACTGCTCTGCTCTTTCTCAGCGAACCATACCATGACATCCGCTTCAACCTCATGGCAGTGGTGCCTGACCGCAGGATGAAGTACGAGTCTAAACTAGACATTTTAAAGAGAAATCGGCAGACTGTTCTAGAGGGTCTACAGAAGGTTTGCAATGCAGTTTAACAGTTTTTACACAATCATCTCACAATACTCGATACAAGCATAAATATATGTCACTGGATAAGACCAGATTATAACCGTACAGCATCTGCTGGATCTGATTTGCTAAAATGAGTAAATATTGTGTAGGAAAAGGCTTTAAGTTGGTTTTCATGCCTTCAGATGATCCGGCTCACTCAACCTGAAATCGTCCATGACAAGAAGCAGCAGGACTCTTCCTTTCCTGATGATAGCACCACGGCCATTAAGAAAGAAGCAGATGGAGGGTCGAGTATTTCCCCAGGTGACTTTGATGACCTTTTTTTTTTTTTTTTTTTTTTTTTTTAACTTACCGGATGATCAGTTGTTTGTTTCGCCAAGGAGAGGGTTATCACAAATTTTAAACTATTTACAAAACACACAAACTGTTCTTTCCGCTCTGTG
>JBAMIG010000003.1:18242015-18254797 GCA_037177335.1 Kiunga ballochi
TGCAAGTCTGGTTGGACACAGCTATCATCTTGTAGGACACAGGTGTTGTCCTTAAGTGCTAAATTTTTTTTTTTTTTAAGTATATTCACCATTTGTCATCCGAATCAACAGTGAAGAGCTTTATAGGGCTAGGTCAGATATAACAGCTAACCTAAGTGCCGAAATGCACCTTGAACAGGTGAGTCTTTAGTTTGCTTTTAAAAGTTCACAAGGACTTTGCAGCCCGAACAGAGTTTGGCATTTCGTTCCACCACTGAGGAACAACAGAGGAGAAGAGTCTAGCTAGTGATTTAGCTCCACGTAATGGTGGTAACGCAAGGCGTCTTTCATTTATTGAGCGTAGCTGTCGAGAGGGAGTGTAGCTCCGGACTATAGAGTCAAAGTAGACAGGAGCTGTGCGAGTTAGAGTTTTGTAAGCCAGAAGCAAAGCTTTGAATTTGATGCGTGCTGCAACCGGGAGCCAATGGAGCTTGATTAGCAGCGGAGTGACATAGTTATTTGTTGGGCTTAAATAATGCAAATAAGAAAACCTTTCAGTTTCACTGGGCCTAAAACATCACATTTTCAACATGTACACATATCATTTAAGAAAGATTATGTCATTTTTGTCCCTGTGCTGTTTTTATTTGTAATACAGAACCATTATGTTTCGGCTTTTCATGCCCGTATTCATGATCGGATTGGATCAGCAGGAAAATATAAATATGCATTCACTCATTCTGATTGTTTATGCACGGCATATGTTGTTTCTGCTTGTGCGTGAACCACGTGGCGGGCAATCAGGACACCAGGATTCCTGCCTTTTTTTTCTGTGTAGCGCTTCTAAAAAAGGGTCTTAAACCTTCCAGGCATCACTTTGGTCTCAACATGAAAATATTTTGCGTAACCTGATGTGAGATTATTCAATAATTTTATGATTGACAGGAGGAGGAGGATCTTGCAGCTGGTGTGGGTCGTACCCGGATGACAGGTCCCCCTCAACCGCCATACTCGGACGATGAAGATGACTATGAAGATGATGAGGAAGAAGTGACTGGTTCTGCGAGCACTTCCAGCAGGTAAACACTGACATTTATAAGTGTGTGTGTGTGTGTTCTCTGAATTAATGCTAAACTCTCTTTTTTTTTTTTTTTTAAGATTTAGACGGAAGGCAAGTCTGCGCTCACGAGCAGGTCGGGTCGGGACCGGAACGGAGAGCCAGATCGCCCTCAATGTTTTGGCTGAGAAACTGAAGAAGGAAGCTCAAAGAAAAGATGGTTTGAGCACTCCTCTGTCTGTGCGCACAGAAGGTCGCACTGGCGGTATTTGCATCACATCTGCTTCGCAGCCTTCGCCGACACCCAGCAACGAAAGCACCGACACAGCCTCTGAAATCGGCAGCGCTTTCAACTCCCCCCTGCGCTCACCTGCACGCTCCCAAGCTGCCACGCGCCCGTCCAGTCCAGTTGCATCCCATCTGTCGCGCGTGCTGTTTGGAGAAGACGAGATGCTGAGGCTAGACTCCAGACATAACCGCGCTGTGAGAGAACTCGGCCCCTCTGTCAGTATAGCATTGCTGCACCTTCGGGAGGATGGAGTCATATATGCTCTTCCTCCATCTGGTAAGCTGCTTTTAAAAAATCTGTGATGCAGCGAGCAGTATCGCTTGATATTTGAGTATAAGGAGAGCTTTAGGTAGTTACATTAACTTCTGGGTCTGTGTCCCACTTTTCATATATTATCTGCATTAAGATTAATTTTATAGAGAGTTCTTTGCGTTACCTTTGCAGGAGATTTGGCGGCTGAAGGCACAAAGCGACCCTGCACTCCTGAGAAAGCAAAAGTTAAAGAGCATGCAGATGAGAAAGATGGCATAAAAGAGGGAGATGAGAAACCATCAGTGGAAGTAAAGAAAGAAGAGGGAAATAACGATGGAGTGGAGTTAAAACCTGGGAAGGAGAAGATCAACACTGAATCTGCAGCAGACAGCAAACCCCCTGGTGATAAGTATTCACCAAAAGTAAGTCCAGAGGATGCTCTTTGTTATACGGTACTTACTGTACAGCATACCCTACTGGGGTTGTTTGAGCTTTATTGTAGTTTTTTATGTACTGAAGCTTCTAATTAGATGTTCACGAATGCATACACAGGCAATGAGGATCAGTTTTCATTTTTTGCAGGAGCTGCTAGCACTGCTCAAGTGTGTGGAGGCTGATATCGCCAATTATGAGGTGTATCTGAAGGAGGAAGTGGAAAAGAGAAAGAAGTACAAAGTAAGTTTTGTTTACCCAGAATCCTTCAGTGCATTTGGTGTTTTTCTTGGCTTTTGATCAACATGATTTACTTTTCTTTTGTTCAGATTGATGATCAGAGGAGGACTCATAATTATGATGAGTTTATCTGCACCTTCATATCAATGCTGGCCCAGGAAGGTAAGCATTGTATTATTTATTTAACCCTTTCTGTCCCTTTTCCACCCAAACAAAGTCTCATGCAAATCTGCTGATGCTGTGAATAAAAAATACATTGAATCCAAAGATCAAGTTTAATATGAAGCGTTCTATTTTAAACTTAATTCATTGAATATTTAGGCATTTTAAGATATGAAAGGTTTTATGCATTTTACTCAGCATCAGGCTATAAGCCTGCATGTGAAACTTTGGGATATTATATTCTGTCCTCCTATGAGGTCCTCTTGCGTTTCTAGGTGAACCAGCTACGGTGTGCGTTTAAAACAGCTGGTGTGTCTGTGTTCGGTTAGTGTGTATGACGCGAGGCAGAAAGCGAAATATCACGTGGTGTCCCAGAAACAACACTTGTGAGGTCTGATTTATCAGCCTGTGGATATCATTGGACAAAAACCGCTTCAGAAATGGGCATAATAAATGTCACTTTGTAAATAAGTGAATTGGGAATGCAGAGTTGTAAGGTCAGAAAGTTATATAGTGCCACTTTGTATATCTTGTGAGGCCTTTGCTTCTCTCAGACTCTTCCAACCTTGTCCCACCTGTTATCAGCTGCTGCTGCCTCTTAGCTGCACTATAAAATGAATAAAACTTGCTTGCAAAGTAGGAGACCGATATGAGCACAGCAACATGTTTTCTAGTTGCTCTTTCTTTAGTTTAAATTGTCATAAAAAGGGACAGTGGACAGATATGGTGCAGGTTTGATACAAGACATCTGAGGTTTGGGAAAAGATTTAGTGAATTTCTTGTAGGATTTTGAGACGTTATAGTTTGATTGATTAAATATCTGCTGCTTTCTCACACAAAATTCAGCTTCCAAAGTGTCCAAATGGAAATAAAATGCTGTATGTACTTTGGAAAACAAGTTGTGTGTACCGATTACTTGATGAAAGATGTCTTCTGAATGAACAAATCTGGGAAAACAGCTGCACGTTTGAATGAAAAGCATTTTTCTTCAGCTGGTAAATTTGGATGACTTAGAAAGGCTTTGGACTTGTAATGCAGCCAGTATTCACATTTCACTGGTTGCACTGATTCTAAAATAGGATAAGTCTAAAAAACATCATCAAGATGGGGCAAGAATATGGTTGTGCCCTTTCCCTTCACAACCATTAAACATAAAGCGTATTTAGATGTGTGGAAAACTATCCTGTGTAAAATAACCCAATATTCTTGGGGGTTACCGCCTTGTTTTGGTATGTTGTCATCATTTCATTCACACTGACTGGATGATTCTGACTGGGTAAATTCTGCAGGCATGCTGGCCAGCCTGGTGGAGCAAAACATTTCCGTGCGTCGTCGGCAGGGAGTGAGTATTGGCCGCCTGCACAAACAGAGGAAGCCCGATAGGCGGAAACGCTCTCGACCTTACAAAGCCAAACGGCAGTAATCACAATCCTGATGTCTGTAAGTAATCCGTGAGTATGAAGCAATCGCTGCAGAGGAAAACAAAGGAAAAAAAAAGCTGCGATCCTGATGCTCATTCCTAGAGGCAGCGTAGAGTTGTACTTTAGCTAGAGCTTCTTCTGCTTCATGAAACGGACCATATTTTTGGCCTTTTATTATTTACTGTACATACACTGTCGATATAGTCATTCTGTAAATGTTCTTTATGTGCCATTTCTATCTATAGATTGTATATATGAAAGGCATGCCTGCAGTGATGCAGAGGAACGCTTTTTTTATTGAATGACCGTCGCTACATTTTTATGGACAATACAATATATTACTTATTTAAACTCCTATAAATAACTGAATAATCTCTTTTGTAACGACAAGTCAATATTTCATGGTGCCATTGAAGAATTGAATGTTTAGACGAATAAAGTTGTTTTATTCATTCTCAGACTTTCAGCTTCTGCTTTAGTCCGTGCTGAATGATCAACGTCATAATCTTGCTGTGAATAATTATAATGTTAATTCACAATCCATACTGGTCCAGTTGTCTTCCTTACTGGAATGACTTCATGAATGGTTTTCTTTTGTGTCAGCTTGTGCTTTGGGAATCTGTGAATAAACACAAGCTTTTGTTTTGTACCTGATATGGATCTCTGAGTGAGTGAATATTTAGTTAATTGTGTGCAGCTGTATGTTTTTGTACATATGTATCTGTCATTTGGCTCGCCTGTACAAGAAATGAAGTAATGAAGTTTTTTTTCTGCAATAAAGTTAGTGAAAAGACTTTTTATTTTGTGCATTTTTTTTGGGTTTATAAAGTAACTGCAGTGGATTTTCCTACATTAGTGAATATAGTAGTGGGACACTTTAGGGACTGTAGGGAAAAATACAGTTACAAGATTTGGACGGGTCATTAGATTAGATTTCTTTGTGGGTTTGTTCTGTCTAACTATTGTAGTGACAGTTGGTGTGCACTAGGGAGAGCAATCATTCACAGACATCTGGGACTGTCTCAGATATGCTCCTGTCTTGTAACTTGACTGGGCTACACTTAAACAACTGAACACAAAGGAAAATTGTAATTGCCTCCACCAAGGAGTTCATGTTTTTGGGAGAAATTGTTTGTGAACAAGATAACTCAAAAAGGTATGGACTAATGTTTTTTTATTATTATTATTAAATCTACAGGAAAGTTTTAAAATGAGACATGGAACAAATGATAACATTTTGGAGGTGATCTGGATCACCGCCTGAATCCAGGACTGTTTTAAAGGATTCATTATCATTGCAAGATCTTTTTTCAGCAAATCTAACGTGAGAAAAAAAATTACGCTTGGCGAAGGTCTGCGCTCTCCCCAATGCTTTTCCAGTTACTACATTGTTTTGTGGCACATCTGCTGTTGTGTATGTTTGCAGGCCCTTATTGGTCTGGTAAAGGACAAATTTAATTTAATGAAATTCATTCTTGCATAATGTTGGTAGAGACTGAATTTTTATTTTTGTAGCAAAAGATAATCCTTCATTTTAGAACGTAAAAATATGCCACTTTTTCATGCATCTGATTCCTTATTGGATGTTGGATCAATAGTATCATTGTTTACAAAAGGCAGTGGTGTTATGGTTAACAAGTGAGGTAACCAGCAGCAGAGTGGAAGGTAAAATATATGTTTTATACCTTATCGCGTGATAGATGTTTGAGTTCAGTAAGTCAATGCTTCATTGTTTACATTCATTTATCTATAGTTTGATAAAGAGGCATCTATACCTTATTTTCTGATACCATTTATTGATTTATTGTTCTGATTTTCATTCGACATCCAGAGTTCAGAATATTATGTGATGGATTACAAACAAACAGCTAATTTAAATGGTGCAGGTATGCCTTTTTTAAAACGGCTTCTGAGCTATTTCTGTTACTCTTAGACCTTTATTTTATGTTTAGGTAAGTTTAGTCACTTTCATTGTAAACCATCAGCAAATAAAGAGACAAAGATGCCACAGGAATTTCAGTGAGATTTTTTAATAATATACTTAAAAAAATATTTCTGCAAACTTTGTATTTTTATCTGGATACAAAATGTATAAGGAAAAAAAAGTTATCTAAGAAAACAACCAGCACAATTTTAGTTAATTTAAACATTTTCTCATAGTTTTCTATCATCCTTTTATGCTCTAGTTTAGTTGTCCTTTTTATGTTTTGCCGTAAAGTTGATCCTTGATACTTTGGTCACGTTCCAGGATTAAATAGATTATTCCCATGTTATTAAACAAGATACATGTTATACCTCATAGGTGATCATGATCATTTTGGATTATCGTGGACGATCGTTCATCCCATTGAAAGGTCATATTCCACCCATACTTTTTGGTGACTAAATCCTCCTGGTTACAAATAATCCATAACAGAAGAGGAATTAATTGAATGGAGGATGTTAAATAGTCATCCGTCTTGGGCATTTAAGGGATAACAGTAAATGTGTGGTGGTGTTATAAGGCTTGAGACGACTGAGCACAGTGAACGCGCACGTACGAGCCACACAAGTCACCACCCATTGCGTCAGCGCGCTCCCTCACCTCGTCAGCGCGCGTGCTCCGTTCGGGATGCTGAATTGTAGGTGATGATGGCGGAAGGGGAGCAGCGCTGAGTTTCATCTGAGTTTTTACCACAGCTGTAAAATCATCTACAACATCGTTTCTCTCCGTCGAGACCTATCCCGAGGCGATGGGGAACGAGGCCAGCATGGAGGGGGATGGACAGGCGGGACAGGCCGGCCCCGCCGTCCCTACAGCAGGGGCTCCGACTTCCATTTCAGCACCACCAGACTCTGGACAGCTCATCAAGCCCAGCAACGGAGCGCCAGCCGGAGGAAGTGGGGCTGTACCCGGCCAGGGGATTAACAGGTAGCCGCGGTAGCTAGGAGGCTTCTCCACCAAACTGTGAAGCGAAATCAGGGAGGCAGCACCGCAGACAGCGTGGAGTGTAGCGTACATTAGTAGAGAGGAGCCTTGGATCAGACGACTGCGTGTAGATAGACTTGAATGAACGCTTAATTATTTATTTCAATATCCTTGTCAACACAATTCACCAGCCCTTTTTGAGAGCTCTGTGTTTTGGCAACAGTGCCCGATTAGTCAGCGACACTTCGGTTCGAATACGATGTGCAGAGCTTTCGATGAAGGATCAATAACATTTAAATGTAGCTTTTCTCCCGATCCAAGAGGAATTTCTACGCCCGTTTTCACCATGTCTGCCCCAAGGATTCAATGAGTCTCATCAATGAAAGAGCGACATTTTTTCTCTCTCACTGTAAACGTGGATACTATTTTACAGCTCTAAGAAACATTATTGCTCTCATTGTGTCAGGTGATAAATAAATAAGAAATGTAAATGATGCAAAGTGCTCAGCATCTCACGTTGAAGGGCTTAGGTTCTGTTACAGCTTGCTTTGGCATGATTAGCAGTTATTACAGAGTCATTTTGGAAAAACACACCTTCCTCGCCTGCAGACGTCGTGTCTTGATGTCAACCCTGTGTAGGATAACAGTGATCTCATCACATGTGGGAAACGTCATTGAGAGAACATGTCCATGGCTAATGCATATGCCATAGCTGTCTCATTGATCTCAGCCTCAAATCAATACCCAGTGAGAGAAAAATGTTTTTCCATTACTAAAGCTGTACAGAAAGGGTTATTTATTCTGGGAAAATGGTGTTGCATTTCTTTAAAGGCAACCCAGACATTCAGATCAGACACACTGACAGAGGCATGTGCAGCCTTACATGACATGCTTCCTTCCTGCTGCTTGGTCCTTATTTAAACCTAATGCTGGCTAATACAAATGCAGTAGGCTAATAAAACATGAGCCCTTTGCTAATTATTAGTGTGATCACATGTACAAGCTATTAGCTCTGCATTTTTCTGTGTTGGTGTGTGGTAGGGATTACCCTCCTATCAGGATCTGATATTGCCTTAATTACACAGTTCAACAATTGTGGACCTGAATATCCTCACATACAGAGTCACAGCTGAATCTTGGATTTGCCACACCTGCTTATATTCTTATTATACTTTCGCTTCAGCCTGATGTTCAAATAGATTTATGGATTTGCTTCAAGCTTGTGTGCATAAGGATAAGATTTAAGGGTTTGATTCTGTGGAGAATATATTTTTTCCTTGTTCATTTGAAGCCTTACTTTTGTTCTAGTACTTTTAACAAAATCCAGTCCTTTCTGTGTTTCTACTTTGAATGCTTTCTGCTCATCCTGTATATTCACCATGGGGCAGTTTTTAGGGCTTACCGCTCTCTTCTAATCTCATGATTCTTTTATATCTTGATCTCTTTCTTGTATCCACCCTTAGGTGTCTCATGAAGTGATGGTGAGGGCAGAGAGAGAGAACAGGTGCCTAACATCTGGATTATCTTGCTAATTTTTGTTTTAAGAGATTTCTTTTCTTTGAGACATGGGGCTGAGAGTTCACTTATGAGTTTGTTTGTCAGTATGAATAGAGAAACAGTAAGCTTGATTTAACCATATTTTACATAGCTTTTTCTTGCTCTATTTCTGGCCGTGATACCATTTTTTGGTCTGTCTGAGAGGAAAGTCTGAGCCCTTATAGAAGTTTATGATGCTGTGGGATTTGGTACCACTCTGCTATACAGAGCAACATTATAACTCTTGTCTTCTTTTATCATAACAACTTTGACTAAGTGCACATTCATCCTGATCATCCTGACCATTACTGAAGAGCATTCTGACACAAGCCCTAAATTGTTTCCTGTTTACAACAATATACTCATAACGCTACACCAATCAGACATAAAGACATTAGCCTAGTAATTTGTCACCACAACAACTTTCTGCAGTTATAGCATCTAAATGAGACATCTGGCATCGTGGTGTTTGGCAGTCGCTTGTTTTAGATTTAAGGTGGGGGATATAGATTAGACTTGTCTTCCCATGGATGCTCCATATAGTGTCTTTGTTTTATTACTTTAGCAGCTGCTCCGCTGTCGCAGATTGGCGTGGTACATCGTCCTGCTGGTCAGACTTCATAATTATTAGATACTGGAGTTTTGCATGATCATTAATGGTCTGCAATGATGTTAATGTGACATGGCATCATTAGTTTCCAGTGTTTCCCAGCATGAGAAAAACATGGTTAATATGATAAACCACCTGATTTTGATGGTTTATAATGTTATTTAATTATTTACTGTCTCATAACTATAACAGAACTAATGAGGATCTTTTCCATGTAATGTCATATGCTTTACAGAAAAATCCCAGAACAGCCAGAACATTAAACCCACTGACTGACAGAGTACCTCATCTTGCAACAGCTCAGGTTTCTTTTTGAGAATCCTACATCTGGTACTGAGAAGTATCCAAAGAACATAACAAAATCTGGCCTGCAGAATCCACCAAAATGTCTTACAGGTCTTACTAGTCACCTGAGGAGGGCCTCTTTGTCCATTCGCTGATTGATCAGCACTCATCTAATGACATGATAGAGAGAGAGGAAGTTGGGGGTTGTTCTTTAATCATGTGACCTTATTGTCCTGACTGACGAGTATTAAGGGATACTCGATTTGCTCTGTTAAATATATGCTACTAACATGATATAGGTTCAAACCCTAACAAAGGGATAGCTCATAAAACCCATGAAAGTAAAGGATGCCGTCATGTTCTCAGACAAAATATTCTGACAGCATGACCTTATCATATATTTACTTTCAGCAGTCAGAGGACGCCACACTGTGTAGCTTACATCTAACAGTGATTCTAAAAGCTCTACTAGATGTCAAACAGCTAATAATTCAGAGGTAGTTCTTATTATTACTGTCAGGATTGGGAGGCACGGAGGTGAGGTGTAGACCCAAATGCAAGCAGGGATGGGCAGGAGGCAGCAGAAATCCAGATACAGGGATTTACTTATGAAAACAGGGAATACTAACTTGCTAACAGCAGTTAATACAAGACTACAGAAGACGACACAAACTAAGGATGACTTAGACTAATGAACCCGCAACCAGAAATGCACAACCAAGGACTTCAATACAACGGAACTAAAAAAGACACAGGGGAACATAATCAAAAGCAACACATTAAACCTGAAACAAAGCTAAACAGGAACGTAGAGTAACCAGGAAGTGAAAACCAAAAAACGCCACACAAAGTGTCCACATCATGACAATTACTGTATCCTGTTGCAAACAGAAAAGGTCTTTGACTACAGGATACATAATCTATTGGAAAGTGTGATATTATTTATACTTATAGAGGTATCTTTGAATCTTTTAGCTTTCAGATCGGTGGCAAATTGCTGCAAATTTGCACTGCAGTGTGTTTAAATCTGTAAATCTGACTGAAACCTTTAGACACACCTCTGTCTTTCATGTTTTAAACTGTAGATCGACGTCTCAAAAGTAAAAAGCCCACGTGGATCCTTTTTACAGCAAAAATACTAAGCCAAGTGAAATAATAAATACACCCATTAAATACAGTTTCATGTAAATCTGAATAACAGCAATCACATTGCTTTTACTATAAGTACAGAAATCAGAAATGCTCTTCACTCTAATCAAAGATGTTATTCTGGTTCTTGGTTGTAACTCCTTTGCGAATGACCTCTGTCCTACACATTTAGTTTAGTGTGCAACACAGTCTTAATTTAGGTGTTTTTCAGCACTCAACTGCAATTTTAGTTGACAGAAAAATTACAGGCAATATTTTTTTTGCCTGATTTTATTTCTATCTTTTTTTCACAAGAAAGTGGTTGTTCTTCTTTTCTATTAGTCATCATTTATGAAATGAAAGAGTTTAATAAGTGTTTGCTGCTTGTATGTCTTATTTAAAAACAAAGAACACTTAGTCTGGTATCCAAGCTAGTCTTTGCAGGACAAAATTAAATATGTCCTGCTGAGTAATAATACCTTAAAAGTATTCCCCTCTGGGAGAGAAAAACACCACTTGTCTGATGTGACATTCCCTGAAAGCGCTGAAAACAGCCCTAACAGATCTTGACACTATTTTAAAAGTCCATGTTGGATTTAGACTTCATGTTATGTTTTTACTCGCACGTTTGCAACAAAGGTTGCTTCTGAACACACGTAAGTCTGATTCATCTGCTGTCTTTGTGCTTTGACCTTTAAATATTGCTAAATGAAAGGCAGAAGATATCTTTTCACTCAGAGACTTCAGCTAGCCAGTTTAGTTTACACCTGGCTAAAGTATAAATCAATACGTAACATATAGCATCTCTATTATACATTGATGAATATATAGTGTATCCAAATTCATTGCTAAATTTAAACACACTATCATCTCTGTTCCACAGAACATGTGACAAACTAAAAAATACTAAGAGAAATAATAAGAAAACCTTGGTTGGCACATTGATTATGGTGTATTGTGAAGGCCATAAGTGTAATTTTTACCAGTTAAAACATGTTGGTCATAAACTGCTTTTATATATTGTTGCACATAGCTGCTGACACCAAAGATAAATAAGCTTTGGGTTAATTAAGTGAGGATTTAACTTTACTCTGCAAATTAGCCCAAATATTAGTAACATATTGATGAAATATAATTAGATTATTTTCATGTTGACAGTGTTAAATTGGTTTCTATTCCAGTTGTCTGTTTTGTTATTGGATCCACTGCAGGCTTGATACTGACGGTGAAACCACAGAATAAGAGGAAAAACTGAATGAAAATGTAACGACACAGCCAGGGACAATTAGTTTAGCTTAGTAAAAACAAAAGACAATAGTTAGCCTAGCTTTGCTAAGTAACTAAAGAGACCTACTCAACAAATAAAAAAACAACACAATGCCTTATTTTTTCAGTTTATATCGCAACAAAAGCAATGTCTTAGAGTCAACATTAATTATTTCATGTCTGTTTTGCTGAATGATGTCAGAATAAACCTAAAATGTGTTATTACCTTCACAGGATAACTATTTGTTCCTCTGTTACAGTTTTAAATGTAATTGTAGAAGTGGTTAAAGTTTAATTGTGCAGCATGCTGTTTGTTCTCTGACAGGGTGATAAACTGTAAATAAAAAACAAAACAAAGCACAAACAAAATCAAAAGAAGAGCGTGAACTATGAATAGACCAGTTAATATTCTGATCCAATCACAGCAAGTATATAAATAATTCTCTTCATTATACTGTTGACATTTAGACATAATCAGACTGAGACCACACATAGCAGGTTACCGAGATATTTTTATATTGTAGTGTACTGCTGTTAGATTTTGTTTCAGTCTTATTCAGTCTTCTTGTAACGAGTTTCATAGTTTAGCTGAACTATGAAAAGATAAGCTTGCAGGTTATTTTCATTTGCTACCAACATATTTCTTCTTATGGGAATCAATCTCACCAGGACAGTAAAATACATAATAAAGTTTATATGTATTGATAAAGAGCCATGCTATATGTAAATGGTGGAAATTTTGGATATTTTGTCACGTTTTAAACTGAGTGGTAATTTTAAATTACAGAGGCATTGTTACTGTATGCTGGCATTAATGTAACCAGTCAGTTATGATTAGTTTAAGAAGACAAACAACTCAGATTGGATTTTATCTGTAGCAGAATGATGGGATGATGCATTCAGACTGTTGTCCACTGCTGACACAGGGATGTGTAGAGAAGTTACATTGAATTATGGAAGACTAGTTTTACATGTTATGGATCAGACATGAGGGTGGTATAAATGTCCTCATGTAGGTATTTAGCATTTGTGGGAAGTTCCTTGCAAAATGTCAAATTGTTCCTTTAAGACTCATGATGCGGTGCAGCTGTAATGCTAATTAGTGTAATCGTAGTGACAGTGGGATTCTGTCACATGTATTACTGACACTGTGTAGGATTAAAACATCTCTCTGAACTTTTATAGGATGTTTCCAGTTAAAAAAACTGTCTCATATA
>JBAMIG010000003.1:18262283-18273282 GCA_037177335.1 Kiunga ballochi
TCTATCTATCTATCTATCTATCTATCTATCTATCTATCTATCTATCTATCTATCTATCTATCTATCTATCTATCACATAATATTACACTGTTTATATAATATATTCCTGTAGATTGCCGTTGCATCATTAAAATGAAGTTGCAGCAGCTGAGCTTAATTTTTATGTATTTTTCTCATACAGTATTTCTTGTATGCCTGTGAACATTTTTAATGGTGTAAGGTCAAAATAAAGTCAGCTTTTGATGATGTTCTAGCTTTAGATCGTATGTACTTCCATGGCACATACACAAACTCAGGAGACATTTTGCTGTGAGAAACTGCACAAGCTTCTGCTGTTATTTCTGTTTGCTTTATGGGTTTGGTCCGATTATGATACCATGTTTTCTTGCTTAATATGCTTGTTTTAATCTATTTCTAAGGATTTTTTGTATGGATTTCACCATGAAAACCATCAGTCTAATGGTGTATAATGGTTGCATGGACAGAAACATGGATGTTGGACATGTGGTTTCTGACACTTGGATATTAGCTGTGCATCTTTTAAGCACTGTGGATTTCTATGGGATGTTCACAGCGTGTGTTCACTTTGATAAAGTACTGGTTACTCTGGACACTGAGTCAATGGTTTTTGTCAGTGCAGCGGGAAACATTGTCCAGTTGGGGGAACGGCTGCTGTGCTCTTTCTGTGGGGGTGTTTTCTTGCCTTTCTTGCTGCAGCAATGTTTACTGTATGTAGGTGGCATGCCTTAAAGGATCCACATGAATGCCAAGACCCAAGGTTTGCCAGGAGAGCATTTCATTGTAACTGGATTATTAATATTTCTCACTTTTTCACGTGTTCATGTTGGGCTTACTTGAACATGTTGAATTAATAGAAATGTTTTTGCAGACCAAAACTCGACACAGCGATTCCTGATTATACCTAAATAGATTAAGGTTGTGGCTGCAACCTCTGTCTGTATGTATTTGACAAATAAATGGAGAGATTAGGGAAAAGCCCTAAAATAATCTTGATAGGAAGAAAGACAAACATTTTTAGCTGTGACTTGCTGACAGCTTTATTTCATCATGTTTACAGCCAACTAGGTTAAACACAATCTGACACTTGCCTTCTGCTCGCTAATAGATCCAAGACAGCAATAAATTATGCTATTTAAATGTTGACATATCATAAATAGATCCCCTCTCCCTTAAAAAAGAAAAATAAGGAATGATTTTGTTTCCGATGAACAAAGCTGATATATGACATGGTTGGGCTTTAAAGTGATAATTATGTATTTTCTCAGTGCTGTTGCTGTTTTAACTGTTTTTAATGCTGCCCAGGTTTTAATTTTGAACCTAAAAAAAGGATTTTTGCAGGTATCACAAAAGCAACAATACTGGAGAACAAGCTGTTCTCTGTATGAAAAAAATCAACAAGTGTATCTCATGTCAGCTTTGGTCGTGTGTCCTGAATACATTATTGATTTCTTTCTGAAATTTAACTTCATAACATTTTAAAAGCTGATACTCTTCCACTGAAAGTGCAATATTTACCACAGCGACCAGTTAGACCAGACATAAATAGACATAAATGCACATTTCAGAAACATCATCATCAGTGAATGGGAAGCCAAACTGTTTGTTTATAATCCTTTCACAATAATTTTGATACTTATTATTAGACATTTCTACTTTTCATCATATGATGCTGGAGATTTAATAGTTATAAGATTAAATTATATGAAAAATCCAGTAAAGGAACAATTGCAAAGTATAAATCTATCTAATTTTGTTAAAAATAAAAAAGACAGAAATGACCATCTACATTTATTTGGCCCCTCAGGATATAAAAAAGGTTATGTTGTGGTTATGTAATTACGTTAATATGACTTCTGACATTTGTTGCGATAGAAGTTAGTTGTTAAAAAACATAGAGTAGAGAGTTAAATAAATAAAAACATCCACCTGACTCAGGTGTTGTGGCATAGAAATAGTCTGCGATGATGCTGAATGGAAATGTTTAATGCTTAAAAACTTGACTCCACCAGCAAAACCCAGAGCTTTGTGTGAAAGCTAAACTACTTCACAACATGCTCTGAGTGGATTATATTGCTGTGAAGAGTTGGAAACACCACAACTTAATTAGATGTTATTCCTTTTTAGTTTTCAACACAATGCATTGGCAGTAATTATAGATTGGAACTTTGAGTGGACAATCAGTGAGAACTGGGTCAGGAATCCAGCCGAGACACATGTACACTGATATTTGCATATACAAAAATATTTAGCAACACGACCTGCCAGCAACTAAATCTGGGACACCGGTTTAATTATTACCACATAACTCACTGCATTTGAATTCCCATCTTGCTTTTGAACCGTTTCCTCTGCAGCAGGAAACAGCAGACATCTAATTCTTCTCATATGAAATTTAAAATAAACCACATTTATATTTAACTAACCCGATCTCTGATTATCTTAGTCTAAAGATTAACTTAGTGATAATGGCTTTAATATCCTTTATCCTCCTCTGGCATTTTGCAAACGGTTATTCTCTTTGATTAGTTATTGTGATATTTTGTCTTTGATTATTCATGCCATATTTTTTCTTTTTCTTTCATTTCAAATAAAGTTTTTAACCTCAAACCATGGTTCCTTTGCAGCAGATTTCTAACAAATATAACCCAATCTGAAATACTTCAGAACTATCATTAAAAACCATTTTAGGCTTTTAAAGCTTTAGAGTTCAGATCTAATGTTGTGTGTTGATGTTGACACATTTATATTCTGTTACATTAAAGCTCAGTAGGCTCTGAGTGTCTGTGACATAGAGTAAAAAAAACAAGCGTCATAAGGATAACGGCAAATCCTCTGCAGGGATCCTATTTTATTACCATGAACAAGTGTTCATCATATCATGCTCATCTCTTGCAGTGTATTCTCAGATTTAATGTTATGCAGTTTACACTACTTTCCTGCATCCTTAATAACACATTGACTCCCTGCTGGGCTTAGCACTGCACCAGTACACCTGGTGAGACACACACAATAAGCATCATGGGAAGACATTTATCAGCATTTTTCCTTCAGTCACTCAGCATTTTGACTAACATTTGTGTGTTTTTATCAACACCATTCCCAACCTAGCAACATTCTAAACAAACATTTAGTTTTATTGATATAGTTTCTGTGTAGCTTGTTTGTGGAGGTAGGGATATATGAGTTAAGCTGAGGCAAAGAGACAAACTGAGGGAGAGAAGCATTGGGGGGAATTTCAATGTCTTTGGCTCAATTTTCAGGGAATTGATAGACTGCTGCATTCCCAGCATCCTGAAGCTCAAACTGCAGTGCTCAGCTGCTGTATGTACTGCACAGCGATGCTGCATCATGATCTCTGAGCAGTGTGAAGTAGAGCTTCTTTCCTCATCTGCATCAGCTGAAGTTTGAATCTGACTCTGAGTGTTTGTTACCCAGCTTCTCTTGGGATTGATGTTTCATACCTGTCAACAAACCCATGGAGGATAACAGATGGGAAGGTTTGCCTGCCACTGTGACATATAGTTTTACATCTTCTAACTCTGCTACCTCCCTATTAAGCTCTGGTATTCATATTTTTAGCACCATTTTGGGTCACAAGGGTGTTGTTTAGGTAATTGATACAAAAATACTCAAATCATTAACTGAAATGCACAAATTCTAATTAAAATATTACCATCACAGACATAATTTTTCCCATCTCTCATTTTTATAAGATTAACAGCTAACCTTCAGACTGTTTATGAGCTTAGTATTTTTTTTTCGTTTTCTTTGGGCTCTGTATTATTCACATTTAATTTGATGGGAGATATTGGTTTAGGTTACATGTCCAAAAGAAGTCACACAGAGTTGATTGAGAGTTTGACACAGTAATTTCATTTAAGGGATTTTATCAATATGAACTGTGAAGAAGTCACAGCAAGTAAAAGGGATAAAAAAAAAAAGATACAGAGAATAAGGGAAAAAGCTAGCAGGTATCTATTACTGGTAGTTGACTTGTTAAAATGTGCAGTTTCACACATTTATAAAAAAAGCTGGTGAAAAAAAACTATATCTAGAATTTGGCAAACAGTAAAGTGAACAGGAGAGCATTTGGCTCGCCAATGTTGCTCTAATCATGCATGACTTAGCTCCTATAAGATGTCTGTATTTGCTTTATTAGGATCGAGTAATAAGAATTAAACAAATAAGGTCTATATTCTCTTTTTATAAAATAATGTGAAAATAAAGCACAGGTCTTATAATGATTAACAAATACAAAATGTTCCTAATATTCAGTCATTTCATCAAATGTTAAACTTTACCTAATGAACATCAGCCAAATATTACAGAGTATCATCTTTGATATGTGGCTATTCAAACTCAAATGAGACAAAAGGGTAGAAAGTGTAATTGTTCTCTCATGTGTATCAGTTTCTTCTTCAGAGGCTGAAATACTGGATGCTTTACTCAAGAAGCGATCCATCAAAGAGAATATAGGAACATTATAAGAGGTCAAATAAAGATTTAATTTTTTATTTTAGAAGAGAGAACATAAGCAGCACAGACATTCTTAAACATTCACAGATCAGAAAACCTGTGGAAAATCAGAGTATTGTTTTCAAAATGTCTTCAGAACATTCAGCCAAGTCAAGAAAGCTCTCCAGGAGGCAGACATGTCATTATCCCAGTCTACCATGAAGACAAGAGTTCTCCTCAGGGTGCAAAGGCTTCATAGGCTTCAGTAATAGAAAAGTGAGATTACACACACACACTAAACAAAACCCCCACTAAAAACCCTTTTGGATAACTGAAAGTTAGATCAGCCTGTTGGAGAGGGCTTGGAAATGCTTATCATATAAAAAAGACATGTAAAACGCATGCAGACAGTATGATGCCTTGGGCATGCATGGCTACTAACAGAAGCACAAACTAGTATTTTTTTTATCAATGTGACAAAACACAGAAGCATCCAGATAAATTGTGACATTAAAAGAAACATCTTATCTGCTCAGATAAATCCAGCAAGGCTCATTGGATGGTACTCCATAGGCACAGATGGCATTCTGAAATGGTCACATGATAAATGTATTTAACCTAATCAGCTGATTTAAACCTGGACAGCATCAGTCCAGTTCCAGATCTTACCCACTGCAAGGAAATATGCTGTTTCATTTTACATGTAATATCCATTATATCAGTGTTTTCCATATGAATAAAACATATCCTAAAATCCTTGATATGCTCAAATAAAGTTTTTATTTAGATTCTGTATTTATCATATAGCTGTTCATAAAAAATCTCAACCAATCAGTTTATTATCCGGATAATGTCGACAAGAGAATAGTTAAAGATAAAAAATAATCCTAAAATAACAATCAACAGCGCTATTTTTGCTTAGCTGTATAGGATCTTACCCAAATCAGCATAAGATTTAAATTGTAAATATGTAAGTTCATTACTAAGGATGCTTTGTTCTCGTTATTTGATCCATTGCCCACTCTCTCTGAACCCCTTGCTGTTAAAAGGTTCTATTTCTGGCAGCAAGTTCCTCATAAAGCTTTAGTGCTCAAGCATCCTGTTGGCAGACGGTAAACTCCATGTCCCTGCTCATAACCTTTGACGTGCGCCATCCCGTTGTTCCCACATGTAAACACTCTTCTAGCAAATTAAAAGAGGAACTGATTGTGTGTTTGGATAAAAGCCATGGAAAATAATCAGATAGTGGAAAAAGTTGAGGGAAAAAAAAAAAAGTGTGAGGAAGATATGTGATGTGAGCGATGCAGATAAGGAGAAGAAACAAAGATGAGTGAAGGAGAACAAGATGGAGGGTTACAAAAGAGAACTGATAGAGAAGCAGAGCAGGAGACGGAGTGTGCTGAGCGCTTGTTTTTGCTGATACAGATCAGATTTCATAAAGATCCACATGATTGCCTCATAACAAGGGGTATGCAGAGAGGAATGAGAAGGAGAGATGGGGCGGACGCAAACAGAGACATGAAGAATTGATAAATAGCAGCTTTCCCTCCCCACAGCTGCGCTCTTTGTTTTTCCAGCTTGTGTGTTTTCCCCCAGCGGGCTTAATAGGATTATGCTACTGTAATTTGGAAAGAAAAAAGAAAACATATCAAGGACAATAACAATAATGGAAAGGAGGGAAAGAGAGGTTTGCGTTTGAGTCATTGATTCTAGGATGGGTTTATGTTGCCCTAGTGTTGGCCTTTTTAAACTGTGACTGCCTCCAATGTTCACCTTTGCTTCAGATCCTCAGGGTCCCTGAATGACAGCGAAAACCAGGACCACTTTACTCCTTATCTTGAGGATTAACAGGGAACCAGGCATAAGATGCTGCTGACTGACCTATTGAGTGACTGACTGATCAAATGATTGAGTGGGAGGCTAAATGAGAAGTGATAAAGCAGGGAATACGGTGATTAAATACTCTAAATCTTTTCCAGACTATAATTTCAAAGAAAAACAAATGTCCTAAAAGGGTATGCAGAATATTACTTATAAAACAATATAGAAGCCTACAGAGTAATCAATTTGAGTCATTTTTCACAGCTACGCTAACTAAAAAAGTGTTTTTTTGAGGAGACACATCCGTCTGCTGGTGTTTCCCTTGTTTCTTCTCATTTTGAACATTTTACACTTTGTGGTTGCACAGTTCCACACAACACTCTTCATCAGAAAGTGGACTTTCTGGTGCAGAAAGCACAATGAGTGAGTGATGTGGTACAGAAACTAATACACAAAACCCACTAATGCAACAGTTTGCTGTGGAGTTGGTCGGTAGGGTTGCTGTGTTTATTCAACACGCTATGGACATTTATGGAAAGCGACTAAAGCAGCTAATCTGCAGATCAAT
Source organism: Kiunga ballochi (assembly GCA_037177335.1). NCBI lineage: Eukaryota > Metazoa > Chordata > Actinopteri > Atheriniformes > Pseudomugilidae > Kiunga > Kiunga ballochi. The sequence goes on from JBAMIG010000003.1 coordinate 18,269,149, forward strand.
TACCAAAACAATCAGTGTTTGATGGACACGGCAAAGCTCATGATCTAAGGTTTAGCTGATCCACCAAAAAACCACATATCCTCTTTATTTATTAAGTTTCTGATGGTTTTCCAACCTTACATGTAGAAATAAAGTCATTATGAGCCCTAACTTAAAGGTCTAAATTTGGCATGATCTCTGTTAGAGAGGACTTGAGTTGGAAGCAACACAGGTAACCTATCAGATATGTATATAGGCTAAGATCTTGCTGAGTAAGTGTTGCTGTTGTCAACTGAAAAGGAAACATGTAAAAAATGTGATCTCAGAGTTTTATCAGGTTGATTCAATTTGATTAAACTCAAATAGATACATCAAGTTTTACTTATTTAACACGTTTTACTTCTTATTCCCATTGGGATTTTTTTTTTTACATTTCAACTGTGTTTTTAAAACTGAAAAATGATCAAAATACACAGTTCTGGCTCTCACATTTGATTATTTATGCCTTGTGATTACTCTCATGTCACAGGAACACTACTGGCAAGGAGCAACTGCTGAGACATTTGTTGATAATTATTTTCTTGATCAGAATGACTCAATGCCACAAATCTGCAGGTTGTCAAACGGTCTCTGCTCCAACAATGTAATTGGTCTGTTGGAGAAGGGACATAATGAAAACTGGCTGGACTGTGGCTGTTGTGGGACAGAATTGACCAGTCCTGCTTTATTTGTGATGTGCTGATGGAAACCGCAATTTTCCTTTATTTGTTATATTACTTTGTTCTAACACTGACTCCATAGTTTGTCTCCCACTTCAGTGTTTCACGGTCATGCTGCGTTCAGTTGCAACTTAGACCTTTTATGATTACTGTTGTTAACTTGGGAAAATCTAAGAAACTCAGCATAAATTTGGTTTTCCTTATCGGTCATTCAAAATGCAGCTTAGACATTGAAAAGAAGCAACAAGTCAAAAAAGAAAACATGCAAAAACATTTTTCCTATTTATCTCAGTGCTTAACTTGGAAATCTAAACCTCACAAACATATCTAATCTAACCTTTTCTTGTTTTTCCATGAAGGTCAGTGTGATCTCATATTTACACTGAAGATCAGATGACTTACTGCATGCGAGCTGACTTTGATGTAGTGGCACTACGGGGATCACATGATGCGTATGAATTTTAAACACTGTATGAAAAACTGAGTTTGATACCAACTTTTTAAAAAACAAAACAAAGAAGTGAATCCGAAAATCTGCTTGATGACATTAAGACATTCGGATAGACTCGGTCAATCTGCCGTCCAACATAATGGTCTGACGAGAACTTTATGAGTCATCAGGAAAAAAACTATAAAAGGGAGAAATAAGCATAGATAGATAGATAGATAGATAGATAGATAGATAGATAGATAGATAGATAGATAGATAGATAGATAGATAGATAGATAAAATAAATTTTATGTTTCTCATTCTAATATTAAAATGTTACATGTGTTTAACACAATAACTAAAGAGTTTAGATGTAAAGTCCAAATGTTTTTTTTTTGTTTTTTTTTACTTGCATGGCACATCTACGCTTAGTCACATTTAACAATTTCTCCCATATCAATAATTCACTCCTGGCAGCTATCTTCTTTTCCAGGTTTATTAGCAATTACTGGCATCAGGACATGACTTGTTACACCACATTAAACTTGACAGCAACATGGAAGAGAAGAGTTTAGTTTTGAAATGATAGCTTTTTACCTAAACTAACAGAGATATTAAACTGAGAATAAAATCCTTTTTGTTAATATGCTTGACCCACTTCTGTCAAATATCCATGTCTTCTGCTCGCACAGGAGAATTAAACACATTACAGGTCTGTGTATTTCACATTCAGCTTTTATTTTCATCTCATGTTTCTCATCTCTGCTAGAAAAATTAAGAACAATGCATAGCCTTCCAGATTTCCTTGACATTCTTAAGCAATAAGCACTTTTAAACACAGAATGATCCAATTCTCATCAGAAGGATTTGTTACAGAGACAAGTCCTACCACAAAAATGGCAGACTACTAGAGTATTTGCTTTAATGAGTCTATACTATAAGTTTTAGAGCCAAGACAGCAAAGTCAGTGGCTGAAATGATTGTTTTTATAGCGGATAGTAATGTGTGAGCAAAGCTTTTCTAATATAATAAAATCTGTCAGGCCTTCTGTAAAGCTTAGGACACAAAGAGCAGACCTGTACTCTACAAATGAACATCTTTGAAATTTCAATAAGACCTAAAGAGAAAGGGCAGATTGGAACGAGAAAAATCACATGTGGGTAGGCTATGCAGCCTGCTTGTTTTTATGCTATTCAACCGGAGACATGTTTTTTCTCTGTTTACTTAGATAATACCACAAAACATCACACCTCTATATGCGAGACAGAGCTGCTCCGCTCCAGTTTAGCACCTTGAACAGTAAGGTGCACTAACTTCTCCTGATCCAGCACAGCTATTGAAATAAAATGCCAGAAAATAGAATAGATTTAAGTTTGCAACTTCCTTACATAACCACAATAATAACACATCCCAGCAGGACACAATACATAAAACAAAATCACTGTCTTATCGGTAGAGTCTTCTGGGCTTTGAGTAAAAACACAGTGATTGAGTTAAATGTCATGACTATCCAAACTGTCAATCTCTTTTTCTTTTTCAAATGACAAGTGTCAAGTTTTGAAGCATCTGTTCACCATGAGTGATCTCAGGATCACGTCTTGATTCAGTCTGTTGTGGAGAAAAGTCTCTCAACACTGCAGGGGGTTAAAGGGAATGTTACTATGGCCCTTTTTGTTTTCCATCAGTGTTGGGAAGTCGCCTTGATCTGTTTTCCTTCTGATCTGCTCAGTAAACACAGCATGCTCAGCATTGCCTGTGGTCAGAGACACTTCATTAGCACAAAAGCTAGCATTACCCTCCTGAGAAGGCAATGATGATTTTTCTCCTTAAATCCTGACCCACTAAATGTCTTATGATAACCAGCCTGTTTGAGCACAGCTTGATCTGAATTTTCATCAATTTCTAGTCATGTTTTTTTATATGAATGGGTCAAAAAAAGCTATTCACCTGCTACAAAAACCACAATAAACAGCTTTGCAATTGCTGTTAATTTGACTTATGTCTTGAGACACTTTAATCATGTGACAGATGAAGTTTACTTTTATTTTATGTCTGCTATATAAACAACTAAATGTTCAATAAACAAACTTTTAAAAAAAAAATTTCAGCCCAGTCCTAACCCAGCAATAGTGTGGGAACATGAAGGCAATACAGAATAAAAAAACATATATTGCTTTTTAATTAACAATGTAATAATTAGACAGTCTTCATGTCTGTGTAATCCCATTGTCAAATGGATATCAAATCAATAAGGAAAGAAAAAGCGCATGATGACACACTTGTGATGCGAGACGTTTTTATGTATTTATTTATAATTAATTTATCCATGTATAGATAGATGGATGGATAATTCAAATCAATTTTATTCAACTTATTTATAAAGCGCTACTTTACGACAATGTCATTTAAGGGCATTTTACATGCAACATATTGAGCCAATTCATCAAAAATAGCCTAAATAAGGGAAACCAAAAGATTACATAAAATCTTGACTTTGATCCAGCCCTCAGCCTGAGCAAACATGAAGCAACAGTGGGAATAAAACTCCCTTTTTAAAAGGAAAGCAAAACCTCTGGCAGGCTCAGGAAGGACAGACAGCGTGGAGAGGTAAGAAAAAACAGACTAGCACTGCAACAATGTGTAGCTTTTATCCAAGACCTGCAGAAAAGGAGTAAATACCTAATAATGTAATGTGATATATTAAAACACGTAAGATAAGAAGCGGGGAAGGTAAAAACGTGTTCAGGCATCAAGCTCTTCCACTGGAAGAGCCGTTCAAACTATTTAAGTGAATGAGGTTGGTTTCTATGTAACCGTTTCAGGTGGTTACATGGTGTGGAAAATTTTGCAGGTTGAAAGTTATTAGCTCATTAGCCCACTGACTTTGTTAGCATCTGATGCAACATTTAACCCCTTATGGCCGGATGTCGCATATTTGATTCATACTGTTTCTGAGACATGTTGCATCACTTTATGGCAGAAACTTCACTCATAATGTTGTTGTTT
>JBAMIG010000003.1:18273382-18286088 GCA_037177335.1 Kiunga ballochi
TAGAGAGAGAGAGAGAGAGAGAGTACTAACACAGCCTCCTCTTTATGCTCTGACGTCTTCCGGTAAAAGAACAACCAGATGGGACATTATGTCTCATCCTGGAGCTGTCTCAGGAGATGATTGGGGGATGAAGAACTGGGACACTGACACTCCAGTCTTCTGTGATCTTACATACCTGCAGTGTTGCTCCCCTGATGCATGATGTCTGACATCAAACAGCTCAGCCAACCTCACTTTGATGGTTGATTGTTTTTTTTTAAAGTGGAAGAAGCAGTCACCACTAATAGAGAAAGACAGTGATGTGAGCAAAGGTAGGGGATCAGCAGACAGCAAAACAGTTTCCATAGCTGTGACTATACCAGTCTAGTACAAGTCCTGTATTGTGTCTGTAATCACACTTAATGGTGATAGCGGGAAGAGCACTGTAATTACATTTTTGCATCATTTGGTTAAAAGCTTCCTGACTGCTTGAAGTGAAAATGAACTTTTCAGATCTTTGAGTCACTGCCCATATCTCCCTTTTCCCCTTCAAATCGAAAAAAGTTAATAGTAATGAATGAATAATGATGTTCAGTTTGACTACCAGGCTAAAGCAAATGGAGATATCAGCTTAGATTATTGTTACAGAGTTCCTAATTTAACTAAAAGTAATTGCATAATGAGTCAGCGCTCTGCAAATCTGCGACATTACTACATGTCATAAAGTCCTGTGACTCATAATTGTGCAGCTAATTGTGAAGTGATAGCTTGCCTCCAAGCCTTTATCAAATATTTGGATAAAACAAATGCATTTTATAAAACCATTACTAGTAGACATTCACATTTAGGGCGGGGTGTGTTTTAATGATATTTCCTCTGTTATGGAGTGTTTCAGGAGTTGTGTGATGTCATTATCCAGACCTGGTTTTGGCTTACAAGAATAAGAATGAGGAAGTATTACTTGGATAAATTGAGAAATATTATCTGGCAAAATGGTGAATGCTTGATTGTTAGCTTGTGCTTGCATGATTCCTGCTATGACTCAGGGTTGCAGTGACGTTTGATTCTGCAGCAAAAGTAGAAGGACCTGCCATCACTTTTCCTCTTAGACATAAACTCAAAATTAAATGCTCTGAGATAAAGTCCTGCCAAACAGTCTTTAAAAGCACTCTGACAAACTTAAAAGGACATTTTTAACCGTAGGTACAAAGGAAAGGCTATCAGCCAGACCTTCCACCTCATACATTGTGCATCAGAATACCAAGTGATCCTTAACCCTCACACAACCTTTCTATAACTGCATTCATAAGCATTAGAGCATTATGCAATGACCACAAATCCAAGACAGCTACAATAGTGTGGCAGCTGTCAGAGCACCAGGATGCCAATTACCTCGTATGGCCATGTGCCATGTGTAGCACCTCTCTGACTTTCTCCTTATGTGTACATATGGTGCAGAGAGAAGGAACGTAAGATAGGCAGGGACAGCAGTGGCAGAAACTAGATGGCATTATTGATTTTAATGAGCAAGAGAACATGGTGTACATTAAGATAACTGTGAAAGAAAAAAAAAGGGGAAGGTCTCAAAAGACATGAGGGGACAAAATCAGGGGCAACCCTGCATTATTAAAGACGTTCAGATATGACACCATCTGTCATGTTTATTTCACTCACATTTGTAAATGAGTAAATTATGTTTACCAATAAATGCCTATGCAGAATTTTCTGGATGCTTAAATCCTTCCTCAATGATACATTTCACGTCATTCACAATTTTCTAGCTTCTGTCATTTTCATACACTCCATTTATCCACTGAGAGCAGTGCATCTAATACATGTAGTGTGTAAGGGAGAGGAAGCCATATTGAAATGAACACACTTGCATTCATCATTAATCTTACTTGGATATGTTTGGACAATAAAGAGAGAGTAAACCCTCTAGCTATCCTGTGTGATGCAGAAGGAAGAATTAATTGCCATTGTTTAAGAATATAATTATATATTTTAATTTGAAACATTCTTCATACAGTCAAAATCCTTAACTAGTTTAAACTATGTGGTAAACATTTATGTTAAATAAAAATATTTAGGATATTAACTTTTATCTTTCTGGTTTAAAAATACAGAATTGCTGCTGTTTAACTCAACCTTGTCCACAAATGTTTTACGAAATGTAAAATGCAACTTTATCTATTCAAAATCTTTCAAATAACATCTTCTACTAAGTATAACACAAAACATTTTTGAATGAAGTTGGGATGATAGAAAGTTTACCCCTCTGCTCTGTTTTCCATTTCTTGGTTAGTGTGGAATATCACACGCTGCAGATTTGTTCACAAATCCATGCTGGTGAAATCCACGCCGGATGGGATTTGGCATTATACCTCGTTGATGCACAGATTTTTTGTAAAAATATTCTGCATGACAGTGTTTGTCCCTTTAATCTGGACTCTATACATATTATTACGACACATATTTAGTTATTTTTGAAGCGTGTAAATCATTGGATATGTCCTGTTAGGGTTTTGACTTTTATCTTTAACCAAAATGTCATCTGTTAAAATTTCAATGACAAGCTAGAAGCATAATATACACCGAAATATCACGCTGAATTTGCCTGAAGAGGCATGCTATTTATATTCAATGTCATGGGATGATATAGGTTGCTCCAAAACCTGTTTATTTTATTCATCATTAATAGTAAATTACTCATGTCATGTGGACCGCACACCTCCAAACCATCACAGATGGTGACATTGAACTGTGCTAATAACAGCAAGGATGGTCCCTCTCCTCTGATGCCAAAGGATACCAGGTCTACATTGACAGACCCCAAAACAAATTTTGCTTCATTTCAGTCTAAAAAAACCACTCCCAAAGCCTGAGTGCTGTGTGTCTGGCACCATTTCAGTACTTTTTTCAAATATTTGCATAGCATTTGTTGATGATAAACTAATAATGGCTTTTATGTATACATTTCTATACTTATAATATCAGTTGTAATCTCAGACACTGGTTACAGAGATTTCACCATAGTTTCTTTACACAATTAAATCCTATAAAATAAAGTTCTAAAAGTCTTTCACAATGTTTTGAACTTCTTTAATAAATTACTTATGAATTCACAATCAGCCTCTTTTCATGCTTTTCATTGAAAATATTCCACCACTTCACAAATTTAAGCAACAAGACCAAAGCAAGCTCTACTTCAGGATCTCTTTAGTTTATTTATTTTAAAAAACAAAAAAATATCCGTTAGATTTTACTGTTTGTGGTCGACTATTTTCTGCAGTTGTGATATCACTCAGCCTTATTGTGTTGCACATTTTTGGCAATCACACTGCAGATTAAAGCTAAAAGTCAAACTATGTTAGTCAACTTGCTCACATGCATGTGCTAAATGATAAAAATCAACTAGCTTATGATCAGAGTTGTGCTTTTCTGTCTGTTTCAGGTGCAGGAATGGTTATGTCTGAACTGTCAGATGCAGAGAGCATTAGGGATGGACATGACAACGCCTCGCTCCAAGAGTCAGCAACAGATCCACTCTCCTTCTCATCCAACTGCTCCTGAAGTTAAACCTGATGCTTCGGCTCAGCCGGCACCCCAGACGCGTACCTCTCCTCAGACACAGCCTCCAGCACAGCCCCACGCAGCGCCTGGTCCTGTCAAACAGACTGGTCCTACTGGACCAGGTCAGCAACAACCAAAGCTGCCACCAGGGGCGGTCCCTCTTCCTGGGATGGCCAAGGCCCCATCCCAGCCTGATTTGTCCCACAGCTCCCCCGCCCACAGGCCCCAGCAACCCCGTCAGGACCAGACTCGCAGTGCAGGGAGCTCCCCCTCACGACAGCCCCCACCCCCAGAGCAGGCATTTGGAAAGTTGTTTGGCTTTGGTGCTTCTCTTCTTAACCAAGCCAGCACACTCATTTCTGAGACCACTCAGCCCCAACAGCAGCCTCCAAAACCAGCTCCCAAACCTGGGGGGCCTCCTGGTCCTGGACCCGGAGCAGGTAAACCTTCAGGACCACAACCAGCACAACAAGGGCCACGAACCCCTGCTCAGCAGCAGCAGCAACCTATCCCAAACTCTTCCAAACCTAAAGCCTGTTGTCCCCTTTGTAAGACCAACCTGAATATAGGCAACACTGCAGAGCAACCCAACTACAACACCTGCACACAGTGCCACTCCCAAGTGTGCAATATGTGTGGATTCAATCCCACTCCACACCTTGTCGAGGTAAGACTTTTATTTAATTAGTTTGGTCATTTGGTTTTTAGCAGTGTGTATCAAAGTGTGAGCTTCACTGAAACAGTTTTCATATTATGGTTCCACTAAATGGCTCCACTGATCTCTGAGAGCATGAGTAAAAAGGTGTCAAATAGCCAGAATTAGCCTTCTTTTAGCCTCCCTCTGAAGTTCAGATCTACTTATTTTATGTATCTGCCTTTAATGTTGCTTATTTGTTTAAATTGTGTATTTTCCACTTTTCAGTATTTACTATGGTGGCTTTGAGTGTTTAAATAATAATAATTTACTATAGAAATGTTCATTGCAGAGCATTCAGTAGCACTGTATTTGATGCAGCCTTTTCTTTTACATCAACCTGTAAGCATGTTGTTTTTTTTAATGGGATTCTGTTTTTGCTTGTCCTACTCTCTGTTTGTCAGTCTGCATTTGCTTTGTTCTGTGCTACGTTTCACATAGTTAGCAGACTCCAAGACCGACTGTGATTCCTGCCATCAGTAACTTTGCCCCAAAGCAGCACAGAAATGAATTATTATCATTATCATCAATTATCACTATTAGGTTTAGTTTAATGGATTATCTTTAGATCTATTACTCATATATAGGAGTTGGGTGTATTCCTATTTTAAGTGCTTCCTTGTCCAGCGTCATGGTGGGACTTTAGTTAGTAAGAACAGGAACTTGCAACAGCTTCCAAAACCAGGCAATAACAGAGTTTAATTATGCAAATCAAGTCCAATTGAATGATAGCAGTAATAACAGGCTTGCTGCAGAGCTCAGGCTTTTTATGGGCAAGTCTTGTTTTCCCAGGCATCTGGTTGTCACAGGCACAAGCAGAGGCCATTCATAGATCGCTATGGAAACCGAGATAATTTGTTTGTCAGCTGTCTCCTTTCATGCTTGGATGCTGAGATGCTGAAAGTCTCCAAAAACTTTCCGACTGCTGTTGCTGTTTTCATGAGAGATGGAATTATGGAGTGTGTTGTGTTTCTGCTCTGCCGGCTTAGGTCTGCAACTCAATCCAGCAGAAGATGATTTCTTTCCGAACCTTTAAATGGCTTTTGTTGTCATTCTGCGTGAGCTGGCACATGGGTCATTTGAGTGGGCAATAAGTGTTTTTTCCGTGATGTGGTGAAAAAAACCTGTACAAAACCTGTAATGGAAAATAAAATGAATGGGCTCCTGGTTTGATACTTTGCTCATGTACGTTGTCCTGAAGTGATGGGAGCTAATTATGCATAGGTAATATTACCAAGAACTTAACATTTACCATACAATAAACTTTACAGCAAACACTGAAAAAGCAAAAGAAATGTAGTGTAAATTAAATTGATGGAAGCTGCAGGTACCGGGCTATTATCAAATGGTTTCCAGAATTTCATATGTTGTTGAATATCAAACAGGGTACCCTATAGCTAGCATGGATATTATCGACTGCAACCGTTTTGAAAGTGAACATTTTGCACTGCAAAGACTGACTCATTACTTATGCAGGGTGGAACTCTATGGCTATGTAGCATGTAGACTATTATGTGGATAACACGAGAAGCTAACAAAAGGCACACGAGGACGCGAGCTAGAAGACAGCCCTGGCTGTAAGCCATTTTCCACGTAATGAGCAGGCACGAGCAGTTAAGCCATCAAGAAAGGGTCCGGCTGAGTGAGTGGGTGGTAACCACAATTCACCTAAACAGGGCAGAGTGAAGAAATAAATGCGTTACATGATTCACTAGTAGCCGCTTTGCCAGCAGCTTAACCAATCAGAGGACAGTTCCTCAATGCTACCTGCATTTTAGAAAATGGTAAGAATGAGAGAAAGTGGCCTCCTTTTCTGAAATAATTACAGCCTATGTGGAGTTACAACGAGTAAAAAGCTAATCTGAACTGAACAAGATTGAGACGTAAGTGAGGAGAAAAGATCACTTTGGATCTTTAAGAAGGCAAGGGTCTCACCTTCTTTTTTTATTTTACTATATATATGGGATTGTTCAAATGCATATTTAAGTGCACAATATTATCGGTGTCATCCTAAAACACACCCATCCTTTCTTGACTACATCTCTTGATAACACCTCTGAACTCTGAATATGCTCTCACATCAGTCACACTGCAGCCAGTGCTGTGTTCAAAGTCGGTGCACTTTCATGTGATTTTTGATTCACTTGTACTTGTTAAGGAAAATTGTAGTTCATCTTTGCAACAGTTCCAATGTTCCTAAATTCACTGGTCTGTTCTCTTTATTTATTTATTTACTCTTCATTTTTATGATCTTGATGGAGAGCCTCAAAGTGGATTTAGAGTGCCTCTTTATACCCATGAAAAAAACACACACACACACACACACACACACACATCCTCCAACATCTCGTCTTGTGTTATGGAGTGGGTAAGAGTTCATTAGCATTCAGTTCTGCACCAAATTACTTTGCAGTTGTCACTGGTATTAATCAGTTTTAGCCCCAGTCTGCATTAAGGGGAATGCAACAATCAGGTTTTCACACTTGGCTTTTTATCCATGAAATGGTGTTGCATGGTATGGCTCTGTGATTAACTGCTGGCCTGTCCTGGGTCGACCCTCTTTACTGATGTTTAGACAGGCAATCCTGAAAAAAGCAAACAAGCAGGTATAGATAAAGTACTATGCATGTTTTTCTTATGTGGGTAGTGTCATTTAGCAATACATACAAAGACTTTTTTTCATACTATCTCAGCTGAAACTCCAAACAAGCCAATGTATTGCTAAATGATGACACTAAAACATTATATAGAGAAAATCTGAATCAATCAGTGTAAGCATGTCACTGAAAATCCACATTTTACAACTTTGATCATAAATATATAATTTTTGTGCACAACTTGTATGTGATCAGGAATAAAGAATACACGAGCATGCTTATTAACCACTCAACAAATGCACAGGTCAATGTTTGTTTCTCTGCTAAGCAGCGCTGAGCTCTGTAGTACTCAGATATGACCAGATTGTCACAGGTTAATTTTCCCGACATGCTAAAACTACATCCGTCAAGATATTCAACCTCACAATTGCTTCCCAAGGTTATCTTCGGTTGTCACTTTACATAAATGTTTCTGCTAAATAAGAGTATTGTAATGTAAAATGACAACTCACGGACAGAAGGGAACAAGACTGATTGATTTTGACCTTTTTGAGAGACACACAGCAGCTTACTTCAAGCCCGATTGTATGTCATTTACCACTGTATTCAAATAAAAAATAAGGCATTATTTTTTTAAGAATGTTAGCCTATCGCTAATGGTTTATTAGACTGTGTATTTTTATCCCTTTGTGTTACCATAGTTTGTTTCTTTGTAGGATAATTTTAGTTATAGGTGTAACTCCAACATGCTTGCTCCTGCTTTTAAAATGATTTTGGCAGAGGTGGGACAAAGTCATTGTGTAGCAAGTTGCAAGTAGGTCCCAAGTCAGGACTAGCAGGTCCCGAGTCAAGTCCCAAGTCAAGACAAAAAGTCCCGAGTCAAGTACAAGTCCTTAACACTGATTTTCAAGTCTCAGCCGAGTCACCATGAGATCTTAATCAAATTATATAAATATTGAAATGTTTACAGAAAATAATATTTTGCTGAAATTAGTGTTTATTTAAACAATTTTCAAAATTTAACACTTTTGTGTTTACAATAAATAGTCCTGTAAAATATTAACAGAATATGTTATTTCCATTTATTCAGTTCAGCAGTAGGAGGGGAGCTTTCGGAAAAGTGAATGACGTTAACATGGGAATAGCTAAAGAAAACATGTTTACTTTGTAGTGCAAGTGTGGGCTCAATGGATCGCTGAGTGCATCATGCTAATGTTCTGTTACTAAGCTAACATTAGCTAGCTAACTTTGACTTGCTAACTTTACTTCCAAGTCATAGCCCAAAGTCAAAGTTAAGTCACAAGTCATTTTAGTGCAAGTCTAAGGCGAGTTGCAAGTCATTCATTAATTTGTCAAGTTGAGTCTGATGTCATTATAATTATGACTCAAGTCTAACTTGAGTCCAAGTCATCTGACTCGAGTCCACACCTCTGACTTTTGGGTGAGAAAACAATATTTGTGAAAGCTTTGCCTTCATCAAATCTGTCCTAAACATCAAGTAGCTTCTTTCCATCAAACTCCAAGAATATTTTGTTAGTAAACTAATTTAAACAGTAACTCAAAAAAGAAAGCAAACAACTCAAGTAGCATGACCGTCCCAAAAATAGTGTTTTACGCTAATAAGGTACTGATAAAGTTCTGTGGTTATCCTCTCACCACCTCGCGAGTCTGGATGCAGACTTCTCTTGCTGCTGTAGGAGCACTGAACTGTATCTAAATAAATTATACTAAAGCACAATCAGGAAGATGAGAGAGATCCCATCTAAGTTAGTATATGTGACATCTTTACTTCTTTGGATTGGAGATAGTTTTGCAGTAAAAAAACAAATAAACAACAGAAATCCAATTACTCCCACCACATATTTTACTGAGTTTGTTGTTTGTGTCAATGTTGACAGCTCAGAAAATAACACTACATTTAAAAAATGAAACTGCTAAAGAAGAGAACATGCAAATGTTGCTTGAAGCAGTGTCCTTAAATGAGTTTGTTTTTCTGCTTTTATATGAACTCAAAACACTTTCATGTTTTTAACTGTTTTTTGCCAAATCACTTGATAAGAAATCCTCCCTTTTGAAACAGATATTCTCTGCAAGCGATGATTTTAGAAAAAGGCTTTGTTGCATTTGGAGATCAGACAAATGGTGGAAATATTCATGAAAATACACTTTCTAACATACTAGTGACACATGCATAATTCATGCAGAGTGAATTAGTTTGAGCCGGATCGTACGAAAAATAGTCAGTTGCGCTTTAATCTGTGATGAGACGATGAGAAGCGGGTGAAGGAACTGAGGAGGAGGAGGAAAAGAAGGGAAGAGGTGAAAGATTGAGGAGGAAGACGAAAGTGAGAACCAGACATAATGAGTGAGAGGAAACCAAGTGTTTGTCACGTTGCAGATATTTTCACATCCATTAGTGCTGAATGTCATGTGTGGCTCTGAGTAAATAAGATGTCCTTGTTTTGGGACACTTCTTCCTCATTACATCTCTCAACGAGATTAAAACCAGCCATGTGTCACTGTCATCTTTTAGGAGTTAGGTTGTAAATAAAATAGTGTTTTCATGGGCGTGTCTGCTGCTCACACTGATTTATAGCATGCTGAAGTCTTGAATTGCTCTGACTTTTCTTTCTATCTCCTTGCTGGCATCCTTTTCTTCCTATAACCCAGCAGTGTGGATGCAATGCTTTAGCTCCCTCTTGAATGTACATGCAGGTAGAGGCGTGTTTGACATAATGCATTATGTTTCATTCCTTGGCAGTCTCACAATAACATCCTTTTTTTTCCCTGTCAGTTTTCCTGTTTGCTTAAATTTTCCGTCCCCACAGTTTGGCAGGTGTTGCAGACTCTTGTGTCTATTATTATGATATAGATGCTTGCCCACAGTTTATAATGAGGTGGAGGCCCTGAGTGGGTCATAAATAAGGACTGAGTTTCTCACAGAACTGTAGAAAAAGTGTAGAGAAACAGAAAACATTGCTCATCAATAATTCAGAGAGGGTGAACATTATAAATAGTTCATGTGGTGTGGAGCAGTGAGAGAACTGAGTTTGATTTCACGTGTCATATAGGGTCAGCGAGTGTTGATGTATGAGCAAGCTGCATGTCTTTGGATGCCTGTGAGAAAAATAAATGAGTTTGTTCAGGTGACTTTGATGCAGTTGATTAACTATTAGGTTCTCATATTAATTATAAAGCTATAAAACACCCCGCTTGAAAAGAAATTCGTACTTGTGTGCTGAGCGTAAACATGCCGACGGTAGGAGAGTTTTTCCTTTATCTTCCAGGATATTAAAAATAGACTAGAACAAATGGATATTAGTTTTAAATATACTGCGATGTGTCAGCAAAGTAAAGTTCAGCTGTGGTCTGTTATGGTCCTGGTTTCCGGTCACATGTCGGTTTGGTCTGCCTGAAACAATTTAGAGCTAAATTAAGCCTAGCATTTAAATGGCACCAACATATGTACCAGTAAATGACTCATAATTTCAGTTTCTGTCTGCATTGTTCAGTATTTACTACAGCCATAAGTGCCTGAAGAATAATAGGTGTATTCATTTAGTAAAATACACATCTGTGGCAGAGCAATAATTATTAAACTGCACATTTTTCTTAACAAAGTGTAACAATATCTGCATTTACTTTTATTATATAGCAATGTATTGCTATTTGCTCTAGAAAACAATCTTCTTTTGCTTTTCACCCATGATAAGATAATAAAGTAACATAATATTTACCTGTGAAAAGGTTTCTAAAATGCCAGAATTTCTCACTTTGACTCTTATTTCTTATCCACAACAACACAAAAGCTTGAGAGCTCATTGGCCTTGAAGACGCAGCATGCATACAGTAAGCATATGTAGAGCATGTAGAATCTGTGACTGTCACAGATCTGCAGGAACATGACTCTTACACACATCGTCGGTATTGATGAACATGTCACTCTCATTCTCGAACATGCTGGAAGTGTTTTCTAAAGGTTGGCACCAGCCTGTGTCTCCCTCAGGAGCCTCATACAAAGCCAGATGGCTGGAGGCATCAGGCATCCAAGCCTGCCATGCTCAGCCTGACTGCTCCCAAAGTGATGATGGTGCGCCATCACATGATTCAAGCACCCATCCAGTCTCAATCAGCCGCTTGCTGCCTTTTAACACTTCCATATTTTTTCAAACTGTCCATGCACTGAAGTTTAACTAATTCATTTCTGATTGAAGACACAGAAACAGGGTTATTATGTAGAACCATGGTGAGAACCCACGCATACGCAGGAAAAACACCCACAGTTCACATAGAAAGGAGAATGTTTGGACCTTCTATATGGCTACTCAATCCTTGTTTTTTATATTAGCAGTCATTTACTCTGACTCTCTGATTAAGTTAAGGCATTTCATCTACTTCATTAGGTTTTGTCACAAAAGCCATTTGGTTAAGTCTTGATAAATATTGTGGTGGGTTTGGAAAATAAAGACCTACTGTAAAGTCAAGCCATGGTGTCCTATTATGACATAAACAACATTTTACTTATTTATCTGTTGAATGGAAGTCTGTCTCTTAAGACTGCTGGCGACCCACAAAAAACATTATTACATAAACACATGTATGTCAGGCTAGACTAGTTTTTCACCCCCCCACCCCAAGTTATGTTTTGCTTTTTTCACAGAATTTTAAAATCAATTAAGTGTGTAAGCTTTATAGCCTGTCAAAATCAAGAAAATGTTCTTATGAAACATTATAGTGCTGCCTTATACCACATTTTAAAACAGGCCTTTCTACAATATGTTATAATTCTCTGGTTTGGCAGATAGATATCATCTCCCCCAACATACAATTCTTTAATGTGACACTGTGGTTGTTTTGTTCTCATCTCTTGCTTCGGTTCATGATGTATCTATTCATGCACTCCTCTTCACTTTGCTCGTTTCACTGATTTTCCCCTCCATTCGCATTCCTCTTCTCTAGAGACTGTTTGCTGTTGACACATTGATTGAATTGGCAATTACTTCTGCTTGAATCACTTGCATTTGACATTGCAACATGGGTACTGATTTAGTCTGTGTTGTGTTGATTTAGCCCATGCAGATAAGAAGGCAATATTTATAAGAGATGGTGCAGAAACAAGAGAATAGAAAAAAAAAGTGTGCATGTGGTATGTGTATGTGTTTTGGGTGGAGGGAAAGGGAAGGGGGACAACAACTCACTGAAGGAGCTAATAGTTGAGTGTTACTAATCCGTGCTGAGGGAGTGTCGTGATCCCCACGAGCAAAGTGCTTAACCCCGACACACCCTTGTAAAGATTTAGCCACACAAATAAATGCCATCTGAGAATAGCAGGCATTGTCAAATAATTGAAATGAGTCGTTGTAATTTAAACTTATCTGATCAGTAAATTAGCTCCAGAGACTGCATTACACCCAAATTTGACCTGAGTCCTTTGTGTTCAATAATGCAATCATAACTAAATTAGTACAGTACACACAGTAATAACATTAAGTGTGTCACTGTGTTTTATTGTGACACGAGAATGATATACAGCAATGACTGCCTCCTGTTGAGATCATGAGTACCCAGCACAGATGGCTCACTGGTTTTGGTGGCTTAAATGCCACTCACTGCCATCTCTGAAACCTTTGTTTTTTTTGGCATCAGACTCCGAGCTGAGCTGCAAAAACTTGTTCTTAACTTCTGCTGAAACAGTGAGAGGCTTAGTTGAGTCTATTTAGTGTTTTTGTAAGGATTTTTTAAAAATTATACTCATAGTTGTGATTAGCAAAACCATTTAATCTTGCAACATCCATCCATCCATCCATCCATCCATCCATCCATCCATCCATCCATCCATCCATCCATCCATCCATCCATCCAT
>JBAMIG010000003.1:18286188-18301223 GCA_037177335.1 Kiunga ballochi
TCCATCCATCCATCCATCCATCCATCCATCCATCCATCCATCCATCCATCCATCCATCCATCCATCCATCCATCCCTAGATACACCCTGGACAGGTCACCAGTCCATCCCTCATTTAACATTAATACATTATGTAGGATATTGTTCTGCTGCATTGCTGAGTACCACCATTTTTCATTTACCACAAGATGCGTTTGAGGTCAACCTCAACCTGCTCCCAGCCCCACCTGCACCAGCGGCACTATCTACTCTCTTGATGAATGACTACCTGAAGAACACAGTAACCACACTGAACTTGAATTACCATCTTGAAATACTTTTTCTCTCTCACCTTGTGAGCAAATGTGCTTTGAGGCCTACGAATGACCTTAATGTTGGCTTTAATCACCTCTTCAGAATTCATCATCTTCAAGGCCTGGTGGCTATGCTAACGAGCTTTAACCATGCTCCAGGGGACCCCTGACAGTCCCATGTCTGTCGGCACCGTCAGAGCCATGGAGGTGGGCTGCTGCAGTCTTCCCACCACTGTGACTGGGCCCTGCTGTCTCAACACATCACTTCATCCGCCTCATTGGTGCTCCCACAGTACCTCAGGCATGCGAATATTCCCTAATGCTGGTATTAGAAAAGAGGGAGAGGGTTTGCTGAATGTGCTCTGCAAATACTAAAAGGTTGGCAACACTAACTTGAGATCATAGATGTGTGGTTGTGTTTCAGAGGAGCACAAAAACACAGTCAGACTTGTATGAGCTATAAAGAAAGACTGCAGGACAGTGAGAGACAAAATGAAAGAGATAAAGCTCAGTGCTCGTGCAGATCACTGCAGATATTACATTTAACCCCTTGTTAATCTTCTCTGTGCTGCAGCTGTCAGGCAGCACTGGAAATGATCAGATCAGTTGGTGAAGGTCTGAGCTGCTGCCCTTAGGAGGAACCTCACAATAATAACACGAACAGCAAAAGCAGCATGATAATCATTAGGCTCTCAAAGGGAGATAGCTTTCTCATTGTTAAGTCTCTGCAGCTCCACTGCTAGCACCAATGGCTGCTTTCAGTCACCACTATTTTCCTACATTTTTTTTTTTTACCAGCATCTTATTTCCAAACCAAGATATAAAATCTTTCCTGTTTTTTTTAAATATTATTTAACACACTTAAGGAGGTTGATTGTTCTGATTGATACACTTTTTTCTATCAAGTGAATCATGCACATTTTTAAAGATATAACCGAATCCCTCCATTTAATGTTATTTGTCATGCAGTGTATGAGGCCTGCAGAAAAAAAGGCTTGGCATAATTCAGACACTAGCAGCTAGCATGTGTTTCAGTGCACTCTTTGGGAAATGATGTTGCATTTTCTTAATGTTAGATCTGTTTTAATCTACAGGTTCCGTTGATCTGTATTTGATATTGTTTAAAAAATTCCCCCCCATGATGCATATGTTTTATTTTATTAAAACATTTCAAATAGGTCTCCTTTGATATGTTACAGAATATTCCCACAAATATCATATAAAAGGTTTTTAGCAATGCTTTTGTTGCTGCTTCACATAATTCAGTTTACATATGCAAGTAAACCTTGAATATCTGTATTACATAACTTGTCTGAGAGACCAATATATGATAAATAGACTTGTTTATTTAGAGTTGTCATTTTCCTTCTTTCTGGAGATAAGTTGCAACTGAGGTAAATTGTCTGAAAGTCTAATGCAAGGTGCATACATTTTATTTGTTTGGCTGCTAGCTGTTCTTTTGCCTGTCAGGACTAATAGAAACTCATCTAAAATGAAACAGGGCAGAGGAGACAGTCTGATTAACTTGTCCCCAGGGCAGAAATATGTGACAAGCTAAGACATAAGACTTGTTCAGGGTTTGGTTGCTGTGTTGAATTTGCTGCAGCTTAATTAACACTTTGAGAAACCGGTGTGTAGCTTTTGATTCTTTTAAATCTATAAATGACCTTTCATCCTCTTGATGATGCAGCAGATAGAATACAACGTTATTAAATGTTTAATTTCAGTCACACTGCAGTTTCTGTGTCTTATTATCTCAGTGACATTACTGTAGGCTTTCAGGCTGCTTACAACCCACAAAGGGACAGAACTGTAAATGAGAAATAAAACAATGCAGGCAAAAACATGTACAAACAAGAAAATATGACGCATTTAACACTTTAAAAAGGTTTTTATTAAAGCTTATGAAATCACCATGCATGGTTTAGACGCAAGATTGCAGGAGCCTACAGTAAACACTACAATCCATCTTTAATATTTTCAGGGAAAATAAGCAGAGTGAAGCTAAAAGAAAGATTGGAAAAAAATAAAAGAAAAAAACCGTCAAATTTCACCATCTGTCTTTAGAGTAGGTCTTCTGAATGCTATCTTATAAGTCCTTAAAGTAAAGAGCAATATTGGATTGTTCTTCTTTAGGGAAGATTGTACATCTCTGAGCTATGAAAGAGGTGAAGCCACAAAATCACCCTTTAAAGATTCAGTTATATTTAGCTTTGGTAGAGGCAATGGATTAGTTTTAGCTGTACAAACCTTTTACAGAAGCATTATTTACATCCCCCTTTCTTACATTCTGTTCATTTCATACCATACTTACTTAGCAGGTGGCCTTTATACTTTTTATGTTCTGTGATTTAGAATGCAGAGTTTCACATGAGTTATTAGGCACTATGTTAAACGTCTGAGTTTCAGCTTTAGTTTAGGTATACATATAGACACACAAATAAATGACTGATACAAAAAATAAGTTATTTCCTCCAAATCCAAATGGTATGTTTTAAACAAGAAGCCACAAATGTGACTATAAAACTGAGAAGTGACACACTCATGCTAAAATCTTTTTTTTTCTTTTTCTTTAACCAAGAATAAGGCCAAGATGACTTTACAGAAGTTAGGAAATCCTCAACAGAGTTGCATGTTTCCTCAAAAATGATCAAAAGAAGACTTTATATCTATGCTTTGACTGAAGCTGCAAAAAAGCTAAGAAAAAAAGACATTAGTTTTCAAAAATGTACAAGGAAATGTACAGAGCTCGGTTAACAAAACAAAAATGAAACTACATCAAGATGACTGACAGAGGAGAGATTTAAGGACCTAAAAAGTGAGATGTTCTCAATTGCTGATTATTAGGTTGGCCAGATAAAGAAAAGGTATGGTGCGCATTAACAGTAGTCACTGACTTCAAGGCCCAAGGACCTTTCCACAAAAATATTAAATGCATAACATCATAAAGGTAGTCCTAAATTAATACCTTATTGAAATTCTTAAAACAATTGGAACACATTTAAAAAGCAAGTAAGAGTAATATAATTTTTCATATTTTTATGTGCTCATACAAGCCTGCATACGAACCCTTATAACTGTTTTCTGTATACGTGAGATACGATAGTTTGACTAAGCCCAGACCGTAAATCATTACGAGCATTTAGATGCAGCGCAAGTAAATAAAATTTTCTCTCATGGTCAACTTCGCTATGAGTATCTGTTATTCCTAATAACAAAAAACAAGACTCAACCATCACTTTCTTCTGTTTACTCACAGTCAAACCTGAAGCAAATCAGTTCTTAGTTACAAGCTTAAAGTAAGCTTCCAAGTTGAACCTGAAGACCGGGTTTATCTTGAAGAAGATCAAATTGTACAATTTCCATTTTGCAGCGATGAAGCTCTAAAAATTAACATCCATCTCATAACACATGCCAGAGGAGAGGGTGAACAAGGGTTTGATTTTTTTAAGTGAAAGATAAGACATTGTATCATCAGCATATAGTGTAAACTGACTTCATGCCATACATTTTCATGTAAATGGTGGCATCATGTAAGTGTGACCCACAAGATAAAGAATAAAGCAATAAGCATTGAGAAGCCCAGAAAGACAAATACGGATTCTGTAGGGTATTCTCCACTCTCTGACCCACAACGCTGAAATATGACATATTTTTTCACATATCAGTGATTGATAAACATCCTTTTTGACACACTGATCTTGTGGGGTTCCTTGTATGTTTAAGAGCTTTAAAGACTGTTGAGATTGAGATCCAGAAAGGCCACACACCTCCCTCCAACGTGAACAAGCTGCTTGTGTCTGCTGGACACAGAGTGCACCTGTTGGCTCCACTGAAACAAATACAAACAGACATAAATTGTAAATAAAGAGCAAGAAACACGACTTGAGTCAGTGTGCCCCTAAAGAGACAGCAGAAGCCCACATACTTAATGGCAGATGACACATTATTACCTGCAGCAATACACTATGCAGGAGAGATTCAAACCCTCCTCAAACACAAAAAAATATATTTCATGTGAATAGCGCTACTGTTTTATGGGGAGGGGGGGCTCATCTTCCACTGTGCATATTTTATAATGTGCTAGTTACTGCCATGTGATAGATAATTATTATGCAAGGTATTAAGAACTATTTCAATACCACCATATTCAATATTCACTCAGTGCTATTTTATTGCATGTTACATACCCTGCAATGGACTGTCCATGGTGGATGCTGCCTCTCGGCCAAAATGCTAATTGGATAGGCCCCAGCTACCCACAACCCTGAATTGGTAATGCTAGGAAAATGGATGGATGGATGGATGGGTGGATGGATGGTCCAGTTACATCTTTAATTTTTTAGGATGTTACTATTTCAGAATATAAATATGTGCTTATTATAATGCAACTCCTCATTTCACATTGATTTATTACCGATATGAATCACAGTGAATAATCGTAAATTCACCTGATTGACCTGCAGTATGACCTTTTGATGATGTCACTGTTCTTGACAATCACTGACCCTTCAGGCAGAGGAAGCAGCTTCCACTCACAGCACCTCAGTGTCAGAATATTTTTGCCTTATCTAAATGTCTTATCATTGCCTTATCATTTTGTCTCTGACCTCATATCCCAAAACGTCACCTTGAATGCATTGTTGCACTGTCCATGAGTGGCTGTGACTATAGTCCAGCCCTGCTTTCTTAGTGGATGATCCTTCATTTCCTCTCTAATCCAGAGGCCTCACCACGTGTCCCCATTGAAGGAGTCCCAGGGGATTGACCTATATACCTGCTGACTCTTACTAACCTGTCACTGCCGTGGCATGGTTCAGCCTGGCACACTGCTGAGACATGTGCTCAGTCATGCCTCCAACTGCTCACTAGTTAGACTTAAACTACTATTCATCCAAGCTGTGTATAACAGACATTAGATATAGTGATTTAAAGAGAGTTTTAAGAACACCCCGCTGTGGTAATTCTTACTTTGAATGAGGCTAAAATGAAGGCAGGTGTGGTTATTTACAATAGAATTAAAAAGACTGAATGCAAACACTTGACTTTTCCAGCTTTATTTGCTTTTCTCTTTATGCGGCTTGTCTCCATATTTATATCACCTCTACTAGTTTTGGACATTTGTATGTCTGGACATGTCTGGGCACCAAACTGAGTGACATATTTCCCCACTCACCCAGAATTCACCCTGTTCACACCTGCTTGGCTGCATGCTTTTGTGCACGTGGTAGTTAATAATTCACACTGACCCTCTGCTCCCCTGACCTTCACTTGTTACAAATTAATTAGGATCTCCTCTGTGATATGCCTCATTAATCTCTGTGAGACACAGAAATCAAAGAGTTATTGTGAGGATTTCTGTCTTTGTTGTTTGCAAATGTTGCTGCAATCTTTCAATTGAAGCTTTATTGTTCCTCTGAAACTTGGTGTCCCGGATGCTTTTAATGAACTTTGTTTAAAACGATTAAGGTTCAGGTGATGAGCCGGAATGTGGTTATGGGAAAGATGAAGAAGCTGTTGTTGAATTTCTTGAAGTAAACTAATGTTAGAAAAGAAAGAAAGCAGCCAAAGTTTAACGTTTCTAAATAAAATTGTGCGGGAGGAGATTATACATGGTGCATGAAGGACTAGCTGAAAATGTTTTGCCGTCCACAGCTGTCACAGTTCCAGCTGCTCAATTTCTTTCTTTCTTTCTTTTTTATCTTTAATGGTAGGAAAGCCACTACTAGAATTTGCATATATGCTTTATCCTCCATTGACATTTTATCCACAGCATGCTGCATTTTGACATTAAAACATTTTCAATTTGGGTGTTGTGCCAAATAAAGAATACCTCACAGATAAAAAAAAAAAACCCTCTCTTTCCCTTCCAGTAATGAGTACCTAAAATACTATTTCTCATTGAGGATTGTGGCTGCATTTAATGACAGCTGACATTTCTTGCTCACAGCTTGTTGTCAGGTCCTGGTAGAGACACCATGTGGCGGATTGACTCTTGCTGTGAGATGACTGACAGTAAGAGGGCAAAACCAGTATTGGATACTTAGTGTGTATATGCAATACTTGTTTGAACTTGTGTTTCTTCCCTATTTTAAACAGCAAACAAACTATATTGGTGAATGTATGTCGTAAATAAAGTGCAGCATTAGCCTGTCAATATGAGCTGTGCAAAGATTAAGGGCTAAAACAACATTGCAAACGCCACAGTGAGATATGCAGTCTATTAGCAGGAGACTTCCATCAAACTTGATAAATGCACTGTTAGTTTCCTGCACATTCACATTGAGGTGTGGGTGTGTATGCTCCTATGGGATTTTATACACTTTCATGAAATTGTGTACACTCTGGCTCCCTCCATGGGTAGAAACTGTTAAAGCTTTCCACAAAGTCCCAACTCATCAGCATTCTGGCTCTGAATTGCTCTGGTCTGTGTAGATGATTTTCTATACTGAATTATTTTGTTTTTTTTTATAAATAGTAAATAAATGTCTGCTATTTATGCTCGTTTGATTTTGACCTGACTTACTTAAATTTTGCAGATTAAAATAGAGGTAAAACAGCATTGTCTGTCAGAGAGATTGCATCATTTAGGTGTCTGAGTTAAAGTTTACTTTCATTTAGTAAAAGCAATAATATAATAGCATTGACTGGCTGCTTCATGCATGCATAGTGTTGGCTTAATGTGATATCATACAATGAAATGAAGAGATTCACAAAAATATAAAAGGAGAAAAATATTCAGCAATGTAATCCCATGTTTTCAAACAATGGTTGTATAATTTATCTGTAGTTTGGAAGTGATCACCTCTTTAAAGAAAACATTTTGCTATAATTATAATATTATTATATAATTATAATTATTTGCTATAATTATAATATAATTAACTAGTCCTTGGCGAGCTTTCAAAATCAAAGGGGAGACTTAATAGATGTGTTTTAGCAAATGGATCCAGGTAAAGATCCACAATGAAAATTTTAAATTAAATGCAAAAAACAACCAAACCAACCAAAAAAAAAAAAACAACACTTTAAATGTACAAAAAATAGGAAAAACTTAAGCAATGCATTATACTCTAAATAACAATTTCAACACTTTTCCTCATTTAAATATGGGACTCTGCAGTGTTGTACAGAAATCTGGTTAAATTACCTTTTTTTATTAGGTAGTGGTATCCATCTGAGAATTATTATCAGACTGCTAATCTCATTCTTACAAGGTTTGTTTTCTGCCCATAAACTTTACTTTGCATTTATATCTATCCTGCTTCTCTCTGCATTTTTAATCAGCTGAAGGCAATTTGTTTAAAATAAATTTAAAAAGTCAAGAAGAAAACTACTGTACTCTCACTACTTGTAAAGCATCAAACAGAAAGAGACTAATTTAGTGACTTGCTGGTGAGAATAGTAAAACATTTAGAGTGTAATGAGATATTTCCCTCAGGAGTCAGATTCAACCAAAACAGTGTAGTCTGACTCACCAGATGTGGGCCGCTGGTTTATTACCTGCTGAACTTCACCCAGAAATCTCCTTCCATAGTACTGCTCTTCCTA
This sequence comes from Kiunga ballochi, assembly GCA_037177335.1. NCBI lineage: Eukaryota > Metazoa > Chordata > Actinopteri > Atheriniformes > Pseudomugilidae > Kiunga > Kiunga ballochi. The sequence continues at coordinate 18,294,032 of JBAMIG010000003.1, forward strand.
CACTGTTTTGCAGCAGCACTATCACAGTTTCATGTCACTCAAAACAAAAGTGATTGATTTGATGAAATACAAATAAGTTACAGGTTTTTAAACTCAATCAATAATAATTGGCATGGCCATTTCAAAGCATTGACACAGGGCTGTGTTTGGAAGAATAAGAAATTTAGCTGCCGGGAAAATTAATGTTGGACTCTCCCTCAGCAAGTCAATAAAGACACACCTCTAAATGATTTGCACAATGTGAGCCTTTTGCCAAGTTAATAAAAAAGCTATAGAATTTAGGACGTCAATATGCTTCTTCCTGGTGCCTCCTAAGTATGTCCTAAGTAATAGTAATAGTATTGATTAAATATCTTAATATTTCTAAAATCAAACTGCTGTAATTGTTTTGAGCTTCTTTGTTTCACTCAAAATATGTGTGAGACATTCATAATTGTATCATCACAACCTTTAAATGATCATTTAAAGTTAAATGTGTTATCTCTTGTGGAGTAATTCTTCTGTTGAAGCAACTACTAACAAAACTCAGCAGGTGTTTGCAGTGTGCGCACTATAGTGCACACTTTTGCATAGCATATGCTGACTCCCTTTTTTATTATTAATAGTTCTTTATAGGTTAAGGAACCTTCCTGCTCATTTGAGTCCATGTTCTGTTTGTGAATGCTTCCTGTTTTTTCAATTTTCTACCATTTTTATTACTATTATAGATATTAGATTGCACAGTCCCTCATCACATTTTCTACCAATATATTGTCATATATGAGCATAAACCTGTATGCACAGTGCACACACTCAGGTTACACACACACAGTGTGAGTGATCAGGGATGTAATGACACAGCAAGCTCCTGTAAGAGTGAGATCAATCCATAAGAATGGGATCAATCTCTCTGACCTTTTCCTTGTGGTAACTTGCAGTGCTCAATTTCTCATTATTTTGACAGTGAAAGGGCAGCTTTACTGGCTGTGAGCCAACTGGATAGAGCATTAGTAGAGAACACTGCCCCTGTTCATAGCATCAACCATAGTGTATCATGACAGGCTTACACACCGACTGCCCTTTTAGCTTTTCCACATTTTCTATTGCATCAAGCACACCAAACAGTTCCACCTCAGCTGTACTGTTTTGAAACTGAAAGTCTGGAGAGACCATGATGGTGCCTTGGGAAATTTTCTGTCTTTATGATGTAATATCTCCTGAAGAGTTGTACCAGCCAGTTGCTGTTTGTTTTCCTCACAAATTACACAAGAGCACTACACACTGCATCGTCGCTAACAGATAAAGCTTAATCAAGAAGACATCCTGTGGGTATATTATTGTTGCAAGGTTATTTGCAAATGTTTGTTGAAGGGCTGTTTAACAGCATGTCAGTCTGAGTTTGACTACTCATATGTGTGGAAAATTTTCAAATATGTAACCTGATCTGAAATGAGCTGCATTGTACTGGTTTTTGTGTTAGTTTCCTGCACATTCACGCAATTAATATGCACATATACAGATATTAATTTGCTGAGACTTTAATGATAATAGCAGTTGATTTGATATGAAGGTTTTGTCAGCTCTAAAGCAACAAGCTTAAACTCAGTTATTGCAGAGAATACAAAGCCTCAAAACAGGGATCTCAAACTCAGATACTAGAGGGCCTTTTTGATGTCTTGTTGGCTCTATCTGAATGACTGCAAGTAATAATTGCATGTTAAATCAAAACAGAAGTTGATCTCTTGTTAAAGTTACCGGTTTTTTAGTAAGATAAACTAACTAAGAAACCAACTAACAGCATCTATGAGTCTGTACCACTTAAATATCTAAACAAAAAATCCACCAAAAGGAAATATTTTCATGGTTAAAAACAACCCAAAGGTTTGCACTGTGGAGCTATGCTAGTGTCTATGCTTGTAAAGAAAAAACACAGAAAAAAACATATTTTTCAATATCTGAAACAGGAAGTTTTTATTATTTTTCTTCTTAGCAGTTTAATTAGTAAGCACAGAACTGCAGGAGATTGCCACAGCAAATTGGTTGCTTTATCTTCAGGGCACATTGAAGGTCTTTTTAAGAAGCACAGAGGCTCTTTCTCTTATACGGCTGTGATTCTTTTCTCCACACTGTGTAGGTAGAGGTGGGAAGCACTGCCCACATGGCTCACTGCTGTACAACAAGCTAAAGCACTCTGCATGAATAATTCGCCACTCTCAGCTTCGGTTTGGCCTTGCTCTTCTCTCCCTTTCACCCACACAGTCATGTTATGCTGATTCAGGAGCAAAGAGAGGAGTTTAACAACATGGCAAGAAAAAAACAGCTTTTAAAAAACTCTAATTAGAGTCTAATTTTGGTATTTAAAGTAGACCATGCTTGTATGAATATGTCCCAGATAGAAAGATGTTTTCAGGAAGTTGAAAGATGTGAGTCCAGACTTTCAATGTCCATAATGGTATGCATTTAGGTGTTGACAGAACAGATACACATGCGATGTTTTTTTTTTTTTTTTTAATCTATGTACCTGCATAGTCTTAGAAACTATCTTTCAGTCTCAGAGCATGCTAATTATCCAAACAACAAAGTCGCTGGTTGTGCAGGAACCGGCACAGATGGCTAGTTCTGAGAGCACTGCACCTGTTTATATATAGCTTCTCAGTGGAGCACTTGAGAGATATGAAAACAAAGCAAGTCTGTCTGTTTGGCTTGCCAGTAGCTCAATCTATGCCTGATGGTCTCACTTGAGACCACAGATTCCTGAAGGATTTTGGAACAACAAAAGAGATTTTATCTTGTTTGGAAAATGAGCAGCAATAAAAATACAATATGACACATACTGTTGACGTTTAACTTTACTGCTTTATAGCGTCTTTTGTATAGCTTGAGCCAGTGTAGTTAGAGATGTCTTCTTGTCAAATGAGATCATTAAATGGTTTAAAGTTATGCAGAACTTTAAAGTCATCTATCATGCTTTCAACTTTAGCAAGTGTTTGCGAGACTACTATTTTATCTCTTTTTATTATTAAAGATGTAATCCCTTCCTTCATTGTGTTTTGTGCTACATAATCTCTACTGAAATGCATATTTTCACACTATTTGTGATTCCAAAGCATCATTAGTAAAATAGAGAGATGCATAATTTATCAGTCATGTTGCATAAGTGCCCTAATTGAGTTTTTATGAGGTACCATATTTGTTGTGTAAGTGCCACTGCATTGTGTTGTATGATATTCATGGTATTACAACCCTCTAGTGGTGCCATTTGTGTAAGTTTTCTTTACCAGTTATAGGTTACTGACTATATGTCATAAAACAGCCAGTTTCATGAAATATTTGTAATGGGATTTAGGATTAGTCAACTAAACCTTCTGTCTGAGTCATGCACCTGCATCAAGCACCTGCAGAGGAAAATCAAACAAGTAGCAAGATAAATACCCACATGTGGATCTCTCATTTATTAGATTACTCAGTGCATCTGCACATGCAGGAGATTAATTAAAATAGATGAGTGATTTATACTTTATTTCAATTTGAGGCAGATTTTTTTTTGGAGACACAGAGATTTGTTTTTTAAACTAAAACAATCAATTTTTCTATAAATATAGAAGTGTAGCAAATATTATTTGTTTGTAACTTAACTATTTTTAGTTCTTCATAGCCCCAAAAATATATTTGATACCTCTTGTTTCAGTCCACTGTTTAAAATGAGTTAAAAGGTTGATTAATTTGCAGGTTAAAGAACAAAGGTGATTGGATTTGGTTATCTTGGTTCTCAAAAATATTTAACCTCTCATGCAAAAGGCTTCTATGTTTAGTTTGCTAAATGTGTGTTTATTTTTGGTTACATTACGGTTGCTTTTGTGAGATGTAGTTGTTTTTGCTCCTCTCTGTCTCGTCTGAATTCTTTTAATAATCTACAGATTTTAGCGCAATTTTCCTTCTTTCCATGTAAAATCAAACAAATTTCCTGATTTTATATAAGAATTTGCATTGTAAATCACATGAATACTGGTTGTGTGGTACAATGTATAGTGACATCCCTTTCCTGTGAAATCGGAGAGGCATGCCGTACCTGCCGAGCTGATACTTTTCTTAAATAATGCACCACTTAACATAATGCTGTGCACCTTCTTTACTTTTGTTTGGAAGTTGATGCAGAAATGATCTTAAATTCTTTGTGGGGCCTGAAGTTCTTTAGCTAAAAGTTGTTGAATTACCAATGTAATGACACGACTTTTTATAAATTTCTTTTTATATATTTTCATATATTTATATTTTTTATATATTTAAAATGTACTTTTAACCATTTTCTCGCTTTATGCTACTGGACAGTCAGACCTAAAACAGTAAGACCCCTGAACAGCTTTGTCCCCCTCATTGTCAAAGCTGGTGAGAAAGAGTAAATGTTGAATCCTTTAAAAAAAAGTTTTATAGGTTTTAAATCTTCCTAAGACTTCAAAGTCCACCCTGAGATAAAAAGAAAGGAAAGTCACCCACATTTTCTCTGTTTTTCTGCAAAGATATCCAGTCTACCTGTGCTCTAGCGACGTCCTATTCTCCATCCTCTCTTGTTGATTCTTAAAACTTGACACTGGCTACGAGAGTTGATGATAATGTATGGCGTTACATTTGATTTTAGAAATCTAGTGTAATTGTTTCTGATACTGAGAAAGAACCAAATTCTGGATAATATTGAAATTCCAGCTGGACACTTTTTTTTTATTTTATTTTCAAAAGGAGGAAATGTATGGGTAAGAAAACATATGGTCTCCCTTACACACATGAAGGGATGTTGGATATTTGCAAGGAGATGCTTATAATGTTCCTACCTAGATCTTCTCTTTGGTTCAATAAAAAGTGCACAAGGGTTCACTTGTAAGTGAACTGAAACCGACCAGTGTTTGATTCTTTAGTACCAGGCAGATTATAATGTACATTTAATGGGACCAGAGTTTGTTTGTAAAAGACCAAACTGCCCCAGTGTGAATGAGCCCGAACATCTTTTTTGTCACATTGAGGTGGCCCTTGTTGGCTTCATTGTTGTCACCTTTTAACTTTGTTGGACTTGAACTCTTGGCTTTTCTTTGAATTACCTATAAGTTACTTACTTTGATGCCTGTTTTCCACCAGTGCATGCTATTAGAGTTTTATATTTATGCTTTTGAAATGTGAAACCAATAAAAGACATGATTCATCAGGCAGATAATAATCATCAGGCAAAATGTTTATAAGAATATTTATTTAGTTGAACAAGTCTATAATACACAAAGGCTCTGTCTTCATCCTTGAGGCACAGATGATTTTCATTAGCAGAAGACTGTGCTACAAACATGACACCTTCACCTCTACTTTCATATTTTGTAATCTGTAATACAACCGTTTCATTCCAGTGAACAGATCCATTGATTGGCTGCATTGACCTGAAATTGAATCTGTTTATGTTAATATCATTACTCTGATAGGTTTTGTTCTGGATTTGCAACAGTGTCAGAATCCATAACTACAGACAAACACTGGTCTCAGTGAGGAAGACTGTGAAGGACAAATCCTTGTCTTATGCTGTAAAGGGGTTGCTGTGGGCTCTGCAAAAGGTTTAATGATTGTTGCATCCCTTAACAGATGTGTTAATTTGTATTCACACTGCAGTCTTCCTCGGTGTATCCTGTTTTAGAGTGCTTAATGTTGTCAAATGATTAAGTCTTCCAGAAGAGATGAAGGACCCTGTTTGGACAGGCTTTCCAGCATTCAGTAGCTCAGGAAGATTTCCACTGATTTCTTTGGAGTGTTGATGTACATTTTAATTTGATTTATGTAGTCAACATTTCTCCTGTAATAACATTAAGCATAACAGGTTATGGAAGCAGCTTAAATCAATTTTCTTTTTGTTTGCTGCTGTTGGCATCCAGTGGAATTAATATTGTTCATTACTTTTATAATAAACATGAAAAATGATCAGTTATGAGAAACCATGTTCTTTTAAATCATATTATAACTAATTCTGTATTTTTTGCCCTTGTTTTATAGAATAAAGAATGGCTATGCTTGAACTGCCAGACGCAGAGGGCTTTGTCTGGAAGCTTGGGAGATATTCCAGGTCCTGCGGCACAGCCAATGGGATCCCCTCGGCCATCTGCTCCAGCCAATCAGCAACCACCTCAGCAGAAAGTACCCAATCAACTTTCAGGGCCGAGGGCCATAGGTCCTCAACAGCAACAGAAACCACCGGGTCCCCAAGTAAGTGGCCCTCTCTCAAATGTGAAACAAGCTGGGCCTGCCCCTCAAACCAAAGGGGTAAGCCAAACTTCTCCTCAAACCAAGGGTTCAACTCAGCCACCCTCCCAAGCTAAGAGTCAAACACAACCCTCAGTTCAGAGTAAGGGACCTTCTCAAGTTAAAGGTCCTAACCAGCCTCATCCTCAAAGTAAGCCCCCCACGCAATCTGCTATTCAGACAAAGGGCCCAAGTCAGACCAAAGGGTCGACTCAGATAAAAGGATCTGCTCAGCCCTCTGTTCAGACTAAGGGCCCTTCTCATCCCTCTAGTGGCAAGGCTTCATCTGGCCCTGGTAAAGCTACACCCAACCATACCAAGCCCTCCGCCCCTTCCAAAACAGTACCCACTCAGTCTAAACCCACAGGTAACAACCAGACCCGCAAACAGCCACAAGGCCAGGAGAAGACTAAAGTCACATCTAAATCTCTTAAAGAAGACGTCAAAGCCTCACCAAAGAAGGCAATGTCAGAGACTGTCACTACTCCACAAGACATGAAGATTTCTGAAGATGCACAGAAGTCAAGACACCATGAAGTGAGCTACCTGCAACTTCTTCGCCTTCACCTGTTACTCTTGATTCATCATTTTTATTTAATTTGCTCCATTCCCGTGACTGAAACCACTTCAGTGAAGCATCGCATCCTTTTTTTGTATTATACACCATAATAAGCTTTCTTTTGTTTTTTATGGTTAATCCTCATTTTAAGTTAGTTCATTAATATCTACTTATTACAAATGCAATAGTAGTGACTTACTTCAGTTTTTTTTTTCAGGTAAAATATAAAAAGCAAAGCTTTCTATCAATGCATTGAACTTCATTATCTCAATGGCTATATTTATACCATGTTCATATTTATAATGTTTACTGTCAGCTATATCATCATTAACAGCATCATCATCATAATTATCCCAATCCTCATCATCAGCGCCTTAGCAATATATA
>JBAMIG010000003.1:18301276-18318409 GCA_037177335.1 Kiunga ballochi
TGTGTGTATATATGATTTCATTTAATTTTTTTTAATTGCTCCTGTTCCTTCATTTTTCTGCTTTGTTTTAACACTTTTGTTTGTAACAAATACAAGCTTTTTGTGTAACGTCACAATTTGTAATGATTTTCAAGCATTCCAAGCATGTTCGTTATTCTTCAGCGGTTCGAAGAATGCAATGGAGAATGCATCAAAGATGGCAAACCCGCATGTAACCAAATGACATTTGTCTGTATATCTTTGAATGTTGAACTGTCTATAATATCCACTTTGTGTAAGTGTATTTATCCATCTGTGTGCACATAACACTGATAGGAAAACTCAACTCAAATCACTAGTAATACATTTAAACAGAAAAATAATAAAAGGTTTAAAAAGCATAATGAAAATGAAAAATAAAAGATTGGTTAAAAAAACAGTAAAAATTTGAGTTGATTTTACCCTGAGGTGTTACAATGTCTGGTTGGTTATTTCCAATGTTATTAATCTCTAGTATCTTGCAATTAGAGACTATTTGATGTGTATTAAGTGGAATAAATTGATTTTATTCCAAATCATCTAAAAATGCTCATAAAGATGTCAATACTATTGAGCTGGATGAAATAGTGGGATATAAGATGTGCACTGATGCTTGTTATTATACTTTCAATTGGTTAATCATAAATGTGTTTTTTGGTTTCTGATTCTTCTTCTCCTTCTGTTTTTCTTTAGGATAACAACAAATCAAGTATGCAGAGTCTAAGTGACACTGGATATTCTTCAGATGGGATCTCCAGCTCTCAAGGGGAAATTATAGGTCAAATCAGAGAAGAAGGAGTAAAGCTCAATGAGAGGGGTGCACCCATCCCCTCAGAAATCACCAAATTAGAGAGCTCCATGAAACCTCTGCTAGAGTCAAAGACTACAGCAGACCAAAAGCACAGACCTCATTCACTTTCTGTTGGTCATGAGCGTGACTACAGTCCTGATAATGATTCAGCAAGGGATGAATCAGAAGATGACCTCAGTTGTAAGCTTCGGCATGATTATGTGGAAGACAGTAGTGAAAGTGGTCTTTCCCCGTTGCCGATAAGACAAAAGAAGTCCCATAAAGATTTAACAGATGAAGAATACATGAGGAGGCAGATTATGGAGATGAGTGCAGATGAGGAAGAATTAGAAGAATATGGAAACCAGAAAAATAAAAAGTCCCATAAAACCAGTGGAGATTTAAGCAAAGAGAGGAGGCGACTTTCTCACCAGTCTAATAGTTTTGAAGAGGACACAAAAGCATCAGAAGGTGCATATAAGGCAAATGAAGAGGAGGATGTAGTTATGGCTGGAGGCCTTCGCCGTTTTAAGACCATTGAGCTGAATAACACCAACAGCTACAATCGAGAAATTGAGCTGAGTACTGAGCATGATCTACGAGAACCAGAGCTAGAGATGGAAAGTCTGACTGGCTCACCAGAGGAGCGGTCTAAAGGGGAGTATTCGTCCACTCTACCTGCCACCACTCCCAGCTATACTTCTGGAACATCCCCCACCTCTGTGTCATCTATGGAGGATGACAGTGACAGCAGCCCTAGTCGAAGGGCACGACTTGAAGAGGCAAAGCAGCAAAGGAAGGCTCGACATCGGTCCCATGGGCCACTTCTGCCCACCATAGAGGACTCGTCCGAGGAGGATGAACTCAGAGAGGAGGAAGAACTACTCAGAGAACAAGAGCAGATGAGAGATCTAGAACAACAGAGGATTAGAAGTACTGCTCGGAAAACAAAGAGGGATAAAGAGGAGCTACGGGCACAAAGGCGCAGAGAAAGATCCAAAACTCCCCCCAGCAATCTATCTCCTATTGAGGATGCTTCCCCAACAGAGGAGTTGAGACAGGCTGCTGAGATGGAGGAGCTCCACAGATCATCATGCTCTGAATACTCCCCCTCTATGGACTCAGAGGCAGAAGGTTTTGAAATGATTGGTGGAAAGTTGTACAAATCAGGAAAAGAGTTTAACCTCCCAACCTTTACATCGCTCTACTCTCCAACAGAAAAGACATCAACGACGTCACCATCTGATAAAACCTTAAAAAGTGCAGAGGAGGTTTATGAAGAGATGATGAGAAAAGCCCAACTCATGCAGAGGCAGGGACAAACAGCTAATCAACAGAAAAGTACTTCTCAACCAGATGGTGGACATCATCTTGAGGCCGGAACTTCTCTAACCCCTGGCTCAAGCCCAACACAGGTTACTGCACCTATATCATTTCCCACAACAGGAAGTGATCCAAGAGTTGCAGGTATTCATGCTGCACAGCATCTGTCAAAAGAAACACAGAACAGAATGTTGTCACAGAGTGCCAAAATCGAAGGCGTTGTTGGAGTCGCCACGACCAAAGCCCAGATGAGTCAGGCAGGTAACGCAGGGCCTGCTGGCAACAGAGCAGGCTCCCAGAGGCCAACCCAATCAACACCTGACCCTGGATCATCCTCCCTGACTTCCAAAGTTTTTTCCCTTTTCAAAGGTCCTAGCCCTCCAGTGTCTCCCACTATCTCCCCAACACAAAGTCCAACTCATACACCTTCTGTACGACCCACTAGTGGTAGTGGCAGGCAGTTGCCATCTTTGCCTGCTGGTGCTTCATCGGCAGCAGCATCTCATGGATCCAAGGCTCCTCAGAGGACAATGTCCCCACGTCTTACTCGTCAACAGTCTTCTCAAGATTCACCAGTGATGGTGATTACACTGGGTTCTGAAACATCTAGTCCTGCCAAGCCACATACTGTAAATTCTTCCACTTCTCCATTGTCATCCCCTACACAAGCCAATTGCAAAACATTGTACAGCTCTCAGGCAAGTTCTCCAACATCACCTCAAAGCCATCGCTCTCAGCAGCCCCTAAAACATTCCTCTACAATGCTCCAAAATATTGAAAAAGTAAATGTTGGTATTAGTGCTGTGACCACAGGTTCACAAAATCGTGGATCTGTGGAAAATATATCTCTATGTAAAATATCAAATATTCCGGGCACTACGAGTATTGTGGGTCAGTGCCAAACTCTTTCAGGCACTAAAATAGTGGATCTAAGAGCTCCTCTGAGGCAAGCTCCAATTATAATGACGGACCAGGGTATGGATCTAACATCCCTTGCCTCTGACACAAGACGGTACTCTTTAGGAGCAGAACAGACATCTGGAAGACACACTGCAGTACAGCCTCTTATTATGAATCTAAATGCCCAAGAACAGCCACATGTATCTGTATCAACACCAACAACAGTGAGTGTCACTGTCACAGGCTCAATGTTTATGTCACAACCCAAGCAGCCAGTGGTGTATGGAGATCCTTTGCAAAACCGTGTGGATTTGGGGCAAGGTGTTGGATCAGCTGTTTGTTTAACACAGACTAAGCCACCAATTAGTGATCCATCTATTCCCAAAATTGATGCTTGCCTTGAAAATCTTGGCATACAGCAGCAGCAACTGCAGTTACAGCAACAGAAGCTTCTGCAGCAGCAACAGCTCCTTGAGCAGCAACTCCAGCAGCACCAACAGCAATCCTCTTTTGCCCGCTACAATTTAGCTAACCAGGTGCAGCCATTGCTAATTAAAAAAGACCTTGTTGTTGCTCAGACAAGTAGTGCCCATCCTGTAGTGACTGCTAGTGCCATACCTAGAGTATCCCCTATGGCTCCACCATCAGTGTCTGGGTCTTCTCCCTCTAATGTGCCCCATGAAATGTATGGTGGAGTTGCCTTAGAGTTAAAAAACAAGCCAACTGTAATGAACCTGTCTACAGGTAAACCCCATGTTATGATGGTGCAACTTGATGAGAGTAACCCATCACATGGTGGCACGGTGACTCAATTGGTAAAACAAGAGGAACAACCTCCTGCTCCTCCTCCCCCACCTCAGGTCTTAGATCTTACTGGACAGCTCAAACCAGAAAACCAAGTGGCTTGCTGTGATGTTGTTTACAAACTTCCCTTTGCTGGTTCCTGTTCAGGATCATTCTCACAGAAACCAACAACCGTCTCCTCAGATAAAAATTCCACTTCTGAAACTTCTCCAGCAGCCCACGCCCCCCACCCACCACATCACAATGTCAGTCAACAACAGCACCACCAGCCTCAAGTTACACAAGGACTGACAGAAGAACAAAAACCTTACCACCCACCTGTACTCCCCTCAGGAAAAATACTACCCTCAATGTCTGATACTAATCTACCTTCAATGACGGATGCAGGTCACTATCAGAATAATATCCAGGGGGGTCTGGCCGTTGATCTTAGCAGTATGAATCCAGTTTATGATGGTGGATACCTTGGCATGGGAGCACAATATGGTTCTTACACAGACTTGCGTCACCAGGGAGATTTTGCAGCACCCTCATTACCCCTTCGTCGATATGGCTCTATGTCAAATATAAACTCTGACAATACCTATGGCTCCCGAGATGCAGCAGTATTACAGGACTCTAATCTTGCTCAGTACAGTGCAACTACAGCCAGAGAAATCAGTCGCATGTGTGCAGCTCTTAACACTGTGGACCAGTTTGGGAGCCGCTATGTAAATAACCCTGATCTTATGGCATATGGAGCTGGAAGGGGTGGGCCTTTAGCAAGGCTAAATCTCCAGCAAAGCTTGGCATCAATAAGAGCAAATTTACTTTATGGACCTGATGGAAGACCAACAGCAAATGGTCAAACTCTAACAAATCTAATAAATGCTAGGCAAGCAAGTATACGTGCCCTATACCCTGCTTCTATGAGAGGAGGTGATGGCATGATATATTCCACCATAAACACTCCTATAGCTTCAACCTTGCCGATTACTACGCAGCCCGCTCCTGTTTTGCACCCCATGCCAAGGGGAATATACCGACCATACCCTACAGGTGTAACTGCTGTACCTTTGGCTAGTTTGAACAGGTTGCCTCAAGTTACTCCCAGGATGCCTCTGTCTACTCAAGGACCATATTCTTACCCTCCTCCAAATCAATATCCTCCTTCAGCCACACCATCAGGAAGTGTTCCTACGGTAAGCAGTTCCCACCAGGAAACTCCAGTTTACCTTGGAAAGCCTTTAACCATGGCTGCACAAACAGCTGCAACTATTCCACCAACTAAGCCTGCAGCACACTTGGGAGCACAAAATGTACCGGCACCTGGTGTGCATACCACAGCAGATCAGCAAATAGACTCCAGTCTACTGACCTCACAGAGTATAATACCTCTTTCTCAAGCACAAGGACAACCTCCAACTGTCCAGCCAGTGCAGTCACAAATGTCACAGCAGTTACTTACTCAAACCGAACCTTTATCTTTAACTCAAACCCAGCCTCAAGCTCAACCCATTAATCAGCCTCAGCCAATAGGTCTACCACAAGGTCAGTCACAAACAACACCAAGTTCCACACTTTCTCCTCCCACGGATGCACAAAAAAATAAGGAAGATGAGAAACTGAGTCAGCAGCAAGAGCATGTGCTCCAGCTAGAGCGAGAACGGGTTGAATTAGAGAAATTGCGTCAACTGCGCCTACAAGAGGAGCTTGAAAGAGACCGAATGGAACTTCAGCGTCACAGAGAAAAAGAACAGCTACTTGTCCAGCGGGAAATTCAAGAACTGCAGACAATCAAACAGCAAGTCCTACAGCAACAACAAGCAGAGAGGGAGACACAGCTTATAATGCAAAGGGAACAACTGGCCCAGCAGCGAATGCAACTTGAGCAAATTCAGTCTCTGCAGCAACAGCTTCAGCAGCAGCTGGAGGAGCAGAAAAGGCAAAAGACGGCAGCAGTGGAGGCAGCAGCGGCTGCAGCTGCAGCTGAAGCTGCTGCTGCCTCAGCTGCGGCTGCAGCAGCAGCAACGTCTGCCCAAGGCGCCATACAAGGAGTAGTTGTTGGAGGAGGGGCTCCACAAGGGTTCATTATCTGTGACCAGAGTGGCAGAGTCATTCAGCAAGATGGACAGAGTGTTCAATTTTGGCAGGATGGACAAGTTGTCCAAGCAGTAGTGGCTGCTAGACCCATTCAAAGCTCTGCCTCTGAAATGTCTCTGAGAAGCAGTGACAAACAAACTGATTCTAAAATCATGAAGAAGCAAAATTCCATGCCTCGTCTGAGGGATGGCTCAGAGGACGACTCAGTGAAAAGAATTACAGACAGTTGTGTGCAAACAGATGACGAGGATGGAGAGGACAGATTCATGAACAGGCGTAGGAGAACAAGACGCATTGCAGACTGCAGTGTGCAGACCGATGAGGAAGATCAGGGTGAATGGGACCAACAACCAGTACGGCGCAGGCGATCTCGGGCTTCAAAACACTCTGAATCCAGTGGCGAGGCTAAATCTGATGGCTCATCTAAAGTGGTTTCTTCAAGTATAGCTATTCAAACTACTAATGACTCATCATGCCAAACAGAACCAGACCAACTGGGCAGGGTTTCCCCTGCCATCCATATTACCATGGCAGAGACCTCAAAGGTAGACCTGTTACATTATATAGCAGCACCTGAAAGGACTCACAAAGGAGAGAGTCTAGCTTGCCAGACAGAACCTGAGTCTCATTCACAGGGAGTAGTTGCCCCTCAGCTGAGTGTCCCTACAACTATCAGCCCATATTCAACAAGTCTGCATATAGTAGGTGGGAACACATCTGACCCGACTCTGCAAAGACTCCAAGGAGTTGCTAAGTTTGAAAGGAGGAAACCAGACCCTCTGGAAATTGGCTATCAACAGCAACAAAATGAGTCTTTATCTCGCCAGCCCCCCAAATCTCCACAGGTATTATACTCCCCTGTATCTCCGCTGTCTCCTCATCGCATGCTGGAGACCACATTTGCCTCCCAGGAGAAGCTTAATAAGGCCCACGTTACACCACAGCAGAAGGCCTACACAGCCGAATCTCCCCAGCGCCACCAGACACTGCCAAGACCCATAAAGAGTGTGCAGCGCTCCATGTCAGATCCAAAGCCTCTCAGCCCTACATCAGAGGACCCTGCCAAGAACAGGTTCTCCCCATATCATCAGCAAGCTCTGTCCAACAGTCAGGTAAAAAAAAAAAAATAATAATTTTTTTTAATTAAAGATGTTAGAAAAGTAAGATAATAAAAGATATTTATTTATTTCAAATAAATCCAAAGAAATAAATATTTTATTTACCGTGCAAAACTTTACAAAAACAAAAAAGACCCCATTAATTCAATATTTACAAAAATAATTAGAAATTGAAGAAAACATCTACACAAAACTAAAATGATTTTTCTCTAAAATGAATCTTAATGTTTGAAAATTCCAAATCAGCTCCTTTTTTTTTTTTTTTTTTTTTTTTTTACAAAACTAGTCTCTTCAGTAGCTATGAATGGAAAACTATAAATCTGCATAAATTACAGTGTAATAAGCATTTTTGTTTGGGATGACCACAGATAATAGCACAGGATCTGGCACGGAGGAGGAAGTGACAGAATGTTCTCATAAGAGCATCTGGCCATGCCAGAAAAGCATCTCTGCTGTTTCCCCTCCCCTTATACACCCCCATTTACTTTCTCAGTCTGTTACTTTCTCTCACACTGTCCTCCTGCCATGACTTCTATATCTGGAAAACCCTTAAGTGCTGCCAGGGGGGCACACAATATGACTAAATCCTGGTGCTGCTTCACTGTCTTCCTGATTGTTAGCAGCTGGTCAAAATAAATTAACACTGCACTCAGAACCAAAATTAGTCTGAAAAGCAGGCATGCATTCGTGTCTGCCGTCAGTAGCGTGAGTTTTTAATACGTGGCTCCCTTGTGGATAGCTGATAAAATCAATATGGACCTACCCAATACAACTGTTTTGTAAGTAAGATACAACAATATTTTTTAGAAATTGTATTTTATTTAGAACTGGGCAGCTTTTCTTGCATGCCATGCAATATTCATGTAAAAGACAGACTGCTGCAGACAATTCCTCCATAGAGTATAGTAGAAATAAGAGGTTAAGGCTAATGCTTTGATATAATTTCCTGGTTTTGTCAGTTTGTAAGTCTATGTTTACATTTATTTACCTGCTCAAACACCCATATGAGCAATATTTGTTTAATCAAAATTCATTAAATAGAAAATTATCTGTCTTGCATTAATAAAACTATTTATAAACTTCAAATAGCACAAGGATTCTGGTGGGTTACACTTCTAAATATATGACTAATGTTTTATGTAGCTAAAATAGCCACTCCTATTATAAGTAACATGAATAAATGATACCTCTATGTGGATATATTTGTGAATGTGTTGCAAAGTGCTAATTGTGGACAAAATATGATTTATTACACAGTTTGACTGAAAGGCATCTTCCGATATTATAAAATCAGCTAAATAAACCACAGAGGAATTATTATGTGGTCATACTATACAGCTAATTTATTGTCAGCTATCTTGGCAATATATCTTTCAAAATAGCTTATATCTCTTTGAAAGGAATGAAAAAGAGTGAATGACTATTATGCTGTAATGAGTTCCATTTACATAAACACATTCTGTTTATAGCTCAGTATTTGCTGATGTGTCTCTGCCTCTCTCAGCAGATGGCCTCCCTGCAGCAGCAGCAGAACTCTCTGATGAGGAAAGTAAAGAGGACTCTTCCCAGCCCCCCTCCAGAGGAATCTCCACTCCCCATTGTTACTCCAGCACAAATGTACAGTTCTCCTGGCATGCCACAAAGGGTCCTTTCAAGACCTGCTCAGGGAGTCACCAAAGCTGGTCTTTTGAGTGAATTAAAAGCTGTGGAGCAAGAATCGTCAAAGCTTCGTAAGCAGCAGGCCGAACTGGAAGAAGAGGAGAAAGAGATTGATGCAAAGCTGCGCTACTTGGAACTGGGTATCACCCAGCGAAAGGAGACCATGGTGAAGGAGAGAGAGAGAAGAGAGTTGGCCTACTTGCGATGTATGGGTGATGCCCGTGACTACATGTCAGACAGTGAGCTCAATAACCTCAGGATGGCAGCTGCAACTGGAACATATGATGCCAATGGTTTGCTGACAAGGCCTAGCACTGCACCGCTGAGTCAGTTTACAAATGACCTCAATGCAGCCCCTCAGTATCCCTCAACTTCCTCTTATATGCCATATCCATATCCCCAAAGTCAACCATCAACACAGCAACCCAGTCCTGCTTACCAACAGATCGGTTTCCAAACTCCTCAATATCCATCATCTTCTGCACCGCAGCCTGGAACATTCCAGCCCCATCCTCCTCCTGGTCCCGGATACCAGAATCAGGGAACCTATTCGTCTCGCATGTATGGCCAGACTTCCTATCAGACAGACATTGGCATGCAGCAGCATGGTCACCAAGGCTTCCATTCCCCTGGTCAGCCTATGCCAGGACAGAGCCTTCCTTACCCCAGCCACAGTTCTTACCAACCTGGTCTACCCTACCAGCCCCAGGCAGACATCCTTACAGTCCATCAAAGACCCAGGCAAACTTCTTTGGCAGATCTTGAACAAAAACTCCCTACTAACTATGAAGTCATAAACAATCCAGCAGTTTCAGTGGCTACATCGGCTCCAGATACAAACTTTGGTTCAGCTTATAGTAATGCTTATGGTCAATACCGCCCTCCTGAGCCTGGCCTGACTCACTCTGTGGACAGCCCCACCTCTGCTTATGCTTCAGATGGTTTGTACACCTCTAATTTGGAGCAGAATATTCCCAGGAACTACGTAATGATTGATGACATCAGTGAGTTGACAAAAGATAACACTGGTCAACCCACTGATGCTCTGGGTCATCCTGTTGGAGGCCGGTATCGCAGTGAGAATGGCCCTGCTCGAGGAACTGCTTATGGCAGACCTGAAGATGAGCCTGTTGATGCTTATGGCAGACCTACAGGTTCAGCTGGTTACCAGAGTACAGCAGACAGTCGCACCAGCACCACTGTCAGTGGAGGCTCATCTTATTACTATGATGATTATAAACACACATCACGCTCTGGTAGCCACAAACTCACATCCAAGAATCTTGCTCCTGCTGTAGTCTCCTCCAAACGCAGCAAGCACAGGAAGCAGGGAATGGAGCAGAAGATTTCAAAATTCTCCCCCATTGAGGAAGCCCGAGATGTGGAGTCTGACCTTGCTTCTTACACGATGACAACATCAACAGGGGGCTCCTGTACAGTTGTGTCAAGAACCAAAAAACTTCAGGATGATGGCACCTATGGGATGAAGAAAAATGCATATGACCAGCAGAGATATTATGGAACCTCGCGGGATGGTCTAGAGGAGGAGGACCGCATGTACAGCTCTGGTAGATCTCGGTCCACTGGATATGGCATGGACAAGATTTCATCCAGAGATACCACGGGCCATCGCAGCAAATCCTATGAAAGGGATGCCATGGAGCGGTCTCAGAGAAGCAGCCGCAGTGGAAGACCTCCAATGCGCAGTCAGAATTCAGAGGAAGAGAGTCCACTCAGTCCTGTTGGGAAGCCTGTAGGCATGGGAAGAGGCTCAGGTATACCAGAAGCCCATGATGTGAGAAACCAATACGGCTCCAGCCATTCACTGCCAGACGTGCAGGATCACCACAAGAAGGACCTTCCCCGAAGTCATGTCTATAAACCAGATGATCCTTATCTCGTAGATGACATGCACTGTGCTGTCTCTGACAGTGAAGGTAACTGGTGCTGAATTATCTGTGCTATATTTCGCTCTCCTCACATTTGAACTGAAAAGACTGCATGCAAAGTGTGAAGGAGAGTTTCATTCATTAGTATTTCCTGTTTTTTTTCTTTATGTTCGGGCGCATATAAGCCAGAATATTTTCCATCTATAATTTGTCTGCATGTTTCTTTTTTCCTTTCCTTTTTTTTTTGTTCTGCTTTTTATTTTTATTTTTTCTGATACCCCAAAAATCTGCATGGCTCAAAAATGTGGAGCATGTTTTTTTCTCACTTCTGCATCAAACTGCATGCATCAAACACATATAACCAATTGACTGACAATGTTTGTATTGGTTTTCAAAAAGCTTATCACTTGAGCCAAGAAGAGACTGATTGGTTTGAGAAACCCCGGGAGGCCCGCTCTGATCGTTCCCGACATCATGGAAGTGGAAGTCACACTTCCACAGGGAGACGTAGTAAACACACATACCATGACTATGAAGAGCCTCCAGAGGAATACTGCCAACAGGACGAGTATAACCAGCAGCGTCACTCCTCCACATCACGGGACCACCGTCATCATGGCAGCAGCTCTGGCAGACATAGCTCTTCGCGCCATTCCGCTGAAGAACCCAGGGTCTCACGTTCTTCCAGGTCCCACCCCAAAGATCCCTCTGGCCGCTCTGATGGCAGGAGCTCCTCATCTGCCCAGAGAAGGAGTGGCGCAGACTCCCGCTCTGCTCATGACAGCCCTCGAAACTCAGGAGACTTCTCTCGAGAATCAGTTTCTGCTCACCACCATGGCACTGGGGGAAGGAGCCAGAGAGCTCAAGGAGATCGCACAGCCGCTAAGAGACAAGATCCTAATAAACCACAACAACAGCAGCCCCCTCAGAGCCACACTGGGCAGCAGAGGTCAGGTGGTCAGGGACAGGTTGGGAGACATCCAGGTTCTGAACCACTTGATGGTACCCAACAAGCCCAACATCAGCAGCAGCAGCAGCAGCCACTGCAGCAAGGCCAGCCCCCACAAAGCAACCAGCCCCCAGCAACAACGGCAACAACTGGACCAGCACAGCAGCAGCAGCAGCAGCCCCAGCCCAAACCTACACAACCACTATCACAAGGACGCCAACCAGGAGTGGGGTCTGCAGTAGGGCAGCCTGCTCCAGCAGTAAGTAGATGTTAATATGGTTTTATGTAACCTGGATTTGAAGAAAAAACTGTGTTACTGCTCGGTTGGAAGAATATTCTCTCTTCCTCAGCAGCTATGCTGCCATCTGTAAAAGAAAATAATGTTATGACTCATCAAACCTTCAAATATCTGTAGCTAATGTCACTAAAAGAAACAACTGTTTTCTGAAAAGTGGAGTGACTTAAACAACTTATTTAACAAGCCCCTCAAGCTAACAGTTAGGAGTTATTATAGGACTTATTTTGGCGCTAATGGCTCGATTACAGGACTTGCAAGTGTTGTGTTTGCCAGAAGTGGATTAGATGTCAGTTGCCAGCCTTGATAGGAGTTTTACAAGTCTCCTGTGGGCCACATGTAACCTAGATGTCCGTCGTTGACCTGGACATAGATTATGACAAATATTTTGTAGGCAAATACAAGAAACCTAGCAAGAAATTATCTGGTGTTGTGGCTGAATTTGGGCAGTCACTCTTAAATTTTGTCAACTTCATAAGCAGGGATGGGCAACTCTGGTCCCCGCAGTCCTGCAACACACCTGACACACATCAAACCTAATTAGCAGACTTTTGCAGAGCTTCACATCAAAGTCTTTACAAGTCTGCTAATTATCTACTGATTTGAGTCAGCTGTGTTGCTGCAGGGTAATTCCTAAAACTTGCAGGACTGTGACCTAAAGAACCGGTGTTGCCCATCCCTGTCATAAATTAAGCTCAAATTTAGGCCAAACAAAACTACACATTTAGGTTAAACATCTTTTTGCAATTCAGTGTATTTTTACTAACCGACTTATTGCCTCAGTGTAGCATAATAATAGCCATAAGTAAAAATTAAATCTTTTAAAAAATAATAAAAGAACCTTAAAAGCAGCCAGCAAAGGTGATGTTTTGTTCATTTTATTTTCTTAAGGCAAAGGTGGACGCTACACCTGCAGCAGCTGCCACAGGGATAAAGTCCTCAGTGGGAGTCCCATCAGCACCTCAGCCAACCAAAATAGCCACACCCCCTCTAACAGGCATTGGTAAGTTTAAGTTCTTCTATTTATTCCATACATAATCATAAGAAAAACAACAACATACAATGTGAGATGGATTTACTTTTAGGAAAAATAAACAAATAAATAAATTACAGGCTCTAAAGCGGCTCCAGTTGGTATTGGGAGCAAGCCAGCAGGTATTGGCAGCGCGGCAGCTGGGCAAGCACCTCCTGAAGGGGAAAATGTTCTTACCAAAATCCTACAGGGAGGCGCAGCAGAGCAAGCAGGAAAACTAGGAGATGGTATGGTCATGGTCAAATGAGACTTTATAATACTCTCAAATTTAAAATAGTTCATTGAATGGATTCAGTTAGTTTTTTTTTTGTTTTTTTTAACATTTGTCTCTTTCTCTTTTTGTTACCATGACAGCTTTGTCTGGCCTTGGGAAAAAGTTCACCTCATTTTGGTGAACTTAAGCATGGAGGGTAAGTGATCAGTAGTTTTGCTTTTACAGCAAAGAAACATTAACAGCTAAAAAAAAGAGCTAAAAAACAAACTTGATTTAAGAATGTAAGTTGCTTCAGAAAGCAAAAAGCATGATGTGCCTTTTCTTTTTCAATCTTTGGTTTAGTTTTTTAGGTAAAAACCACTGTATTGGTTTTTATTATTTTGTGTAAATGTAAGATTATTTTGTAACAGTTATAACTGTCATCTAGTACAGGACTCCCTTATAATGGGATATTCTTTTTATATAAAGATTAAACCAAATCCAGAAAATCTGTTTTCTTGTTGATGTCTTTCAGGGTATCTAGAGGTGAAATGAGTTGGATTGGTTGCTTTGTACTGGAAAAACCTATGAAACCATTTTGAATACACTTCACAACACACAGGATACCGAAGCAGAGCGATCAGTGCAACAGTAAGATGAGATATATTTGTGTTGTTTTCTTAGAGCGTTTTCTTTCTTAACCGCCAAAGACGTCTTTTTTTTTTTATGGCTTTCTGAATGCAAATATTCACTGACGAAGACCCCAAAAGACGTTTTTTGGGGGGGTTTGCTGTTTCTGTATACGGATTGTTGTTTTGGCCATATGCCGATGTCACAACTTCCCCAAATTGCGCTCTGGGAGTGCACTGTCTAACCCGCAAGTGCATACCACAAACACATCTGCAGTCGACCAAAGCAGCCCTCCACATCTGCTGTCCCTGAACTCAACGTTTCACAGGTCCTAAAGACAAGCCAAAATACTCCAAAACACTGGCACCATGGGCCTCTGTGCTACAGCAATGGCTGTCTGCCAATGAGTTAAGCAGAAATTGTTTTTCATTTTGTATCTACATTATTATGTTGAAATTTAATAGTAACTTCCTAAAACTTTATATTTAATCTCCTTAAACTGTACCTTTACCTTGTTTGGATTAATTGGTGCTACATGATTCCAAAGGCTGTCACGTCTGGCTTCATGTATTGATGTTCTATCAGCTGTATATTTACATAGATTAGCTGAAGCTATGTCTGCAAAATGAATAGAATCGGGGGAAGTGATGACTCATTAAATGCTGTGATTCTGTACCTTTCCTTTCCCCCAAATTACCCAACAGAGCTGGAATCAAAGGATGCCTTGTCAGCACTGAATTCCCCAGACATGGGCATTGGATTGAAGTGAATTAAATAAAGGGGATTGCTTTGTCAGCAGGCTGTTATGAGACGTGAACAGTAGTTTGAAGAGACCTGAAAGCAAGTGGATACTTGGACAGAACTATAATCCCAGGATGATGATGGTAGAAATGGCAGAGACTTCATTAAATGAGTGGTAAGTATATATAGATGTTATATATATATATATATATATATATATATAGCCACAAGTTAAAAAATTACCATTAGGTGAACTAATGGTAATGTGATAAAGTTTAGTCTGCTTGCAACTTTTGCGACAGAGATGAAAGGCTACAGCCTAGAAAGCAGAAAGTAAGCACAGGAATGGTTAAACCTCTGACTCGGCACACCTTCAATAATCTGGACCAACACAGGATGCTATATTTAGCCTGAGAAAGCTAACCATGGCTTGGCTTTAATGTCACACTCGCAAAGGAACACGGAGACAATGTGGAGCATATGTGGACACTCAGAATTATGACTCACGGTAGCCATCATCACATGGAAGAATGAACAATTTCTACTCAATCAAGCAGAACTGCTGAAGTGCAAAAGATATCATTTTCAGTGGATTTAAATACATTTTTATCAAAGCACATGTTTTAGTTGTGGTGAGGAACTTAAAGCAGATTTTAAAGATGATATAATATATATATAGTTGTGGTATACTTACCTGGATCAATATATATGTTTTTGGCCAATCACAGGACTCAGAAAGTAAATGTAGAGATTTACAGTTATGACCCTTAAAAACATGCAAATTGTGGCTGTTTTGGTTTTGCCCCTAACCTCTCCATCTCTCTCTGAGGTGATCTGAGAAATCACCAGTTGATCACTGGTTGTTTTGATAAGTAAATAGGTAAGGTGTTAGAAGCAAAACATCTACTGAAAATAAACTTACAATTATCCAGCTAAATATGATCCATTTTAGTGAATCAATACATCAGCATAAACAGTTCAATTAATAAATGGATTGTGTATATATGTTTGAGTGTCACATAATACTGAGCACCTGCTTAATGAGAGGGTCATCTCCATTATACTTTTGTACATAAAAGAGCAAAATATTCACATTAAAAACATATTATTTTTGGTTATAGATTCTATAAAGCTGCCTTATTTTGTATTTGCATGTGGTTTGTGGATTCATTATTCCAGTGAATTTATTAATTACACGTTTCACATCTTCACTTTCTTTTAGGTCGATAGTTAGTATGCAGCGAAGTGGAAAGGGAAAGACGCCCCGTTTCTCCTCACCTCCTGGGATCAGTACAAGCCCTGCTAACAGAGCCAGATGGATATCATGAGAGAAACTCAGCGTGTTTGGCCATGCGTGTCCACGCTTTGGAACAGCTCAATAAAGGAAGTCTCACAGCGCCCTCTTCAGAGATTATGATGCAATACCACTCATGTCTGAGGATTACACGTTGCACAAGGATTTTTGATTCTACTTTGATGCCTTCAAAGTATTTTCATGCAAAACACACATGTAAAAAAGGAAACATTTCATAGGTTTTTCTTGTACTAAACAGACCAATCCTAGTCCACAATGACATCACTTACTTGGAACAGACTGGGCGTATCACAGCAATGACAACCAAACTGGCTATTCCACTAAAAATCCTTGAATGCTTGGTTTCTCTCCACAGTACATTCCACTATAGGGAATTTGACCCTGTCTTTGAATGTGTTTTTAAGTTCTCGTCTTTTTGTTTCTACGTGTACAGAATGCATTGTGCAAATGTGGACATGCGAATGCACTTGCAACTAAAAACTGAAAAAAGAGCCCATATCAGTTCTTTTTCACCACCTAAAAGATGCCGCTGCACATTAGTTGTAGGTGTTTTTTTTTTGTGGGGGGCGGAGAATCACTACCAGCGTGCCCACAAGTGTTCACAGAGATGTGACAAGATTCACAGGGGTGAGAGGAACAAATGAAAGTGTGGCAACGGCTCTTTATTAGCCATCACAAAGCCATTGTTATTGTCTGCCCCAGAGCCCTCTGGGACTATATCCTTTTTTTTTATTTATCTCATCTTTAGGTATTTTATGCTTTGTTTTTCATTTATGCCTGATATTCAGTGATCGGAAGAGCCTTATTTGCTACATTTTTACTTGTATACCTCATGTTTTGAAACGTCCATATCATGAATTTCGTTTTAAACTGTAAACTATTGTATGTACATAAAACAAATCAGAGCTCAAATATGTAAATTAATCATTTGTGTATTCAAAAAATCACTCTCCAGTGACTTTCTCTCTTTTTGTTGTTATCATGCTTTTTTTTCTTTGGTAAGAGTTTATATTTTTCACTTTGTATTTGTTTGATCTCTGTTTCCTTGCATCAAGTGATTTGCTAATTGATTTTTAAAAGCAATAGCATGCAGCAAATGGTATATAGCACAATGATATAAATGTTGCAATTAGTGATGGGAAATAGCAAACACTTCTGTCAATAAATAGCTGTAGTACATCTAGTCAGAGGGTTTACAACTACAGTACCACGTAAAGACATGCATGATATGTGCAGATGCATAAGAGCATGCAGACGGGTACGCCCACACTTGCACACATTCTCTCTCTTTCTGACGTCCACACACACACACACACACACACATACTGTGACAATTCGTGGATTGGATAAAAGAGTTCATATGTATGAAAAACACAATCTATGGAATTTGTTCT
>JBAMIG010000003.1:18332391-18352908 GCA_037177335.1 Kiunga ballochi
TGACAGCACCAACAACCCCATGTCCATCCACCCTCACCCACACCCCCATCCCCACCTTTCTCTAAAAACTAAATAACAGGTAGAACTGCTTTAGTTACATCTGGTAACACTGGGAGGCTTTACATATGAAACCTGTATGGATGAGTAGAAAGAGGGAGAGAAAGAAATGAAACTGAAATATTTTCTAATCAGCTAAAATGAAAAGAAACTATAATATCTCAAGGTGGAGACCTCTGCTAAGCCGTCACTCACCTAAGAAAAACCTAAGTACAAAGCCTATCCCAACCCGCTTATGTATACCATAAACTAATGCCACTATCACTATCTATATCTGTCATTATATGTCACGCCTTATTTAGAATCAGTGATCCTGGAAACATACCATTAGACACCATAATGAAGCAAATGGTTTTAAAAATCTTCAAGTTATTGAAGAAAGTTGCATTTTATCTAATCTGTGTTAGCTGTAGTGTATTTAGTAGACCTATAAACTATGATGTAATCTTGTTTCATATATTTCTTGTATTTTTGCTAATAGCTTTGTGATTTATCTGATAGAAACTGTAATGTCAGAATTAGGCCAATGCTTATATCCCAGAAATATGGAGCAAATAAAAAAAAACAAACTAGATCCAGATGGCAATCCAGATCACCCCAAAATCTAATAACTTGTTTCTTATTCCATTTCTGAAATTCCCTTGCTAACAAATAAACAAATACCATTGAAAACTTAACCTCAGCAGAGGGAACTTGAGAACTAAACAAGATGGAGAATCCCTACTAAGAAATACACTGCCACTCACTTATAAAGTAAAGCATCACTGTCACCACTTTCCTCTGGTGTCAGAAGGATAGTAATTAGGATGCTTTGGCTCTGGTAGACATTGTAATGGCATTATGGAAAAATAAGGAGCAAAGGGGAAGCCATGCAGTTGCCCAGCTGGAATATAAATGCAGCTGTTGCAGTAACATCCCCGATCATTGGCTCAGCAGTGTGGCACAGCTGGCCCCATTTTTCATACATTTCCCCTCTTTCAGTACCTTTCAATTACACCTGTTACATAACCGAACCATAGCTGATGCCAAATAGCACAGAAAATGTTTGGTTTAGCTGCACACCTCTGTCCATGTGTTTCTGTGATAAGGAAGGCCTGTAAGAAAACGTATAAATATATCAGTCACTGTCTGAATCACTGCGTCAAGGGTGACACGGACAAAGGCTGACAAACAGTGACTCAGATGCTTTGTAGGATATTAAGCATGGCACTGCAAACTACTGACTTACTCTATTAAGACTAACAGTGCTTCCAGAAACCAGACATCATTAGGTTTTAATAGAATTTTTGTTTTTTTTCTAGTAAAACATTGAGGCTACCCATCAAGCCCCAGAGCAGCGAACTTACCAATGAAGTTAACACAGTGAAGCTAACACAGTGAGGCTAACACAATGAAGCTAACACAATGAAGCTAATACAGTGAAGCTAACACAATGAAGCTAATACAATGAAGCTAACACAGTGAAGCTAACACAATGAAACTAATACAATGAAGCTAATACAGTGAAGCTAACACAATGAGCTAACACAGTGAGGATAACACGTGCACATTTGAAATAAAATCTGCATTTCTTAGAATTTTATTCAGCTTGTCTCCAGACAAATTTTGTCAGATTTGTTCTGCCATTTTATGTTTGAGCATTCAGATCACATTTCTAGACACCTGTTACTATATATAACTAAGCGATAACACTGTCTTTAGTGACTGCCTCTGGCCAAGTCCTCCTCTCTAATCGCGCTTCAGTGAGCAGAGATGAAGACTGATGTCCATCAAGTCTGTATTGAGATTTGGACTAAACAGAAACCTGTTGACATGTCTCTGTTCTGTGCCAGAAATTCATGCTTTCTAGTTTTTAAATTAAATTGCAAAATGTAGTAAAATTTGCAGCACCACTATGTATAGCATTTTATTTTTTTATTACAGACCTTTTGGAAAGTTACTCTGCAGACATGTCAGAGGACGAAGGGGATTTATGAGTATTAGTGCAGACAGTCACCATAGCAACTGAATCTTTGGAGCAAGTGTCACCAGACAAAAAAAGATGGAAGAATCTTTTTTTTAAACTCAAAATCAAATATTATTAATTCACATACACTCTGATACAATAATAACCTCAGTTAGTATCTATATTTTTATTATATTTGTTAAAAGTTATCTGTGCTTGACCTAAAAATATCGACCCTGTGAGCTATATAGGCATAGGAATATAGGCACTATGAGCTTGAATTAATCATAGACTGTAATATGTCTTGAGATATATTTAAGCTACAGATGGCATTTAATGACCTGGCCATTATTACATAATTAAAAATTAAGTCTCCTGTATAATTTTTCCTCTTGTTACTGAGCCGGATGTGCTTCAATTTAAACCTGTGAGTTCTTCAATATTTAATTAACATTGATGCTAAAATGTAGCATATATCATTAAGCACCACAGAACAAAATTCTTGCTAGGACTGTTGCTAGCATATTAAGCTTTTTTTTACATAAAAACAGGGTGATAAAGATGCTTGTAATGTATATTTTTCCTGCAAATATACACCAGACAAAAGAAATGTAGTGCTGTGTCCTGCACAAAGTCAACGATGAGTTTATGAGAAAATATAGTGATGCAGAACTTTACTCTATTTCATTTGTCATGGACTTGTGCTTTTAAATGTCAGTCGTCTTTTATAATTTATTTTTATTATTAGATTATTTTGCTCAGCCAGTTGTTATACTATGGGTTATAAATTCTGCATACTGATGCAGTGGGTCTCTTTTCATACTATATGCATTTCACTCTTGTGTTACAGTGCAAATATTGAATCATTTGTATACTAACTAAATAATAAGCCAAATAATAGTAATAAACTCACTTTACAGAAAACATTTTTATAATAACAATGATAGTGAAGGTTGATAGTGTCCTAAAATATCATTTTTTTGGATATAATTTCTACAAGAACAAATTCTTTAGTATATAATACACATTTTTACATAACATCATGTTTACTCTCACAAAAACAAGCAGACATCATTGATCCGAGCAGACACATGAGACGTAGGATTCACGAGCTCTCTTTTCCTGCCTGCATTTTAAGCATTATTGGGATTTACTGTAGCTAAGTCTTGGCCAATGGGACATCAGGGATGATATAGGGAAATTCCTGCAAGCCATTTGAAATCGGAGCCACATAAACAGAGTCAGTACGCTGCTGAAGTTTAGCATCACTGACAAATCGCCTTAGCTCCTTATCACTATCGGCCATTCTATATTTGTAGTGAAATGCACAATATATTTAAGCGCAAGTATATTGTTGAGAGGCACTTTTGAAACACACAGATAGTGATTTATCTGAAAGAAATTTCTCCCCTTTTTCCTCAGATCTGACTTTGATGTGTTCCACCTATTCTGCCGCAAAATAAGCCGCCCATGTTCAGTTCAAAGAGTCAGAGCAGTCTCATCTCAGCGCGCCCCTGTTAGGACCCTCTGGTGGCTACATCGCTGAATCACGGGACATGTACGGCAGTGCCAGAGCTGTAGGCCATGTAGAGAGCAGCCCTGTACGTTCCCCGCGCCTGCCAAGGTCCCCCAGATTGGGCCATCGAAGGGCACACAGCGGGAGCGGGGGTGGTGCGGGGGGCAAGACGCTCTCAATGGAGAACATCCAATCCCTCAACGCTGCCTATGCTACTTCGGGGCCCATGTACCTGAGTGATCACGAGGGTGTGGGTTCCACTGCCACCTACCCAAAAGGCACTATGACTCTGGGTCGTGCCACCAGTCGGGCCATGTACGGGGGCCGCGTCACAGCCATGGGCAGCAGCCCCAATATTGCCTCAGTGGGGCTGCCTCATGCTGACCTTCTGTCTTACAGTGACCTGGGCTCTCTCTCCATGCTGCACCCCCACCACCACCAGGGGGTGCCCTCCGCTCTGCTGAGGCAGGCTGTGCGGGGCAGTGGGGGGGAGCTGCTGGAGATGCAGGCCCAGCTCAGGGAGATGCAGAGGGAGAATGAGATGCTGCGACGGGAGCTTGAACTGAAGGACAGTAAGTTGGGATCTTCCACTAACAGCATTAAGAGCTTCTGGAGTCCCGAACTGAAGAAGGAAAGGATCATGAGGAAGGAAGAGGCAGCTCGATCGTCAATCCTAAAAGAACAGATGAGAGTCACCCATGAAGAGAACCAGGTGAGACTCCCCCTCTGGGCTGTCACTATCCCCTCACTCCTACAGTGGGTTTTCTTTGCAGCGTTGTCTTTTTGTGTGAAGTTCTGCTTTTTTATGATCTCTGCTTTCACCATACTCTTCTCTGCAAACGACCACAGTCATCCTCTATCCAAGAATCCAGAGAATCATTACAGTCAGTTGTGTTTTCTAAAACTGCGCAAACCTTTCTGGAAAGAGTTCTTTGTGCACATAAATATTTAAGTCACACTCGCCTTACTTCACTCACTCCACCGCAGAATCAATGTCACTTCCAGCCACAGGAAATACAAAACCCTTTAATCAGGTTTGCAAGATGTAGGATAAATTTGTGCTTTCAGTTGTTCCTGATTAAGTGAAAAGCACGATAACTCTGCCAACAGGTGACTAGAAGTGAACACAATCTGGATGCAGCATTGCTTAATTTCAGTTTATTTTCACAAGTTCAGCAGATTGGCCCCACAGGGAGAGATGTCAAAAGGTTTTTTTGCTTACCTCATTGTGGGGGTGTAGTCAGTCATGGCCCAGTTAAATCACTTTACTGACAAGAGTAGGCACAAGGCCCAGAGACAAATGTCAAGGACACTTAAACACTCCCCGTCTGGATCACTCCCTCTCCTAATACAACATCTTTGCTTTATATATGTTGACTTTGATCATCCCTTGCTGTTTACCTGTGTTTGTTTGTTCTATTCTGCCTTCAGTACAGCTTTATCTGTGCTGTTTCTTTTGTCTAATTTGCAGGAATGCCATTAACTTTCAGTAAAACTGCATGTGTCATGCATGCATTTATTTCTACTAGAAATTATGTTAATCTAGAAATTATTTAGCACTTTAAATGAGTCTTTGCTCTGCGTAAAGCTTATCTTTAGGATTTTTAACGTCATATATCAAGGGAATGATGATTAATAGTGAACTGATTAATGGTTTGGACACAATTAAAAGATTTCAGCATGGATTTGTCAGCACTGAGGAAAAGTGCATGACACTCGAAGGCAGCTTGCAGATGAGGTCAGAGTATTGCTTTAGTGGCCAGATTGAGTTTTTTTCCCTTTTTTGAGGCATGCTGGGTCATGATGCAGCAAATTGAACAATGCTTTGAGGAATGTAAAAGCTGAATTTGGCCAGCTGCTTGCAGCCTTTGTGCCAGTATGTCTTTGTTTCTGTTGCTCTGTTGGAGGGACTTTTCTCAGACAGAGCAACTCATTACAACTCAAATAGGTGGACAATGTCAGTGCATCATCCAAGGTCAAAGTAGGAGAAACTATCTTATGCTTATTTTTAGACAACATCCCCTTTTTTAAACATACTTGTTAACTTATCTTTCAGGAGTCAGAGGATACTGCTTTGTTGGCTTGTTGCTAAAGCAAGACGATTATGCCTGCTTACTTCATATCTGCAGGGCCTGAAGTATGTTTATTATTATACATTATAATGTTTAGGTAAATATAGATTCCAGTGCTTGGTTTGAGCATGCTCAGACTTAACAAGCTCTGTCACTGACTTGGCCAGAGCACTTAAGCATTTCACTTATTTTTAATGTGCTGTTAAGTACTTATTGTGAATCCCTGCAGATATTTTTAGCTCAGCTTTGTACATTGTGGGAACTGAATGTGTCCAGCTGAACATGAAAGATGTACACTGTGGGCTTCCATGACTTTGTACTTTAATCAAAGATAGGACTCTGTTTTTATCTCTAGCCTCATCCGGTATTTGCTGTATTTTGACACTGAGTGATATTTATATCCCTCCTGGTTGAGTTCATTAATGAAGTATGTCAGCTAATAAAAGGCAGATGTGCCACGTTGCTGTAATTGGTCTTTTCTAACTTGATTTCTGGGCTGCGAGGCGTCCTTACATAAGTATGTGCTTACAGTGGGATGACTTGGTCACACCCACTGGGTTTGTTGGCTGACTGTGGAGCAAATTGCCTCATTAATAATGGAGTAATTTCAGGCCAATCATTACATATGTGTTGTAGCACCCTTCACAGTTGCATCAGGCGCCTCAGGCCTCCATTAGCTTGAGCTATTGCCATGCATTATGTATACTGTAAATTTAGGATCATGGGGAAGACGGTTCTACTTAGGATCTTTCAAAAACTGGAACCATTTGGGAATTAGTTTGTCTTTTTTCTTTTTTTTAGTGGTGGATGGGAGGGCGGGGGTGGGGAGTTTGGAGGAAATGCCATGTACCGCCTGCAGTGCTTTAATCAGACCAGTTGATGGTAATGGCTACTGATAATGATTAGCCCAGAACTGTTTGATGTGGCACGTTTTTCTTGTACCATGCAACATGCACAGGGTGTTATCTGTTTTACTTGAAATCAGCTGAATTTTTGTCGTGTTTGAAGCTGGACAAGAGCTGCTGGAGGCAAATGTGTGAGCTGGAGCATACCATATCTGAGTCATGACTGCTGCTGCTCAGCCATCCAGTCAGCCCTTATCAACGCAGTCTACAAAAATAGAGGTTGAGCTTCCTCATATCAAGCGCCTGTGTCTGTGCAAGGATACGATACCTCACAGAAGAATCTCACCCAAATGTTAGAGCATCTTAGTCTATCATAGCAGAGTATGTGAGCTCACAGATTTCTTATCCTAATGCAATATATTCACTTGATATCTGCTGTTGCAGTCATAGATTTACAACAAACAAAATATTCACAATTATGTATTTGTTTAAAATAATTAAGCTTATTATTTATAGGGTATATGTGGGCTCATGGAGCCTATTTGTAGTATATAAGATGGCTGCTGCTTCACCCAGTAGTCAAAATGTTGTTAAAACAATGTATTGCTCCCATTTTACTTAAATGAGACACAATGAAAATGCAGAGGAGTTGAACTGCTGAGATAAAGATCAGAGTGGAGGATGGAACAGCAAAGGGAAGGAAAACTTGGTGCTCTTTGCTGGGATACCCTTTTCTAGGAAAGCTTAGGTTTACATTTTTGTAGAAATTCCAGAAAGTACAGAAATGACCCCCCTAACAAGTAAGAATTGAGCCACAAAATCACACTCAGTAGCACTGAATTTCTATGTAGCTTCTGTAGTGTGATGTAAATATCCAGTCAAAAATCACTTTTATTGAATATTGAAAACGTGCTTCAATAAATAAATCAGTTAGTGGGATGCAAAACAGCAAGTCAGTTAGTAAATTTAAACATTTTCTGCCTTTTTCTTGGGTTTTCTGTTAGAAAAGTCCCACTGCTGGTGTAATGTAGAGGTCTGGACCTCTATGGAATCAGATTTGTTTCAAAAGTTCCAAGCAAAACATTTTAAGACTCAAGCAAAAAAAACTAAATTAAAACCAAAACCTTCTAAAACTCAAGTCAAATAAATGATCTCAAAATAAAAAATTATCAATCGTCATGAAAATGATTACGTTTTTTTTAGTTAAATTCAGTATTTTTTTTAACTAAAAAGCATCCAGTGCCCAAAGATTCCCAAAAGCAAAGCAGTAATGTTAAAAGATGACAACAAGTCCTTCTTTCTTTGGAAGAAAAATAAAAAGGAATGCATGGCAGCAAGACCATAACACAATACTTTGTGTAAATAGGACGTAAAAGCTAATAGATATTTAAAAAGCAGATCACTAACCTGTCTAGTACTGAACTAAATATAAGCTGCAAATGATCTCGAGCTTTATGGATGCACAATATTGATTTATTTTGTCTGTCTAGAATATGGACATATGGCAACTCATTTAGTCAAATACTCTGTATGGTTATGTGACATAAATAATTCTCCTAACAGCAGAGAACAATAACTGTTTCTTTTAGTGAACTTAACATATCATACCATCTTTATTCACTAGATTAAAAATGTTAACAACCATTAAGATTATTTAAAGATGTATCGAATAATAATAAACTTTTTTTAAAGTCACTGAAACGGTACACTGATGGTATTCACAGCTGCTTTAGGACAGGCAGACTAAAACATGGCTTCCATTTCCCCATTTACAACCACCATTCATTCCTATTCTTTAGCTCGTAGTGCTGACACTAGATAAAATGTCTTAAACAAAGGAAAACGAGCAGGATGAAGTGGGTTCAAACTGTCCACTCACCGGTTTAAAGCTACTTTACATCTGCCACCCCATGTGCAGAATATATATTTACTGGCACCTTTAAACACACTTCTTGTTGTTTAGAGGAAATAGTTTGCTAAATAGCTGCAGAATAATAAAACTACATGCTTGATCATCTGTTACCGGCTGGACAAAAATCTTTGGGAGACAAAGCTGGAAATTTGGACCTCTTTTGTTTGGTTGCTTTTTATTTGGGAACATCTTGTTTCATTTTAAGACAAAAGAGGTTTTGTGCATCTATACTTGTTTTTTTTTTTTTTTGTTTAAAAGATCTTCATTATTTGGAGTTTTCACTTTCTCTGAAAAAAAACTGGAGTCTTTTATTCCTACATAAACTCATCTAGAATAAGTGTTTTGGTTTTTTAATCCAGAAACATTTAAAGAACACCCAAAAGAGAATTTGTTCACATTTTTTTGAGTATCATTTCAGATCTTTAAATAAATTCAAAGGAAGATATTGATTTTGTGCTGCACGGTAGTGTAGCAGTTAGTACTGCAGCCTTACAGCTAGGAGGGTACTGGTTTGAGTCCTGGCTCTGTGTGGAGTTTGCATGTTCTCCCTGTGTTAGCGTGGGCTCTTTCCAGGTACTCGGGCTTTCTCCCACCCTGTTAGGTTGACTGGTCTTTTTAAGTTGTCCTTAGGTGTGACTGCTTGTTTGTTTCTTGGCCCTGTGATGAACTGGTGACCGGTCCATCGTGTACCTACCTCTTTCCTAATGATTCCTCAGATAGACTCATTGGAATAAGTTATATAAATGATGGATGGAGATATTGAATGCTTACAACGGTCATTTGATTATCATGCAAAGTTGCTGCAAAACTATGAGATTAAAAAAGGATTATTCACAACCTAAAAGATGATCAATTGCTTTAGTAGTTACCATTATCCTACCCAGTTAATGTAACTCCTATACCCATGACCCACAGTTATCAGACTGCCATTTTCTGTGGAGGTTTGAATGAGGAAGAATATCCTCATATAAAGTCAGAATTTTTAGATTTACTGTTAAATCACAATGGTCATGGATCAAAAAAGGCATTTAAATTAAACCTGGTCCCATTCACGCACATGAAGGGAATCAATTGATTTACTGTAAATCTCATGTTACTAGTGGATTTTTTCCTGTGTTTTTTCACAGACCGAAACAAATGACAACCGGTGACAAATTATTACCACGTCAAGCGATTGTGGAGAATATACGGGCATAATCAACATATTTTACACTTCCTCATCTTACCTCTTACTATATTTTTCTCATTCTTCTTTTCCTCTTCTTCATCTTCTCCTTGCTATACTTTATCGTTTTCTTCATTTTTACCCACTTTCTTTGTGACATCTTGATTAAAGGCTGAGCATGCATGGAGTGCCCACTACATGGAGCAGAACCAACTAATACTTATTATTGTTAATTTCATGTGCAGGTAGAGAGTAAAATTTTGTAACTCTGTAAATGAAAGAAAATTAGACATCTTTGGTTTAACCTTTTGTGTTTTATGTTTGCTTATATTCAACTTTTTCAAACTATCTTTTAAATATGTGTTCTGTATTTTTCTTATGATCAGTAGCAATATTAAAATGACTTTTACACAAAGTAAACAGAACACAAAGAAGCTGTCATCCTGTGTTTAATGCAACATTGCTGTACTCTGTATCTACACCACTCTTACCTTTCTGGTAGCTGTGAGAATATGATTAAATGCAGCATTTGCTGGAATGGGTGTAGGTGTAATTGAACATTGTAAGCTATCACGACTCAACACAGAGATTGGGAATGTAGTGAGCAGTAGGATGCTTCAACTCAGCACTCTAGAGCTGTCCATCTGCCAGATACAAACGCCCACTTTCTCTTATACAAACATCCATACAGAACACTGCACATATTGTATAGCAGCTTGCTCCTATACCTCCTGGAGTTAAAGTTTATGGAGAGTGAGGCTTTTACAAAACATCTTTAACCTTAAGAGTGGGAAATTCAAAGTAAAAAGGCAACTGTTAATATGTGGTTGAGGTTAAGTTAATTTTCTGTTTGCACTGGTAAAATGGCAAAACAGTAGGTTTTTTTTGTCTTCTTTTCCATTCTTTAATGCATCAACGTGACAGTGATTTTTGATAAAGGCCTAAAATGCACCAAATTTTTTTTAGGACAACATAATTAAAGAAGTACAGATAAAAAAGGCTCAGTAAGTTTTTAGTTCAATTAAACTTTATTTGTATAGTGACACTTCATGACCATGTTATCTCAGTTTGAGCCAACTCATAAAAAATGCCTAGTTAAGGGAAACCAAACAATTGTATTAAGTCTTGAGTTTGATCCAGTTCCCATCCTGAGCTGCAGGAGGCGACAGTGGGAAGAAAAACTCCCTTTTAAAAGGAAGGAAAAACCTTCCAGGAGGGCAGCCATCTGCCTCGGTAAGGCTGATGTGGTTTTAAATGCATGTTTTATTTAAATACAGTTTTAAGTATTTATATTTGCTTCTAGCTGGAGATCAACGCTACTACAAACAAGGAATAACCAGTTAGGTATATGGGCAAATCCAGTATAAAGAGGCTAAAATAAAGGGAGTTTTTCTTCTCAAAGAAGACGAATGCCCTGAACTCTGAAAGTGCTTTTTCATTTTCATTTAACAAAAGTTATAATCTTTAACCATCTGTGTCAGAATAAAAGACACAAACATAAGTGAATCTTTCTTAGAACAAACTTACCACTTAAAAACCCTTACGTCCCAATATTGTCACAAATATAAGATTGAGGCTGAAAAATGGTTTACGGATTAATTAACTGTTAATAAAAAAAGAAAAGCCTAGTCTTTTTTTTACAATAGAATTATGTTAAGACATTCTACAAAGATGCCATAATCAGACTTTATATCTGTTATTCTCAGAAGGATTCCTTGTTTCCACACAACAAAACTTACGTCAACCAGTTACCCCTGAATGCATCACATGGCAGTGGAAGAAGGGGGCAGTAGCAAACTGCAAACTGTCCTTAGTTCTGGTAAAATCTCAGGAAACTTATTTTGGGAGGATTTATTTAATACGTGACATCAACACACAGCGCCCGCTGAGTCATTATGAAACACTGTTACAGCTCTGCTGGGGTGTGAGGGGGGCGGTATAGGAGGTCTTATAGTAGATTTAAGCCACAGTGTAATTATGCAAATGGTTTCATTGGACTGTTTCCTGCAGTTTATTTCCAAGACAGCAGCTTATTGATCAGGAAGGAAGGAAGGCGTAGAAATGACAGAGGAATAAATTGCATTAGAAAGAGGTTTAAATGGATGTGCAAGGTTAAATTGTGGTTATTTTAAAAATTGATTTATATATAAATCCAGTAAATGTTATTTGTGCATTATGACACAATCTTATTTGGATTATCAGTCAGAAGCTGTTGTAATTACAAGGTTTGGTTCCCTTTTATTTTTAGGAGATGATATTTCTTTGTAATGTTGAAATAGAAGCACCTACAGATCAACAGATCCTTCTGAAAGTCAGCCAGTGATGCTCAGTATGAAACAGAAAACATGTATGAGCCTCAAACTTTCTGCTGCTGAGCCAAATGGTCATGATTCAGAGAAGTGTGTGTGACCAAAACTGTTCACTGTTAGTACGAACACTGCTCTCTGGTGGTTGCCAGAGCACACGCTCCACATTACGCATGTGTTTTCTTTTATTTATCTGACATCTTAATGATTTATGTAGTTAATAAAAACAATAAATATTTATTAAATTAATAATAATCAAAAATTTATGGCAATACATTTATTTTAGATTTGGTATTTGTGAACCTGTTGCAAAATACTGCCTTGCACATTTGTTTAGTAGCTAATTATTGTGGCTTCAGACATATTTTAACACTATTTTTATTTATTATAGCTTCATGACCATTTCTGACCACTACTGATACAGCCAATAAATCAATAAATCAATTGATAGAAATTCAGTTAAAGGTTTATTAATGTTCTTTATTTGTATATTTAGACATATTTTTCAAAGACTCTCTTTCCAGAACGGACATCTCAATAAATCATGTTTTGTTTGTACATATATAACTTTTTTATAGCAGGTACTTGACTTGTTATAAGTGCAGGAAAAGGGATACAAATGACTCTGATCGGTGAAGCACCTGAGTCGTACCAGAGTTGGATGCAAATGAACGTGGAACTGGTTTATAATTCTTGCAAAGTATTCATTCCTTCTGTCCGTTTTCTGCTGTAACAAGTCAAAAAGTCTGCAGTGAAAAAGGTGTGTTGTGAATGTGCTGTACTGACTGAGGTTTGAGGACTGCTAAACCAGCAGCTCTCGTTTGAAATCTGGCTGGTCTGTGTTGATCATCCATCTCTGTTGCATCAAACTCTGACGCTCTGTTTTCACCATACATTTGTTTTTCTGTTCATTCTGCCCATGCTCTGCAGCTGCTGGATGCCAGGAGAACCAAGGTTTGTCCCTATGTTTGCACCATGTGTTGCGTGCACAACATAGAGTCACCTTCAGTGTGGCGTGTACTTTCAGACACCTGGCAGTCCCTTTGCACCATTTAACCATATAACCACGTCTTCTCTGAGCCCTTCCAAAAAAAAGTGAAATCTCTTCCTTCCCTCAGTCGCCTCCTTTCCCTGTGAACTGTTTTCCCAGTGTGACTCTAAGAAGTGTTTGCTTTGTTGACTCATGTTGACATAAACATGTGTCATATTGATCATCTCTGGATGAATAGGATAAGAAGGTGTATTTACCACTTCAGAACCTAGATAAGGCATTTTCTGCACACTACTGTTCTGTTTCTGTCTCTTAGTCGTGGTTTTTACTGACCAATCAAGCCAAAACCAAAGCTAAATCATTCAATGAAACATGACCCAAACATGACCCAAGCACAAATCTCCAGAATCAAAGACCAACATGCTTAGGACATTTATGTGGGTGACTAATTAAAATAAAATAATTAAATCACAATCCATTCATAGAATTTTAGGTGATCTTAAACTTTAATTACTTATTTTAATCTTACTCTGATGAATGGATTTATATAATTTTCCAAAAGATTTCCTCCCCAACCCGATGTTTTGATGTTTGTGATTCCATGTAAGCCCAAAAATGTTCACAAGTAGTTACTCCTGATTTTTCCTGACTTTAAATGCCTTATCAGATGATTTGCTTCCTTTTCAAACTCATAAAAATAAATACATAAATGTACTTTTGTCACACCCCAAATGATTTGATAACGTTCTAGTCGGATTATATAGAATGTAAATTATAACTTAATGCACCAACATGAAGTTGCTATTTCAAAACCATCTTAGCTTCAAGCTAAATCAGCCCCAACAAGCTTTTAAGATGCTTTGATGTTGCATGGAAAGCAAGTTGTGCATCTTTTGCATTGCACAAGCATCTCTTAAGCCAGTTGCTCAGTTGTAATGCAGCTCAGTTGCAAGTTCGCCTTGATACTGTTTTATGCATAACATTTCCGGAATGTCACAAAAAAAATAAAAGAAAGAAAATAAAACCTCATTAACTTGGTATGATCAATGATTGTGGGCATTTTTATTGTCCGAGAGCTCACCCTTACCAAGACAGAAATGTTTAATCATAGGATGAAGTTGACCGTGCAGAGCAGCTTCACACTGATTTGCCACATAAAACCACATGAAGCATTATTGACTCTTAGTAACTCAGCTGTATCTTGCAGTATGGAAGCATCTGCAAATATTAAACTGGGTCTTTCTTTCAGTTTGTCATCCTTTTGTTTGGTTTCAGTTGATTTATGTTATTCACAGGCACCCACATGTTTAGTCAACATGACTGTTTCTTTTTCCTAAATTGTATCAATCCTACAGTTTTTGGTTTTTATATGTCACAGTATGACTGCTCTACCTGTAACTTTTCCAGATGACCCACTCATGTGAACAATCAAAACAAGGTTTCACAGAGAAGACATCTTTCAACATCTTTTCCTTTGACAAATTCCTCCTCTGAGATTTAAAACAGAATTTAGGTCCACCCAGGTGGTTAAAACTTCTTCTGCACTGCAGGAGGACATGCACGCTCTTTTTACCTTTAAATAGCAGATTTAACTCTAAATTAGTGATAGCAAAATGATAATCCCTTGGCATATTAGTAGATTATTTATTATTTTAATCAGTAGATTATTTTAGCAGCTGTGATGTGGCACAAGAACTACATTGTTTTTGTTAAAGAGGTAAAAATCTGATTTAGAACTGTGTCTTTTAAAGACATCCGACATTCACAGTGTATTAGTCTCTGAAGTTCCCATGGTAAGTCATGATTACCTCATGTTTGACCTGATGCATTAATCTAGATCGTGACAGACATGTGGTTTTCTGTTTGTCCTTATGTGTGGTATCATTAAAAAAAATGCTGGTTAAGTATTATTCCTAACATTAATATCAGTAATTGTTGAGTGTATCTGTGTGTATACGTGCATGTGTTTGTTCGTGTGCTCATCAGCATCTCCAGATGACCATCCAGGCCCTGCAGGATGAACTTCGCACGCAGCGAGACCTCAACCACCTGCTGCAGCAGGAGAGCGGTAACCGCTCTGGCTCTGAGCATTTCACCACCATCGAGCTGACGGAGGAGAACTTCCGCCGGCTCCAGGCGGAGCATGACAGGCAAGCCAAGGAGCTCTTCCTACTGAGGAAAACCCTGGAGGAGATGGAGCTGAGGATTGAGACACAGAAACAAACTCTAGGTGCCAGAGATGAGTCAATAAAGAAGCTGCTGGAGATGCTGCAGAGCAAAGGGCTGCCTCCTGGGCCAGGCAGAGCTTCTGAGGAGGAAGAGCAGGAGAGAGCCAGGCGCATCGCTGAAGCAGAGGCCCAGCTTGGACACCTAGAAGTTATTTTGGATCAGAAGGAGAAGGAGAACATTCATCTACGAGAGGTATGTTTACTAGTCCGAGTTATGATGAAGTTAATGTTATGAGGTGTATTTTTTTATATTTGTCACTAGATGGCAGTGCTGAGTGTCACAAAATCTATTCATCCTCTCTGTTGTTGGATTACATATGGATTATGTAATCCAACAGCAGAGAGGATGAACCCAAACTGCAGAGCTCTTTTGTTGCATAAAATATTTTGTATGTGTTAAGATGCATTTCCCAGGTTTGTGAGGTCAATTCTAACCTTTTTCTGTAAAATTGCTCTGCTTTTAGAAGAGTGTTGGATATTTGTTGTCTTTTCTTAAAGGAACTGCACAGAAGAAATCAGTTGCATCAGGATCCAAGCAAAACCAAGGCCCTGCAGACCATTATAGAGATGAAAGTAAGAAGTTGACTAATGTCACAACCAGAACATCAGCATACACAGTATCTCTACATAATATACCTTAAAGTTATTTGTCATTTTCCATTGTCTGCAAGCAGATGTGTGTGTGAGCATGTGCCCTCATTTGACTGACAGCCACAGGTTTTGCGCTGTTCTTCCATTCAGGCCTTTACTGATGTGTTTTCTGTTGTTGTTGTGATGCTCACTTGCTGAGTG
This sequence comes from Kiunga ballochi, assembly GCA_037177335.1. Taxonomy (NCBI): domain Eukaryota; kingdom Metazoa; phylum Chordata; class Actinopteri; order Atheriniformes; family Pseudomugilidae; genus Kiunga; species Kiunga ballochi. Next base: position 18,348,221 of record JBAMIG010000003.1, read on the forward strand.
AATCACCACCACGTTGTCACATCTGTTTTTCTTTTTTGCTCACACACAGACATGCACTGAATCACCTAAATATTAACAAGAGTCAGTATCAATATTTTTTATATCTTTGTTTAGAAGGCAATAAATCGTTGCACAAAGGTTTATGATGTAAAATCACATTTCTTTTTAGTCTATAATTACCTCTTCAGCAGGCTGCAGGCATCAGACATCATAAGGGGCCACAGGTAGCTAGAGCCCATCCCAGCAATCATTGGGCAAGAGGCGGCGTATACACTAAACAAGTCTATGCTAAGCTCATGTATGTACAGTATATAATTGATCAAATTATATATATGCATCCACTTTGTTGTGTTATTGTTAAAATGTAGGTTTTAAAAAGATGTCTTGGCACAGAATTATTTTCATGTAATGAAAGTGTAAAATAGTCTCAGTGTAACAAGCAGAGAAAATGTGTATTATGATCATTTTTACACACTGGAGGAATTTAATAGACATTTAAATGTTGGGATGATTGTACATGTAGGAATCAGCATTTTTTTTAGGAAGCTGACTTTCATTGCAGCCTCAGAGACCCCACCCACATTCTTGGCTTTTAAACAGCAGAATCACACATTTGCATACATCCATCCAGCTATATTGTTCTGTTTAGCACAGATGCAGTTGTAATATATAAAATTATACTTTTTTTCACATAAATATATATAATTTCATTTATTGCATAGCAGCTGTATATGACAGTGGAGAATGTCAGGACCATCCAGCTACTGAATTGCTGTAGACACCACCATCCTCACTGCAGAGGCCTGACATCACTTCCTCAAAATAAATCATGACATCATCGCTGAGCTGACACAGCCCCTCTCGCTCGGCTGGATCAGCTCTGTGTAAGCTCCAGCCTCCCTCAGTATGGTCATGTGACATCAGGGCTCTTGGATCCTGTTGATTTTCATATAGAGGGAGGGGAGTCCTGCCTCCTTCCCCTCCTCCTCATGTGCTATAGAGGAAGACCCTGCATCTCTTTTCTCTCCCACTGCTGTGTGATGCTGATGGAAGCACGAATAATCCACCCTACCTCTCTCCGCTCTACATCCCTCCCACCCTCACCGCCTCACTCACCAGAGACAGAGCACAGTATATATCCTGCCTGCTGCTGCCATGGAAACAGGTGTGGTTGTTTATGACAGTGAGAGGCTAGTATGCAGGGAGAGAGAGAGAGAGAGACAGAGAGACATACAGATGCAGAGAAAGATAAAGAGCTAAATTAACTGACCAGGTCAATGCGCCAGAGCTTACATGTGGATGGAATAAATCAGTCTTCTTTAAAGGTACGACGTCTTGTGTCTGTTGCAGCAATGTCAGTTCGTTGATGCTCTTCTTATAACACGGAGTCTGAGGTGAGATGCAGCAGCAGCAGCAGGTTGAAGTGCATGTACATGTGCGGTGCTCATGCATTGACGTTAACCTCTTAGATCCTTCGTTCCTCATTGCCACACATCACCCATCTTCCTCTCTGCATGGACTCTAACTGACCCTGCTGATGGCCATAAGTTCATAAGTTCAGAGCCACTTGCAGGGGAAAACAGGAGGGCCATCAAACAACCAAAAGACAGGAAGAAACAAGGTTGCTCTACTGCTCTGCTAGAGAGGGAGATGAACCATGGCTAATCTTAAAGACGTGGTATTATTTATTTAAAAAGCAGTGAAGCTAAAGCTGCACTCACAGTCGCAGTCCAGAGACTGGATTCTGCATTTCTCTGCAAGCAACTACAAGAATCTACAGCTTGTTACTTTTTTCCTTGTCCCCCTGCATGTTTCTCTCTGGTCTGGGAGGATCTGTCCGAGCTGGATGTGCGCTCAATATTTCCCAATGGTGATTAATCCTTTGAGCCGCTGCAAGGAGCTGGGTAGAAAAGCTTTTGATTTCACCGACAGATACTGCAGTTATTCTCAGCTAGACCAAAGAGCTTTTTCCATTCACTGTTTCTCTTTTTGTATCTCCTCTTTTTCCCTCATGTTCTGTTTCTCTCAGTGCTTTTTGGTTGTTGCTGCTGCTTTCAGGTCTTTCAGTAGTTCGGGGTTTCTTTGCAGCATGCAACTTCTGAACATGCCATTCTTGGTTTTGAGGTGTGTCTCCTCTGCATATTTGTGTGCAGGACACCAAAATCGCCTCTTTGGAGCGCAACATTCGCGATCTAGAGGATGAGATCCAAATGCTGAAAGCAAACGGATTACTGAACACAGAAGACAGAGAGGAGGAGATCAAACAGATGGAGGTCTACAAGAATCACTCCAAGTTTATGAAGACAAAGGTAGACAGCATTGTTACAGTTCATGTGGACTTAAAGTTAAACTGCGTCTCAATACAAAAAAAGTTGCTGAGTTGCTGAAAAGGGCAGTTCGATCTGTGCAGAAATTATATGTTATATAAAGCTGCTTCTTGTTCTTAGAATGCATTGCCTAGTTATTTTTTTTTTTTATTAACGTTTAGTATCAAGGATAGCAGGAAATGAAAAATCTTCAAATGCAAATACATGTTTCTTACTTATAAGTTGGAAGTATGGATACACATTCTCACAGAAAAAGCACGTGAAAACTTTTAGGCAGGTCTGTAATTACTGCTAATAACAGCTAATCTTAACTAATCTTTATATAACTTTGAAATACAAGGTGCTTAAAATCTGTGCTCATGTCACAATGCTTATGTTTGTTGTTCTCCTCAGAGGTTTTACTCTGTGTTTACAAAGAGCTCTCCACATTAGTCGACCATGCACAGAGCGGCCACAGTTTCCTTACTCTATTTTTAGAGCTCTTTTCATCAATCATGAATAGAGATGATGTATAATATATGATGAATGCAGGGGAGTCAGTCCCAAATGCATTTTTAATGAGAGAAAAGCATGTTGTTGAAAATAGTCCAAAAGCTGCAATGAATAGCTCCCTATTTTGTAAAAGAAGAGTTCTTACGCTAATATGATGGCAAAGGTGCTTCATTACTAATGCAGCGGGTCAGTTAACAGGTGTGTTTGATGTCTTGTACAGATTGATCAACTTAAACAGGAGTTGTCAAAGAAAGAGTCAGAGCTTCTGGCTCTTCAGACTAAACTAGAGACCCTCAACAACCAGAACTCGGACTGCAAACAGCATATCGAGGTGCTCAAAGAGTCTCTCACTGCCAAGGAGCAACGTGCTGCCATTCTGCAAACAGAGGTAAAAAAAACATATTGTACTTGTTTTCCTACTAAACAAAACACTCTAAAACATTTCTAATCCTTTGTAGGCAAAAATAATAGGCTCTGATCAGAGACTGTGGCTCATCTCTGCACATCATTACAGTAATTTAAACTGGAAAACATCTTTTTATCAGAACAAATCTGAAAATGCTTGATAACTTGAATATAGAATCAAAAACTAGCTAAACATATTTATAATGCTCATGCTTCCGATGTGTTATTGAGTTATTTTCTTTGTACTGTTTTAAAAAATTAGCTATCTTTTTTAAATAAGTGTTTAAGTCAGTACTCTGTAAACGTGTTTTGAATTTCTTCTAAAGTATTTGTGGCTGTTTGACGCTCAGGTGGATGCTTTACGCCTGCGTCTGGAGGAGAAAGAATCATTCTTGAACAAGAAAACCAAGCAGCTGCAGGATCTGACGGAGGAGAAGGGGACTCTCGCTGGAGAAATCAGGGACATGAAGGACATGCTGGAGGTTAAAGAGAGGAAGATTAATGTCCTGCAGAAGAAGGTGAGATTGGAGGAAATTTTTAGGTTGAAAATGTTAAAATAATTAAATGATACTTATATAAAATAATCCCAAAGAAGAATTTTAAATCAAATTCAAATCTATAAATTTAAATTAGAAACTTAAATTATATGACATAATTTGTTAACAAACATGTCGGAATGCCATTTAACTTCAGATTCCTGGAAATGTTCTAATATGCAAAAAGGATGTTTTTGTTCTTTTTTTTGGTATTTTTGCATCCTGTTCTGACCCAGTGTCACACTTTATAAACACAAAGTACTATAGAGTGCTTACTCTCTCCATTAAAAGTGAGAATGTGTCTTGCACTCAGGGGGGAAGAGTCCAAAGAAAGATAAGCAAGAGGATTTTTCTGCCTCACTAGTTGTGTTTCAGTGTGAGTGTGTGCGCTATAAATACTCACAGTGTCACCTTCTTTCACTTTGACCTGCTCATTTCTAAGCTTTTTTTAATGAGTGAGATTGAAGACGATGTCTTTTTGATATTTCTTGTGTAGTACAAGTTTGGTTTTTTCTCTTAGTGTAATTATTTGGAAAGGTTTCTCTCTTTCCTGTTCAGGGTTTCAGGAAGTGGGAGAATATGAAATCATACATAACATCCAGTCTGAAATATTAGTCTCTGTTATCAATGCACTGGAAGTGGTTTAGGAAGGAGTCTCCACCCATCCAAACAATGGCTATTTTTTAGGAAGACAATAGCAAACCATTTGAAACCGTTAAAAAAAAGGCCCTGCCAGCTATCTACTGGAGGCCTTTAATGCATTATAATATCAGGAATATAACAAATAATATTTTATTAAAGAAGAAATAGAACACGTTTTAGTCTTAATATAGCAGAATGCAGATTTCCTTGTGTAAGAGCCATTTAGGGGATGGTGCTAATTTACCCTGTAGGTGGCACCCTTTAATTGATTACATCATATAGGAAG
>JBAMIG010000003.1:18356653-18376992 GCA_037177335.1 Kiunga ballochi
CACTCGCTCATATATAAACCGTGGGAAAGTTGAGGGGTAGGAAAAGGGACAGGATATATATATATATATATATATATATATATATATATATATATATATAAATTGCATCTTGTGTTTTTTCTGTTGTAAAACATCTTTGTGTCTCTTATTTTTATAATAGCATGTATATCATTATTATTATTAATATGGAGGATCCTCTCTACACTTTCCCGCAGCACCTGGATTAATAGATATTAGCTTCAGTCTCAGATTGGCTCTGTAACCATTCTTCTATGTTACATTTTTAGTCACAGTTTCTTACAATTATTGATCTTTGATCAAAGCAGCATGATCAGATCATGTGACATTTCCATAGGAAAGAAACAAAACAAAGTAGGTCACCTGCAACGCTGCAGTCAGCTTCACTGGAAGGAGCCAATCTGATACCATTCAGAGCAAAATCATTTGGACAAAAGTTGTGTTCTTATTTTTACTGGTTAATATAAAAAAATGCATCTTTGGCTGAACTCTTGCGAGCCTCTGTGCCGAATGATCATGATGGCAAAGTCCTCATTCATGGCTCAGAAACCAAAGATAAACGCCCATAATAACTATAATCATCTACCTTTGGATCCCTGTGTGAATGATAACATATCTAAATTTATTTTTATTCTTACAGCTAAACTGTTCAGTAATCACATGTTCCTGCTTTTCATTGAGGCACAATATACTCATTAATGATGGTACTGAATATGAATTCTTTCACAGAACAAACCCTTTTTCATACAGTAGTCATAATAAAATGTGTGCTTGTTTATTAAAAGCAAGCGTAATATTTATTTAATTTAATTTAATTGTATTTTATTTTATATTTTTTATTTTATTTTATTTTAGTTTATTTTTAAAGCACACTCCATTAGGATACCATCTGCATCCTGTAATAGACTGACATACGTTGTCAGTCTGCTTTAAAGAGCCATCTGCAAAAGTACTCTCCATCTTTCAGTCTCAGAAATCCACAGACTTTTTTGTACACAAAATCCACAGACCTGTATTTTTTCTTCCGTAGATGTCCGTGTTGTGCAGCTATTAACCTTTAACAACACGTGCTGTATTGAAACTGTCTTACTTGTTCGTCAAACGTGTATTGTAACATGTCTGATCCTGCTGTTATCTCCTCCGGCTCAAGCAAAGCCCTAACATTTACTCTTCCTGGACTCCCACCTGTCCCTTGTCCCTTCTTCAACCCACTCCATTTGCAATGTAGCAAGCTGAGCAGCTTTTCAGTCACATGAACAATCCTGTAAGTCCCTCTCTTGAGCTGTGTGAGGCACATATTGAAAGCATGAGGACACTGAGAACTCCTTTAAAATATGCTAGATGGTGATCATGGCAAATTGTAGCAAAGATGCTGCTTTTTTTCCACCTACATGCATGTTGCCCATTGCACTGTACTGATATAATGAGCTTTACACTGTGCTGGGAGTCCTGTGCAATGTAATATTTCTGTAATTGTCTGTGTGTTGTGATGTGCTGAAACTAGTGCAAAAAAAATCAGTGTTGAGATTTTCATCAACAGGAATTTAAATCATTGTTTTATCATTTGATACTTTCCACTAAGTCATTTAAAAAGGAGTATTATTTTAACTTTATTGGTGAACAAAGTAAGGATGATAACTAGATTAACAGCATTATAAATGAGTGACTGAAACAGTAGTAGTGTAGTGTTGCAGATTTCTTAAAACATTTTTAGACCTAAGTCATTTAATTAAGTATATCTGTCCAGTTTTGCTCTATAGTTTCTCTAAATCTCAGGTTAGTTTAGTATTATTACTGATTGTTAGTGTTATTATAAACACACATCCCAATAAATTAGATGTTATTTTTAGATATTTCTGACTAATATGGGTACGGTTTTGTGTTTGGACTCTGATCCTTGCCAACAGCTGTCTTTGTGCTGCTGTCTACCACCAGTCAAAGGTTTGGACACATAATGGCTTACAAGGTAATCTGATGATGGTCTTAATGGGTTTGCCTCTGACCTGATGCTCCACCAGGAACATTCCCATCATCCCAATTCCAGGAATGGTCCAAACCTCGGGCTGGTACTGTTTGCACAGAAGAATTTACCTTGCAAGGTTGAAACAAATGTCAGACTCCGTACCGATATTTAGTAAAGATAAGTTACCTTATGGCAGTTGGAGCACTTGACTCCAGTTTCTTCATGTCTTGAGACTCCTACAGATTTAGATGCAAAAAAAGAAAAAAGGATATAACACTTTTTACACTTATAACAAATAAAAGTGGAACCTTTAATTCATCATTGAGTATTTTGCTGTTTTAAGGTTATTGAACATGCATAAATCATGAAACTTAACCGGAGCGTACTCGGTTGCCGTTGTGTCTCTTTCGCTTTCTGATCGATAAATGCAAAGACTCTCCGGCTTTGTGGGGTTTGCATGATTTGGTGGACCTTGTTGCATGTTGTCGGTGTGGCCACGCTTCTCGTTCGTCTCAGTGTGATGTGGTTAGCTGAGGTATTAGCTATGGTTGGAGGACTTCTCGCACTTTGCAATGTGGACTAACAGTCAAATGTTTATACACGCTTTTCCCTTTAAATTTAACGGTTAAATGTGTCCAAACATTTGACTGGTACCATATCATCTTTAGGGTGTAAGGTACCACATTCATAAAGAGTTATAAACTGTTTCAGCAATTATTTGCTTCCCTTAAGGACCAGAATTCAAACTGATTTTTGGTAGTTAATGATATATTTTAGACTAAATTGCTACTTTCTAGTTTTTTGTTTGTTTTTGTCCTGTTAAAGCAGAAGAAACACAATAATACACATGCATAGTTTTGCATTTTGCTGACTGACCAAGTGTGTGAATTGACTGAATCTCAGAGGGCTGTTTGAACGGAGCTAAATAATAGTGCTGTAAAAGCTAATGAGCCTGTACCAGTAATGATGCCCTGGTCCACTACAGTCACTCCACTGAGCTTAGAACGACAGAGAGAGAGAGAAAAGGAATTAGCTAATAAAATGCTCTGATGTACTGTGATGCACTGGGATGTATCTATTTCATGGCCAGTAACCATTGAGAGCTGCACTGCATGGCTTTGTTTTCACTCTAATGTTAACGGGGTGTGTCACGGGGTGTGCACATGTTTGTCTGTCCTTGGCATGTGAATGCAGAAGGCGCATGAGGTGGAGCATCAATCTGGCCCCAGGGGAAACCCAGAATATGTGGACCGAGTGAAGCTGTTGGAAAAGGAGGTGAGCTACTACAAGGATGAAACAAGCAAGGCTCAGACGGAGGTGGAGAGACTGCTGGACATCCTGCGAGAGGTGGAGACAGAAAAGAATGACAAGGACAAGAAGATTGCAGAGTTGGAAAGGTAAATAGTTTTTGCCAATTTAAACTATTTTTTTCTATGTGTATATGTAGTGGACTTTGTGCTGAATGTTTTTTTTTATAGTTCTTTTGGGAGATTTAATAGAACATCACTCAATTTGTCATTTATAATTGAATCCAGTCTTCTGTGTCATTTTTCTTAGTAATACAGTTTGCAACTGTTGCTTCTTTGAACAGCTATAATGTATTCTTCACATTTTATTTAAACCTCCATGTTTATTCTTACAACACTTTGTATAAACTGTATAACCTGCTGGAACATGGATCTTCTTGGATCCAGTGGACTTTGGAATTGGGTTTTTGGGTGGATCAGGCTTGAGTAAAGTGGGATGTTATGCTCAACATGAAGAATAGACTCAGGGGCTCTGAGTTGTGTTTTTCATTTGGCTCCTGTAGTTTCTTGCTGTTTAGTTGGTGCTTTGGAGTCCCATTTTATTGGGAGTTTTGCCTGGTTTACTTGTCAGATTGACAAAAATTCAAAGCACAAACATTTCTGAGGGAGCTTTGAAACGGGACAACATACTCTGGAGTCAAAAGCTTAAAAGTACCACTCGATCACCGTTTGATGGAGACAATATCTGTTAATGGAGCATATGAGTAAACACAGGATGTTTCAGTCTGGGATTTTTGCGGTAGGTCATCCGGAGTCTGTGCACTGGAACCAGTGAAGGAAGACATAGTATTCATGACCAGGATTAATGTTGACATCGGCAGTTTTTTTGATCTGACTTACAGGACTAGAAAGCGAGCAAAATTCCCTCCCCTTTAGTGATACAGGCCACTTTTTAACTGCTTCATTTTCTAGCAGTATGTGATTAATAAAGTGTTCTTGTCCTTTTTGCCATCTTTATCTGCTTCTTTTTCATCCTGTTTCCCTTTTTCTGTCCTGTCTCTTTCTTTTCCCTCTGCCATTGTTCAATTTGAACCTCGTTCAACTTCCTCTCATTCCTTTTCTCAAACCTGATTCTGATTTTTCAATCTCTCCTCCGTTTCCTTTGCAACTTTTTCTCTGTTGTGCCCTGCCCCCTCCCAACACCAGCCCCCCTCCCACTGTCCCGCGCCCCAACCCTCGTCCCGGTGGCAGAGCTCCCCCTGACCCGCTCCCTTCAGTGTCCGCTGCCCCCCAGCAGATAGGGGGCATGGTGTGGGATTTCCTGGGAAAGTGAGTGCTCTGCCCTGGCACTTCAGCTCTCCAAAGTCTCCAACTGCGACCGCTGCAACTGCATCTGGTTTAAGCTGCCTGGTTCTGCCTGCCGTCAGAAGAATTCACAGATCTTTGTATCTGGCGATGATCTCTTTTATATCCATGTTGCCTTTTATGCACATGCTGCAAAGATCCCTGGATTCAGTTTTGCCTTTAATTCTTCAGCACATCTGCATTTGCTTTATGAATGCCTGTGAATGTTACAAAGCATGTGTTTGTTTAAATGTGGCAAAGAATCACTGAGCTGCATGTTTGTTTGACATTAAGGACTACCTATGAAAGATTACATTCAAAGAACATTTTATCTTCTTGCATGACAAATGAAACAACATCTAAGTAAATTATAGTGAAGCTGTTTGGATTTGGATACATTCTCACATTTGGATTTAATATGAAGTTTAAACCTTTATGTGAAAGGTTTATACTTCAGTTTAGCACAACACACCAATACAGTACTTATTGTATTTTCTGTGTTTGTTTTCTCTTGTTATTTTTTAAACTTTTTCATTCATTTTGCTGACGATGCTGACGGTGCATGGTTAAAGTTAAATTCAGTCACACTTAGGACTCTTTTCATAAAGGCAACCAGCCATACAAAAACATTTTGCACTTTATGTTTGGAAATTAATCAATGAAAATTATTTTTTAAAATCCCACAATATATTATGTGCTGCCATACCAAATTAGATAAATTCTGAATTATAAAAAACTTTAAATAAAAAATAAAAAAAGCAGAATTTCTATATTTTATGTTTAGCAGGCAGTAAAAACTCTGAGCATTTTAGATTTTGTCCTGTCACTCTCATTTTTGTTTTCAGGTCTGCAAATAGTTATAAATAAATAAATAACAGAAAATAAATAAATTAGGCTTAAAGCTTTTTCCACTTTGCAGCGTTCGTCATTAGTGACAGCTCTGATATGCAGTTTCGTCTTGTTTTGCCACATTCTTCCTGCAGTCACATGTTAAAGCGTGGACACATATTATGGCTACAGCTCAGGACATCATGTAGGACAATAATGTCCACATTTTTTTCCCCTGCCATGCCTCTTTAATTTATAAAGAATGCAGTTTTATATTGTTTTGAATGTTGCTGAAAAATATGTTTTTAGGAAGTTTAGATTGTTCTAAAATCTTATTAAACACTCCCTCATAATTGCTGCCTTCACATAAGTGTACAAGAGCATTTCAGCCCGATGCTGCCAGAGTTTGGCTTTTGGGTTTGATGCAGATAACAGTCTGTATGGTCCTTTTGGCTTTTGTTTGGGGGAACACAGCATTTGTTCCAAAAGACAACTTCAAACATTGATTCATTTGACCCAAACAAACACTTCCACTGTGAAACAGTGTAGCCCAGATTACTCCTTGCTGCTTCTTTAAAAAGTTGGCATTTTGTACCATAGAGTTTGATGTGGCATTAGTATCTGTCATCTTTTCCCCATGTGGTTATTATTTAGATACTGATAATAACAACTCTTTGTCTGTTTGAGGGACCAAAGTTCACAAACTTTTCTTCTTTGCTCTTTGCGCACTTAGTTTCTCAGATTACTTGGCTTGTTTAAATAAATTGCATTTAGCAAAGGGAGAATTTGGTAATATTCACGAAACTTTCTGTAAAGAAGATTGTTTGATCCTTTGCTTATCATTGCTTTTTGTAGACTTATAAAAAAAGATGAGCAACTTGTAAACCTGCTCTTTTAAACAACCCACATCCAACTCACCTTGATTTATTTGCAGACCTGAAATGCAAAAATGGAGGCATATCGGTAGATCAAATGATAAAACATTGAATTATTCCAAACAGCTTAAATAAAACAGCAACTAACTAAAAGTCAATCACTGGATATTTAGTCAACAATTTTAATATTTTGTAACGTTTCCTTGTTTGGGAATGTATCAGCATTTTTATGTAAAACGTGCTGTGAGTGTTTTGCCTGATATCGCGTCTTTGTTCATTTTAGTTGAGGTTACCTCAGTGTGTCCTTTGTGAAAAGAAGCTTATATAGTATCATGTATACACACACACACACACTTTTTTCATGTGAATCTTTGTGACAATGGCTGTTTGTTGTATAGCTTACTGTTGGAAGTGTCTGTCCTCCGAGCTGAGGCTTCCTTCTGCCTCGGGCACACTTCCCACATTTTTCATTCTTCTCCCATCTTACAACCACACCCCATGTCTCTAACTCAACCACGCTGTCAGTAACTTTCCCATCTCATTAACATCACCCGACAGCTCCTTTCTTCTCAAGTTGTCTGTCAGTGTCCACCTCCCTACGTTTTATCCTAAACTGCCCTACATGTCCTGCCTAGCTTGCTGGATCAGATCTTAAAGAAAATGATCATCCTAGCTTGCATGAACAGAGCTGCAGCTGTGCTCCCGGTCAACACGGTGTGAGGTGCTGTTGTAGGTGGGGCCTGGACTGATTTCTCATTCCTGAAGTTTGGTTGGATATCCTTTGTCTGAGCAACCCTGCATTCATAACTTTAATGTCCCCCACTTGTTGCCTTCCTCTCCCTTTGCTCAGCACTTAAACCTGCCCTTCTCTCTTGTTTCGCCCGGCTAGTTTTGCTTGTCTGACTGCATGTCTGCCACCCTGGGCTTGGCAGCAGATGCACATAGTTCTGTATCTATAAGAGAAGGTGCATCCTGCCTTACCTGTGTCAGCAAGCAGAGCAAAAACTGTCGCAGACGCATTTGTAATCTCTTTTGCTTTTATTTAAATGATAGCAAAGCGTCTCCTGTTGGTTCACAGTATCACTTATAGTTTCATTTATTTATTTATTTATTTGTGGTTGGTTCTTTACGTTCTGGTTCTAATGTCTCTTTTTTTTTTACTTTTTCTTTTGTGTACTTTTGTCTCTTTTTCTTGTGTCCCATCATCCTCTTGCCTACTACCTTTTCTTCTCCCTGTCTGCAGTTTAGCGCCCAGGTAAGAAATGTCCCCACTCCCCGCTAATCCCCATCTCTATATCCAACCAGGTACTAACCAGGCATGGAGGTATCAGCTCATGTGATAACTCATGCTTGGCTGTTGTCCATATTATGACTAATAACATAGGTTTTTCATAATTTGCTTAATATTTTGCATTTGTATATGTAAGTATTGTTAGTAAGTGTATAATATGTTAGAATGGTTTTTCAACATGTGCTTAATATGTTTCTTATTTGGCTTGCTGACTAATGGGTACACAGTACACCTCATCATCTTTTTTAAAACAAAAAAAGTGGTATTTTCTATTTGCTTGGTGTGTAAATATGTTAAAATTTGTGTACTATTATAGACAAGGAGGTAAAGATCAGACTAAAAAGGGTGCAAACATCAAATTGGGACCACAAGGGGAAAAGAAGGGCTTAGGACAGGACCACCGTAAGGACAGCTCCTTAGACGGAGGTCACCACTTAAAGGTGAGGATTTACTCTGAAGCTGCATGTGGCAGTGATGAAATATGCTTTGGTTGCTATAATGACTCTGTGTCTTCTATGGGTTTTTATGTAATGCCTGTCTGTCAGCTGGAAGAGCTAATGAACACGCTGGAAAGGACGAGGCAGGAGCTGGATGCCACAAAGCAGCGCCTTTCCTCTACACAGCAGTCTTTACAAGAGAGGGACTCCCACCTCACTAACATGAGACAAGAGCGCAGGAAACAACTGGAGGAGATCCTTGAAATGAAGTTAGTGTTGTTATTTTAATGAAAATTGTCATAATTTTCATCACTTTGTTTAGAGTGTTGCTTACTCTTCTCACATGATCTTCCAAGTTGTATCTGAATACATTAGAGGAGAAAGTCTGAGCATGCAGTCTACATTCATCTTCAAGCCACATGCAAAGACACTATGTCTGTCAGAAAACAGTGCAAATAAACATAACTACCATTAGTGGAATTTACATTTTAAAGGGATTACATTAACTTCATTCCTCCTGTTTTATCCACTTTTCTTTTTTACATGTTGAAGCATTTGACATTGATGCCTGATTAGTTTAAAGGTTTTATTATATAAGAAAGTTTACAATTAATTTTTTATAGATTACAAATGTAGATGATTTGATGTTTTGCTTTCCAGACAACAAGCTCTATTGGCAGCTATCAGTGAGAAAGATGCAAATATTGCCCTGCTTGAACTGTCTGCATCCAATAAAAAGAAGACCCAAGAGGAGGTGATGGCCCTGAAGAGGGAAAGGGACAAACTGATGCACCAGCTTAAACAGCATGTTAGTATTGCTACACAGAGGTTTCACCTGTATACAAGCACTTATGGATACCATGAACACTGATGAGATTACTAAAATGCACTGGTTGTTGCTATGGTTTCTTGGTGTGTTTTTTAAAATTATTATTCACATCTAGTTGTGAAGAAATGGCAGATCATCAAATACTAAACCAGTATCCACTTCTTACAGACACAAAGCAGAATGAAGCTGATAGCTGACAACTATGAAGACGAGCAGTATCATCCACATGCTCCTCATCACCAGCCTCAAACTTCACATGCTCAGCCTCAGCCTCAGTCCCAGTATCCCCATCCTCCTCATGCTCAGCAGTCACCATATCCACACCCGCAGCACATGCAGCATCCACAAGCCCTGCCACAGCACCCACATCCCCAGCAACCCCAACCCCAGTATCCTCACCCCGGTCCCCCTCAGCACCCTCAACACCCTCAACCGCTTTCCCAGCACCAACAGCATCCACGCCCTCCGCAGCCTCAGCACCCTCACCAACAGCACCCTCAGCATCCAACCCAACATCCACATGGACACCCCCCTCCACAGCACCCTCACCCTCAGCATCCACATGGCCCACCACAGCAAGGACTACACCCCCAGCACCCACATCCTCAGCACCCCCAGCATACTCAGCATCCTCAGCACCTTCAGCACCCTCAGCATCCACACCACGCCCAGCATCCACGGCATCCATCACCCCATCATCGAGGAGGACCAGCCCGAGGACCCCCACTTGCTGGTCATCGCCCTTCCCCAGATCAGGTTAGATGTTGTTTGTTTATTTTTTTGTTTTGACATCATAAGTTGGTAGGTATATTGGATTCCAATACTTTTACAAAACTTGTGTGTTGCTTCATCATAGTAACCAAACATAACTTTTACTGTCACTAAAAGGTCAATCATCATCCTCAGAAGGTTCCCCTTAAGAAGCAGAAATGGCTAAGTGCTGAGAAAGTACTTCATAGACAGTGAAAAAGCTTTTGATGGGTTGCATGTGCATACTTTTTCCTTTTTGTTACTGACTATGGATGCTTCCTTATCAATGCCCTATGATGTCTTCCAAATGTGATTTTCTCATAAATCTTTGATAAACCATTACACTTGCCTCCTCCACTCGCATCTCCCGTGCAGTTGTGTTACATTTAAGATTCCCATGGTTGCCAGTAAAAAGCAGTAATGGGTTTAAGCTTTCTTTCTGGCCCAGTGCATGTTGCCATTTTGGAACCTAATAGGTTAAAGGCTTTCCCACTTAAGCTGATTAAGTAGTTTTCAATAATATTAGTTTTTTTCAACTCATAAGAAAAAGAAAAATAACAGCACACTTGATTTAATTGCTTCTACCTCAAATGTTTAAACAGCGATATTTGAATATTTGAAACAACTTTCTATTTAATAACTTTTTAAGCTCCAAACAAAATGTATTTTTCTGTTAAAACACAGGTTTTAAATGTGTTTAATGTGTCAGAATCATACACTTGAGCCTTGAGGCTTTGTAGGAGCAACATAAAGCTTTTTGGGAGGTTCCTACTGTCGCCATCTTGGCAGCGGCACATGTGACATAGTCCCCGGAAAATACAAAAATACGCAAAGAGTTGGTTTGTGTGAAAGAGGTTAGATGATCAACGTCTATCAAACTCTGAGCTGATTGTGGCAAAGAGCTAAATGTGCTAACTTGGATCTTGGATCAGAAGCTAACTGGCAAACAGCAGTAGGGAGCAAAAGCTAAGGTGTGCTGCTAGGTTAAAAAAAACTACATTTGTGCTTCACTCTGCCTTCTTATATTGGATACTTGCATATCAAAAGAATACACCATTATGCAAAATTTGAGGATTAAATAAAGTCGGCTGTGAAATTGGCCTGTTCAACATGGGAGTTTATGGATTTGCTCTGTTTTAGAGCCCCTAGTGGATAAGGGGTGAACTGCATTCTCACATAGGCTTTCCTTTTTCCTAATGGAGGTTTTCACTTGATCAGAACTGTGTGTAAAACACAAAAAAGTACATTTGAATGGTAAGGATTTATTTCTTTTGTAACAATGCTTTTTGCAAGTAAATCTTATACTGCGGGATAAACTTTTTTACTTTGAATAGTGACGCATTTGCAGAGAACAATTGGCAAGTTTTGGATGCAACTAGCATATTCACATCTGCTGCTCATCCACTAAAGACACATATAGTTACATTTCTTCTAAGTTTTTACGTAAAATAGCTTAAAATGGCTCCACTCGCTAAAGCTGCACTAACTAGCTTCATACATTTCAGTATTATTAATCTAAAAAAGTTGTGTAGAATCACATAACTGTCCTTTACCAAACAACTTCTTGTCCTTGAACATTTTTGCAAACAATATACTAATGATACATTCTTTGCATTGATTTAAATAGAATTTCTAATGCATAAGTTTTACTTGTAGCAGCTTGTTATTACTTTAAATGGCTGCATTGTTTTTTTGTTTGTTTGTTTTTTTACATGAGGGTGTGAATGGACTGGCATGTAACTTTTTGACTTGCCAGCAATGTTTTTTAAACAGGTACTACAGTTTCTGTATACTTTTTCTTATTCATGCATGACATATTGGAAAACAGGATGACGAGGAAGGCATTTGGGCATAATCTTAGCTGTGACAACCAAAGCTCTAATGTTGTTTTAAGGGGTAAGATATAATAAATTATTTCTGCTTCATAATTCATTATATTTGTGTCTGCCTGCAGTGTAAATATGATGCTGAACTTCATCGTGTGTTTTCTTATTTTTCACATTTAGATGATTCAGTCACTACTGGAAGAGCAAGGCCATGCCATAAGGTTGAGACACCACCCAACTAAACATTTATTAGCTTGAGTCAGTCGGAACATCTGAGCAGTGGGACTTTATGTTTTTTGGTTTTTTTTTGTTGTTTTTGTTGTCTCGGGAAGAAGAAGAGGTAGTTATGAGTGCAGATTCTGCATGGAGTATGACAGCTGAGCAGGTAATTTAATAAAACATTATTCATACACACAATCCAAATGTAAAATTCAAAGCAGACATGACAATTTTAGTTCTAAGTTTCATTTTCAGCCTGCATCTTACGGTCCTTGTTTTCATGCTCTTCGTCAGGTGAAGTGGGACCTCTCGTCTGTGCAAACAAGAAGAGACGTTCTCCACTATCCCTAACGCCATGACAACGGAGGGACAACATTTGCATGCCAAATTGTTGCTTTGACAAACGTGATCAACATGGCAGCCCTGCATCAGAGGTTTCACAGAAGTCACCTTGCTTATCTGTCTCCTGCTGAAGGAGACCTCTTCATCATCCCAGCAGAGATCCTGTAACTTTTCTGCCAGCCCAGTATTTCTTTCATAACCTTACTTAATATAAAAAAACAGAATTGTTGCTAGTTTTTTTTTTTACCTGCCTGACTCCCTTCTCTTGCTCCCAGTGGTTCCTCTGCCTGACTTAGTTGTTGGTTCTTCAATCTTTACTGCTCTCTTTTCCCACCTGGTGACATCTGACCTCTCTACCTGGCAATCATGAGCCCTCATTGTGCAGAGTCCCTTCTTATGTTTACATCCTCAGATTGCATTGATAAGCTGTGTTATCTTCTGTGGCACATAATCACAGCTTTATCATTTCTAATCTCATTTTTTGTGCAATGATGTGTCCCATTACCAGCATGCTCCAAACGCACCAGATTGGAGTGATTTTAGGCATTCTGATCTCGATCTCCTTGTTTCTTGTTGTTTCAAAGAAGCACTTAGGGCTGACTAACGGAGCGCCTTGAGCTTTGACTGCAACATCTCCTCTGCTGCATGAGCACGGCGCTCTCGTTTTGGAGCTAGTTGGCGATGGCTCTCATCAGTACGTTTTTTTTTTCTCCATAATACCTCATTTAAATCAGTAGTAAAAATCTATCTATCTATGCAGATGTCAACATAGAAGGGAAACATTTTTATTTTTGTCAGTATTTTAGGCAAAGGAAATAGTTATTAAACATCCAATCAGAAGAGCCAGTAGAGCGGACAGAGAATATTCATTCAAATCATTTTCAGTTTCTGAGACTATGCACCTATGCACCTCCTCTATGTTGCAGGAATTTTTACTAATGGTGCTTTTGCTGGTGCTTAAATTAAATGGTGTCAGAAGACCTAATGAGAGCATCTTTTATTGCTTTTACAGCAGAGGGACTTGATCCCACAATGGGATTAGTAAAAACTGCTTTGTACATACAATCTAACAATAGGGCCTTTGTAAGCAGTGGTCACTAGACTATAAGAATCATCATAGACTGTGAAGTGAAGGGAATGTCCAGTAGATTTTTTCCCTGCAGGTTTAGTTGTACAGCCCCAGTCTCTGAGCGACAATATGCTCCTGCTCCCTTTTCCCTTGTACTCTTCCAGCAGTAGTCTATGGGACCCCCCACACACAGTGACTGGTTTTCTCCTTCTTAACAAGGTGGCCTGTGCCTCGTAAAATCTGTACACATTATATAGATATGCATATATTATACATATAGAGAGAAATCTATAGAGTGTGTCTATATGTGGTCAGAAAATCGTTTAAAACTGACAAAAAAGTTGTTGTTTTTTTCTTTATGGTTATTTTTCTAACTGGCTGGAGATCAGAGATGTCTTATTAATGTTGAGTGATTTGTATATTTTAAGAAAACTCCTCAGCAGCAAATTAACATTCCCTGTCTGAAAATACAGGACAGCCCAAAATTTAAAAAAAAAAAAAAAAACAACAACAAAATAGAAGAGCTTTAGAGCAGCAGTTTGTGGGAAATATAGACATCTATCCAACACAATCTAAAAGTCTAGAAATGACATTATTACATTCCTCTCTTGATGTGAGTCTCAGCTGAAGACCACCTGGCCTGTGGTGATGGCTTTACATGAAAAAACACATTTTACATTTAAGAAAAAAAGGCTTTCTTTTCCTGATTTTGTAGCTCACACAGGTAGCAGTAAGATTATGATTGCTGCACACAGCAGTCAGAGGCTTGCGCTTGTGAATGAGGACTGTCACAATATCCTCCAGGAAGAGGTTTTAGTGACTCTGTCTGGATGCATTTCTTTTGCGTGTTTCTATCGTTGTCGTCATGTAAACAGAAATGGTGATGTATGTGAACGTGACTGCTGATTACATAGAAAACCAACACATTGTTAAACTATTGTGAGGAAAAATAAAAAGAAGTAGACTGTTACTAATTCCCAGGACCCCTCCCCTTCCCCTCATGGTGCCTGTGTGTCAAAATGTTGGTTGTTGTATATAAACGTCTTTCCATCTAAGTCATTATCCACAAACCGAGCCACATCGTCTTTCCCATGTCTGCTTCCAACGTCACAGCTCCTGTCTCTGACCAAGAATCTACAGGTTGTGTTTACAAATGTCCTGCTAAAAATGTCCTCAGATGGATATTTTTTTTCTTTAAAAAAGGAGAAGACAATGCAAACAGACAGATGAGCAAAAATCCTCTCACTTCACCATCAGGGGGTTGGACTACAAATCCTCCATTTTCAGGTCCTTATCTACTGAATACTTGAAGTAGGGAGTTTTCCTACCATGATATAGCTTATATGATTTGCATGGTAGACAAAATGGAACCTTTTAATTGTGCCCATGCATGCTGGTTTTTACATTACGTGCCAACCGATGGCAATGATGTGGGAGAAAACAGGTCCTGTTCTCTATGCAGAGCGATTTCCATACTGTTGTGTCAAATGAATAAATAAAAGAATGAAAAGGAAAGTTTAGGAAACCCTAGAAGCGTAGAAGCAAGGGTTACTTTCCAGCCAAGAGTTGTGAATGAGCAACACTGTATTTTACGTGCAGAGCTCTCATGGAAGGCGAGGCTTAATCTGTGCCTAGATCAGCTGTGTAGAAAAGCCTGCAGAGTCACCTGTTATTTTTAAAAGGCCTTCAGAAATATGAAACGCTTACCTTACATTCACTCTTATTTTGCTGTGAACACGTTTTCTTTCATTTGTTAGTCGCTGAAATCTTTGCATTTAATAAATCACTGTGATCAATGCCAGAAATATTTTTGTTTGACAGAGTAAATATTGGTTTTTACTTTTTAATTATGATTTTTTTTTATTTCAAGCTTTATTTTTTTCTATTCGTTTTGCTTATTAAATATGCCAGTTTGAGACTGTACTGTTTGTACAAGTAAGTGTTTTGAGCTGTAGAGTAAAGGCTTAGGAAACAAATAAATCGATGTGTGTCCAGCATGCTGAATGATCATTTGTGCGAACGTGAGCTAACCTCTCATGAAGCGTCATTCCTCATGCATTACCTGCATCTGCATCGTGCATTGTGACGGTGTGATGTTGTGTTTGAGAGTGATGTGTGTCTCACTTACTGTGTCCCCTTAGTAGACAGCCTGTGCAGTTTTGTGAGAGTGCAGCATGTTTTCGGGGTTGCTGGTGTAAATGTATTCAGAAAAGAGAGTTTCACGTGTATGTGTGTGCATAACTGCAACAAGGGTGTATGTGTGTATGTGTTGATCATGTGAAAGAGAAAAATATATTT
This sequence comes from Kiunga ballochi, assembly GCA_037177335.1. Taxonomy (NCBI): domain Eukaryota; kingdom Metazoa; phylum Chordata; class Actinopteri; order Atheriniformes; family Pseudomugilidae; genus Kiunga; species Kiunga ballochi. The sequence continues at coordinate 18,371,990 of JBAMIG010000003.1, forward strand.
AAAAGAACTTTATCAGAGAGAGTTGCTACAGAAAGAGTTCATTTCGAATGACGCATGGCTACTATGTAATGTTCAGTTTTTCTTTTTGTTTTTTTTTACTATAGGAGGCTGTCCTCAGTGCCCCAGTTTGCTATTGTATGTGATGTATCAAAATAATATTGAGTGTTGGCCAGCTTGTTTATATCCATCAAATAAAGGTGATTATCTTTCTGTCTTTGGGACTTTCTTATCTAATTTTAAAATCTGTTCAACCTTCACATCAAGCACATGCAATATTAAAGTTGTACTACCAAACTGCAAAAGTGACGAGTGTCATAAAGGACCCCTCAGACAGATGAGGATTTAAGAATATTTACTATCATATACAGGAATAAAAGCACTTGAGACAGATCCAGTGGACAGGCAGGGGTCAGTTCAAGGAAAGCAAGCCGGTTGTAACCAAAGAAATCCAGAAGGGAGTGGTAAAGCCTTGCTATGTCAGAGACATGTTGCATGTTGCATATTAATGTATAGTCACTGGCGTGTGATGGGATGACAACTATCACAAGGTAGTCCAGGCTGGGAAAAGGAAAGAAAATGTGCAGCTTCTCAGTGTTATAGGGTACTGCTGGGCAAAGATGGTGAATGTACATAAAGTCATCAATGGGACTTTCTGCATTGGGGATTCTCAAGTGCATATCATTGTCTTTGTTATTAAAACATCTCTGGAGGCTATGCATTGATGGGGGGTTTTGAAGGACCAGTGGGATGTGGAGTATTTTGGTTTTTATGTTTTAAATATATATATTAATGCTCAATAATGCGTCAAATGCATTATGACAAAACAAATGATCAACGTTTTACGTGTATTGAAACACAATTTTAAAAACTAAAATCGTGTTTTGCATGTAAACTTTTTTTCTAGTGAAACTTAGGACTAATTTAATATGCAAGGCTGAGAAATTTGAGGCAAGGTATCTTTGGCACTGAAAATAAAGGTAAAGTTACAGTTTAAGTTTAACATTCATGTTAATTTACCTACTTTTTTGTATCTATATTTAAGCACATTTTATGAAGTTCTGAAAAATGATTTAGTTATTTTTGCTTAGATTTGTTCTTATTGTTTCTTAAGCTGTATGGGCAGCTGTAGCTAAGGTGAAAGAGCAGTTGTCTTTCAACTGGAGGGTTGGGAGTTCAATTACAGGTTTTCCCTGACTACATGCTGAAGTGTCTGGGCAAGACACTGAGCCCCACTTAGCCATGCGATGTGCCTATCAGGGTGTGTGTGAATGGGTGGATGTGACTATATAGTGTAAAGCACTTTGAGTGGTCACTAAGACTGGAAAAGTGCTATATAAGTATGAGTCCATTTAAGGATATTTACTTTAGTTTGTTCTTCAGTGTTGGCTTAATGGGGTTGCCTTGGCAGCAGCCTCAACAAACAATACACTACTTATGATTCCTTTCTATCACACACACTGTTTTTGGACGTGTCCAGTTTGGTCTACCCGTTAGCAGTTTAACTGCCCTTTATATAGCTGTCTATCAATCGGTCTCCTCTATCAGAGAGCCAGTAACCTGCCATAGCAGCTGCTGCTCCTATAAATACAGATGTGTAAACCAAATCCCCTTTTGCTGCAAGTGTGCCCAGAGCACAAAGCACCACCCCAAAAAACATCTGCAGCAGCACTTCCACCTCATCATCCTGGATATCCTCAAACAGACCCTTCTCCTGAACACCTGCAGAGACGAGATGGAGGACAGGAAGTAAGCAAAAGGTTTTATGTTAGTGTATGGTTTGAGTTTTTAAGCAAGCAAAATTAACATTAAAATGCACTCACTGGAGATTTGCTTCCTCACACAAACACCATCCTTGATGTAGAAGCCTTCAGCACATTCACAACAGAAAGAGCCCTCTGTGTTGATGCAAATCTCATCCAGGCCATGGCAGGCCAGTACCCTGTCACTACATTCATCTATATCTGGACAAATGAGAAGTAAGGATTATTGATGTGTGCATTATCTACATAAAGCAAACATCTTTTCTATTTGAAATTACCCAAACACTTGGATCCCGTCAGTCTGTATCCAGGAGCGCATTTTCGGCAACGAGCAGGTCCACTACCCATACACCCCACGCAGGCCACATGGCAACCTGAGAGTACACAAACAAGTAACTTAGTTTTATTTACAGATCACTATGTGAGCTCAGATTGTTGCAAATGTGGCATGCTTTTTTAAAATGAGCCCACAGTGATGTTCCCAATAGAAACTTTTTTTTTTGTTCCGTTTTGTTTGTTTGTTTCTGCACCGACAGAAAGATTTTCTTCTAATCAAAACTAGTCTGGAAGCCAAACCTTGATCAACAAAGACTACAAAGTGTTTTGATAAAGTATGGAGCTCGCACTCTAAATATGGCAATAGTGAACAATAGTGGAAATTTCAGGGATGAAGGTAGTATATTTACAGTGAATATGTACACCCACATACACATACACCCATATATACATAATATACATACATGTCATATTTTTAATGTTTTATTGCAAAATATCCATGTTTTAGTATGTAAATATGAAGATATGTGCAAAAACAAAGAAAATCACTCAATATTTTTTTTATTATTTGACATGTCATTTCATATTTTAGACTATTTCCTCTCCCCAGACTTTAGATTTGTGTATAAGCTAAATAATTGGTCCAGAAAAAAACAGATCTATTAATTAAAAAAAATATATATACCTAATTTGTCAATCTATGTTTGCAACTGCTGAGTTAATGTGAGACTCCTTGTCAGCCTCTGGGCGTCAGTAACTCCTGAGACTACTCTATTTTATCTAATTTTTATTCTTGTTTGAAACAATACACAGCTGTGAACGTTATTATAATGTGGCACATTATAATACAATGCTGTTTCCTACCTGTAGTGCTTGAACAGGTGTTACAGGGTCACATTAAAATAACACAATGTGCCAAACCACAACATCAAAATCGTAACATTTTCATGGCACTGACCTCTGCATTCAAAGGATCCCTCTGTATTAAAGCAGTAACTGTTTAGTAAACAGTTATCCATTTCTGTGCCGCACTCATCAATGTCTAAACACAGACAAAAACATCTTCATTTACCGTCACGTCAGTCACATATTAAGGCACATTGACTTTTGTCGGAAGTCCTTATATACAGTACCTACACATGTTTTATTGTGAAGAGTCCAACCAGCTCTGCATTCTTCACACTGGTTTTTTCCTGGTCCTGAACATACGCTGCAGGAAGCTGGACAGCTGTGCACATGAACAATCAACAGACTGCACAACCACACAGTCTGCAGCAGGTTTCTGTGAAGCCTCCTTGCTCCCATCTGACCACAAGAAAAACCAATCAATCTCTGCCATATTATTATCAATACCCTGAATTCTTCTGTTCCAGGTCAGAATGAACAGGAGCCCATTGCAGCTGGCAAAGATTTACTTATTAGAATCAAGAAATACACCAGCCAGTGTGCCCTTATACCTGTGTAGCATCGATTCCCCTTAAAGCTCATAAAAAACTCTGAAGTGTCTATCAGAATATTTGCAATACATCATATTGATTATGTGAGTCAAACAATAGGATCTTTAGAGATTAGGCTTGCTTCACATAAATCCAACCAGATTTGTTTTGGGGTAGTTTGGGGACCTGATGAACAGTCTCACGTCTTTGCTGCTGCATTGCTGTTCAGCAAGGAGAAGCTGCTACAGTAAAGGGCTGCCAAACTGAGAATATTAAACACACACACATAAACAAACACTCAAATAAATAATGTTTTTTGTTTATGCATTTATTTCTTCTCCGGGTTCTTATAAAACATAAATGCACCACTATTTTGCAATAAAGTAGTGAACATAATGTGTTAGACAGAGCTAACATGTGGCCATGGGGTACCCTGGATCACCCCTCGAATATTACTGTCCCCCAATGTATCAACATAAAAATAAAGACTTCTATTCAAACAAATATGCAGCATGAATTGACCTTTACTGCCAGTGCAAGTTAATGCAACATGTGATATTCTGTATATTGTTGAACAATAACACATGTTCTTGATCACGATGCAACATGGATGTGGATCCAGCATCAAATTTCAAATGGCCTACACATAAGTATGTACAGAAAGTTTACCTTTTGAGGATGATTTAATAGCCTACATAGCCTAATTGAACCATCTAAACAAAGTTAAATGGCAGTAGCGTACAAGAAATGTTTTTCCTCTTTTATCGAGTTATTTATGAAGCAATGTGAGGCCATATAATGTAGTGTCACCTTAAATAACTATTAAGTAAGAAAAATAGCCTACCACTGGCTGTTTTATTTACTGACATTTTATTTACCTTTTACATCACAATGTCACATTAATATTAACAAAACACTTAATTATTTGCTATTTAATAGCCCCACTTCCTGAAATGCGCCAATCAAATCATTTCCTGCACGTGCATAAACATTTACTAAATGTATCAGCATGTTTTATTTTTACACGGCTGCATGAACTGTTTCTGCACACTTCAATCTCTCTTTCACTCAGTTGCGCGCGCATATGGATACACTGCAACTATCACAAACTCGGAAAATGTGACTTTAAAATAAAGTATAGAAAATAATTTCGACATCTTCTTACCTCCGTGCTGTGTGAGAATGAGCAGGATTGTTTTTGTCAAGTGGAAACGGGCTGAATCAAACCAGCGCGGTGGGTTTTTTTCTTTAGTCTGGCGTGTTTCTTAACAAACAGTAACTAAAGCATCCTGAACGGGCGGACACTGTGTAAACCCTCTAACACCGCCCCTCTGGGCTGTAAAGACGTACTTATTAATGTGATCTGAAAACTGACACCAGGTCCAACGACACAAAGTTCCAGGCAAATGCACGTTTATTTATAGACAGTTGTGAACACACACACACACACACACACACACACACACACACACACACACACGCTATCCATCCATCCATCCATCTTCTACCGCTTATTCCCAAGAAAAAGAAA
>JBAMIG010000003.1:18377092-18390872 GCA_037177335.1 Kiunga ballochi
ACACACACACACACACACACACACACGCTATCCATCCATCCATCCATCTTCTACCGCTTATTCCCAAGAAAAAGAAAAGAAAATCAGCTCTTTTGAGCCACAAGCTGTTATTATTGATTCTCCTAACTCTGCCCAACGTTTCTGCTTTATACTCACTCTTATGACTTTACTTCTCTCTCAAATTTACTCATTTAGTTCACAAAACTTTTTTTATGCAATGATGTATTAAAACGGCATCAGACATGCCTCTGGAAATTATTTCATCCAAGCAGAAAGGGAACGCTTTAAAAGCAACACAAAAATTTATTATAACCTTTATGTATTTCTCCACTATATAGTTATGTAATGTAATATCTGGAGTCTTAACACATTAAACATGTCCTCTTTTCATTCTTCATCACATCTAAGTCAGATAAACATGTTTTTCATGCCCACAGCAAAAAACAACCGTGTAGAGCCAACTATATTATTTCTGAGTAATTAAAGTGTTTCCTAAAAGACCTTTACCATCTATGATGGTGTTGAAACTGTCTTTGTCCTTTATGTACCTCAGGTACCCGACTTCCATCCTGTTCATGTCCATCCACCTGTTTTTGTCTCTGTCCTTATGACAGTCAGCTCAGTTAGAAGAGACTGAGTCTGAGAGGGGACATGGAAGAGTGGCAGCCCATGAAACATGGGTGGTAGGCTCCTGCTACTGTCTTGACATTGATTCGGTTGGGGATCAAACCTAACCAGAACAAAGCACTTGCGGAGATGCTTGTTTTTTTCCATGAGGAACAAGGAAGCAGCGAACAGGTCAGAGTAAGGAGACTTTAACAGCTGGTCTTTTTCTGTCTCGTTGGTTTGTGTGTTGGTCCAGTTTGTTGTTCTGTCCAAGGCATTGGGGGTCAAAACAAGCAAAACTCGAAAATCCATACTGCTGACCTTCAGCAGCTTTGAGTGCAGCCATGGCAGAGGACCCAGAGTGCATTGGTCTGTCCGGCACCACTGGTCCACAGTCACACTGAAGCCTTCATGGTGAAGGAAGAGCCCGAGCTTACACACCGATTCTGAAACACTCTCATCCACATCTGGGGGGCTCAGCAGCACCACATGGCCTTTTCTTCCAACTTAAAGGGGGGAAAAGGTCAGAGACATCTTGTATTACGTTTTCTGGAACATTTAAATCTTTTTTTATGAGAAGTAGAATAAAATACCAACCTTTTACAAATCCCCCATGTCGCCAGCTCCATACCCATTCTATAAAATTCAGAAAGTCACAGGTTTACATGCCTGGTGATGTTTGTATTAAAGGCACACTATGAATTAAACTGTTTAATAGATGCTGTGTTTGACGGATGTACCAGGATAAATTCCAATAACAAAACATTCCTTATTATTGGGTACTTTTTACAGGATGCACACCTTTCTCAATTTTTTTAAATAATATTGTTAGAGTTTTAAATACAGTTAAATTTAGTAAAGATAAAATGGAAAACTTACTCTTGACACAATCATGGTGAAAGTAAAATACAAGCGATGTCAAACAAATCAGCAACATTATACCAACAACCAGGAGACTCCAGCGCCATCTGTCAACTGCAAGCAATAAAACACAAAACAGCTTTCATAAAAAGCTGCACAATTGCTTCGTTGCAGTTTAGTAAAATATGTTTCAGCATCAGCTTCTGTAATTAGTGTCAGACTTACTGTTATTGTGACAAATGGGACCAAACTCATGTTGCATTCCTTTAACTTTGATCTGCACAATTTTAAAAAATGCTCATTTGATTTTTACATCGTCATTAGTAATGTAAATGAAGTGTGTGATATGTGACAGAAAGACTTTTATAAATACCTTACCATTACACATTGTGAATAATGGGCGTCAATATCTTGAAATTCACCTTTTTTCTCCTAGAGTGGATATAATTGTCAATTTTAAACAGATGTTGTGCAGCCAGATCAAGTAAAAACAGAAAGGAAATAAACATACCAGACATTTACTATAAATACAGAAATATTTTAATATTTTAATTTGGGAAATGTAATAAAAATCATGAAAAAATTCCAAATATATTAATTTGCTTTTTTACACCTCGGATATAATGGATTTAATGCAAAGCTCAGCCCCTTTCTTCCTTGTCACTCATTTCTGGATGAACTGATTAATGCAAGTGTGTCTGGCCGTTGCCATTGTGGTTACTGAGGTGGAGGCAGGAAACAAGGAGCTGCCTTGTGTTCATGAAGAAGATGAGTTTTGCATAAAATATACTGGAAGCTAAAGAAAACATAATATTAACATTCTTACCCAGAATCCCTTGCTGTTTTGCTTCCATGTACCATGTGCCAGCTGTAGTTTGTGCTCATTCCCCCACCTGCAATTGGTTTTGTGGCAGAGCCAAAGTTCACCCTCCAGCCTGCAGGGGGCGGACACGTTCCATGACAGCATTGTGCTTTTGTCGTTCATTTTATTTAGCTGCACGTGAACTGACACATTTTTCCACATGTTTTGTCGTAAATAACGCGGAAAGTCTAGAAATAAAACAAGTAGATGTTGACACCAACATATTGAAGGTATTATATAGTTTAAAAACAGAGGAGGGATGTAAAAATGATAGCTTGTGGCAATTCATTATTGCAAGCAAAAGCCATAAATATGAAAATAACTATAACATGGCCAAGTATTACGTACAACCCAGCTTTACCATTTAATAGTGAAAACTCCCTACAATATGGCAACTTTTTAAAATAATATACCTAATTTGGGTGCTTAAGGTGAACACATTGAAACAAAAAAAATTTATATGGAAAAGTTAGGATTTGATTAGCATCTTGTAGCTGCAGCATAAGTATTATACATCCAGGAGTTTTTTGGTTTGGTAATGATGCCACAGACACTAGAACAATTCTGACCTGTTTTGTTGAAGGGGCAGTATTGAAAGTGCCTAGAGAAGACGTCATCTGCATCCCATGCCTTTTGTACACACAAGCAGACAAATATATTGGACATCTTTCTTTGAAGACTGTTTTCTGTCAGAAGTTAAAAAAGAGACGGTACCTGGAAACATATGCAGGGGGCCAAAGAATACAGGGGGATGGTCCTCTGGTTATGAGACTGTGAAGAAACATTTAAGGCATCATTATTTTAATGAAAGACAATTGGTTTTATGACTGTTTAATAATTTTTATAGGCCTAGTTAGGAAAAATTCTTAACTGTGACAGCATCCTGTTCTGAAGTCACTCAGTCAGACTGATTGATTGTACATTAATATATGGGTCATTCTATCAAATGGGAGCCATTTCTATGTTGCAAATGAAAACGGATGGTTCAGTCTTGTTACTGATACTCAGTTATTTTACTCATTAGTAAGAGGACGGAAAGTAACAGGACTAAGTTTTCACCATAGAGTTGGCAAAAACATGAAATATAACCTCATTGCATCATTGTTAATAGCATGAAGAGACTATGCACGAGAGATTAATTTTAAAAAAAGTCTATTTTCAAAATTAACAACTGAAAACTAATCCTTAATTTAAGCAACAGGAAAGTTTGCTGAGATTTACCTCTTTAATAATATTTTAAATCTGAAAATTACAAAAAAAAAGGATGAGAAAGCTCAGCTTTGGTCTCCCGTGGTCTTCAGAAGATCCATCTAATGCTACTTTCTGTTGTGCACGCGACTTGTGGAATGCTTTACATTAAAAAGTAAAATGTCACATTATGTGTCAAAAAGTTATTTATGACCAGTATCCCGTATGGCAAAGTTGAACCAACTGAAAACTTTAATACTTTCCGAATGATGAATGCAGTTATAAGGACAAATGACTCTGAGAAAACAAAGTAACAAATGTGAAAAGCATGTAACCCTACTTTTACCCAAATTTCTTTAAGCAGTGCCAACCTTGTTCAGTCTGTTTATGCTAGAGCTCATTTTAAATCTTTCCCATCCGTGTGACCTATAACATTTTGTATAATAGAGTAAAACAAGGCAGGTCTGGGGAAATTTTATTGGCCTTGAATGGAAACTGTCAAAAATTACTGTCAAAACAAGGCAGTAATGTAGCCTGTTTCTAGTAACCGCTAACATTGCATTGTCACGTTTTTTGTCTTTGAATAAATATCATCATCAAGCCAAATCATGTAAATACAGTATACTGTAGGCTAGTACACTACAAATTAGGATTAACTAGTATTAAATGTTCTGACATGTACAAATGGCCCCAATTCTATGTAATGGCCCAGAAATACATTATTTTAGAAAAGCTGTTCACTTGAACTCTGAATGAATACTTTTACTCACAGAACACAAGCATAGCAAGACAGTGTGCGATACTTAGTGTATCAGCATTCAAACCTTTGAATCTTTTTAAAGATTTAGATGTCATCATGCTTAAGTATATCGGCGCTGTATACATATTTAAAATATATTTTCATTCATGGTTAAAACAGTGTTTCTTGACTAAAGTTTGATTTTTAATGCTAATTTTGATTCATTATTACTACTTTTACTTAATTTATTGGAGTGAAATTGATCAATTTGACTGTTTTTAATGGGAGGGCACCTGGCTAAAGAACAAAAGATATAACTGCAGTTCAACATTTTTCTTAAACCTAATGAAATATGTCCAAGATTCTGTCAAATTTCTGAGAGCTAATCCTAAAATGTAAAAGAATTAGTGAGCTTTGAGTAGCTGGTATGCAAATTATGAAATATAATGTACAAAGAGAAGCATAGGAAGCACGTTGCACACACACACAGTATATGGTACAAGGTTGGGTTGGCTGCAAACATCTTATAACTGCTCACCAACCTGACAAATTCCATTCTTCTCATACTGAACACACAAAGAGGAACGGCTCTTTATCCTGCCCTCAAACAGCAGCTCCATCTCTCTGCTGGTTTGATGTATTACACTGCTGATTGAAGGTACTATAAAGTAGATACGAGCATAGTGTTTATGTATTCAGACATATATCACACAGAGAAAGCCAAATATTGTGTTTAGTTTACCTTTACACAATCCGGGCATCCGGGTACACACTAACGACAAACAGAAGGATATGTCATAATGCAACACATACTGGTAAGCTGTCCTCTTAAAACTGATTTTTAAATAAATATGTATGTCAAAACTTTACCATCTTCTAAGAAAGGTGCAACAACTTTTTGTGTCAGGTTCTCGTTTTTAGGAGCGTAAACATGCATCGTACTGCCGTAGGGAAACCCATCTGGGTGAGTGATCTTCATGGACATCTGCAAAAGTCACAAACATACAGAGGTTATAAAAAGAGATGCCTGGATGTGAGGATACATTTAAATAGCAATATATGATACCTTGGTCTGGTTTTGGTGACTCAGAACCACATGGTCCACTGTAAACTCTACCTTCTTGCATGTGGGCATGGTGACTGCTGCTGTATTGTAACACATAGTCGTAGAAGCTGTTGCACCAGAAAAAACACGACAAAAGGTGAAATAAGAATGAACTGAAACATGTCAGTCAATCAAAAAAAGCTCCAACAAAATGCGATTGAACAATAAACTTCCAAATCATGAACAGCTGTCAAACTGTTTGTTTGTGAATGTTCAACTTTGACACATGAGTAAAGACTAATATGAGTTATCAGTCTTTGTAGCTTGTTTGCTTTCTTGGAATGTTCTGTAAGTTTCTAGTCAAGACACTACAGCTAAAAAAAAGAAATGAGATTATCAAATTTATTGAATATTAGTTATAAAATATGCCAACCTTTTGCATTTTTTGTGTCCCCGCTGTAATCCTCATCATCAGCCCCAGAGTAGCCTTCATCATCTACTTTTTTATCAATGGGTATGGAGAGTTCTATGTCGATCACTAAACATAATGTACATTTCTTTTTGTCCTCACAGTTGAGTTGAAAAGCCGCATTTATCTTCTTAACATCAACTGTGTCCTCAGGACTTATAAGAGGAATAACATCCTGCACGGTGCATTCAGACAGACCCTTAAGAGAAGAAAAAAAAAGTTGCAAAGCCACTGTGCATTTAACTTGATGAGAAAATACAGCAAATATTGACTATGACACCAATGTGTTGTGTAAAGTTGGCAGATGGCCACTGTTTTTTCCCATTTGTCTGATTTTAATCAAATTGTTTGAGAATAAAACAATCAGTAGCGGATATTAACAGTCACTTCACCAACACTAAAAGGAAATTAAAAATGTTATGAAGAGATAAAAACAGTACTGGTTGTTCCACTGTGGAGGGAATGTGGCCTTGAAGAATATCAAGCTGTGTGTCACACTGTACCTGTGAGCAGTTCACTTCAATGTTGCCGTGTTGAGAAATCTCCGAACTCCAAGATGACAGGCAAAAAGTCAGCAAAACCCCCCAGATGAAGCATCCAGAAAGAACCATCCTGCATCAAACGTTCTACAGCATTTCTCTACACATATATTTATTTGGGGGCAACACAAAAACCTTGTCAAGCTGGTGAATTATCTTCATCCTCTTCACCTTCTGGGGAAAATATTAACTTGATGGTTTCTTGGCAAGTCGTGTTGACAACAAACCGAGAGCATGGAGGAGGAGCATTACATGAGTTTCACCTGTGTTTATGGTGGACCTGCTGGAAAAGATAACTGAATTATTATTTGTATTTGTATTAAATTAAAGATAATGAACTAAAAAAAAGTGTTATCCAAACTAAATCATCAAACTTTAATTGTCAAATTCACAGATCCTTTTAGTCAGAACAGATTATGACAGTTTTCTAGTAGGAGATAACATACACACACAAGAAGTGTTAAAACAAATAGTTCAGGTAACAACAGGTAATGTTTCAAATCAAACAAATAATCTCATAGTATAATTCTCAGAATTACTTACTGTGTTACTAAATCCATGCAAGTTATTCCATGATAAGAGAGTGTAAAGCAAAGTGTTGTTCAGCTCAGGATCCTGTCACAGCGACGTGAAGTATGTGGATATTTCACCAAACAGCACGTCACTGGACTGACTCAGAATATGTCACACCCATTTTCTCCCTCATCTCTACCTCTCTTCTTATTTATTTAGTTAGTCTATCTCAGATTTAGCCTTGCATAGCCCTGAAACTTCCGGCTTTGACGCTTTGACTGACCCATTAAAAGTAACCAGCACAAACCCTGTGGGGTTAAAGTCCACAATTCTATAAAAAAGGAAAAAAAACAGGCTCCACCTTGTTTACTTGTACAGGAATTTGAACTATTAGCTCTCCATAGCCAGCTCATGAGCAGCAATGCATCATGCATTTCCTTCTTCTGCCGATCCCTGTATACTGTGTCTTGACAAACAAGTTTTCTGGCTCCACTTTCAAGGGTTCACATACCTTTGACCCACAAAGATAACGCAATGTGTTGCACGAGGAAGCGAGGTTACACAAGTGATTGAACTTACACACCTCAACTGGTTTGATCACATTATCCTAAACTAATTTCAAAACCATGTCAGTCTCTCAGGAGATACGTGAGACAACCAGCTATTGTGTGGCTTGTATATTAGAATTTGAGACTCACTTTGTTGCATCAGAAGAGGACAGCTTATGTACTGGTCGGAGAGACCGTGGGCGCACATTGGCTGCCACGTTTCTGTCAGTTTGCCCCAGGGTAGTGGTGGCTACACCTGTATGAATGTGAAATGGATGAATAATAGATCAAATAAAAGCACTTTGAGTGCCCTCTGCAATTAAAGTCAATATAAATCCATAATTATTCTTCCTGAAGTCCTGGATTTATTTGAGACAAAGGTGCTGGGATCTGGAATTTGTATGGGACTTTACTGGAAAGATAAACATTTACAATAACATTTCATTGAAAGATCTAATCGTACTTCTTTTTAAACGGTCTGTATCACTCATGAATTGAAGTATAACCTGCCGTTTCATGCCTTCAAATACTAACTTTACCTCTGAAAACAAGGATTTTTATTTCTTTCAAAATCTTTCACTTTCACTCCTCTGCAACCAAGTGGTCAAAATGTGATTTACATGTTAGACTCTCAGTTTTTCAAATGAAGATGCCAGACAAAAACCAGATATGGTGATGCTTTACTGAACTGACCAATATGTATATGCTATTGACTCTATTATGAGCATAGACTATATGTGACTATAAATATAACATATTCTGGTTGTATTTCTATTTGGTGCAGCTGTTTTTGTTAGATAAATTACCTGACAGTGCAAAGCTGAGGGCAACTGCAAACCTAATATCCAGAAAAGCTGAGTTATTTTCTGAAGTGAAAACAAAAATAAATAATTTGTTATTTATTCTAAGTCTGCATTTCACATAATTGAGTATAACTTGATGTCAAGCACATTATAGAAAGAAATTTAATGTAAGACAGAAATGTTTCTAAAATCTGCAGATAACTGTTCTGCAAGATCATACAATTAGATAAATTGACATGTAAACGTGCCAGGATTATGTATAAAAGAAGTATATCCCAGAGGGTTTCATCTTTACAAAAAACAGTTTGAATAAGTTTAGTTAAATAATCTTCAATATGTTCAAAAAAAAAAGAAAAAGAAGAAAAAGGACTAAGACGGCAAATAACTTTGCTCTTTAAACAACTAAAGGTTATAATATTTATGAGTTTCCGATATTTTGGGTAAAGTGCAGTATGTGAAGGCCACTGGCTAAAACTACTGCTGGACATATAAAACTGAAGCCTTCAGACTGTTGCAGGTGCGAAACCTTTATGCCATCATGATCAATAGAATCGTATAGCTAGTTTATGTAACAACTGAAACCTAAAACAGCGTTTACACAAGTAAGGAACTATTTTCCAACAAAAACACTACTAAGGGGGGAAGAGGGGTCAGATTTCATTATATAAAAAATCCTATCCAGTTGTTTGTAATGATTTTGATGATAATGATAAAAATGGTGACAATAATTCATTTTTGTGTATTTGTTTGTTTAAATGTACTTTTGTTTTAAAGTGTTTAAGAATCCATTCTTATTTGCAAGCATGACTTAGCCAGCAGCCAGGAAAGAGAGAAAAATAAAACAGTGAAACAGATACATGTAAATGTATCAACCTATGAAGCGATGTGAAAACAAATTCCCTTTAAAACAAGCAAGTAAATCAATTATTATAAAAATAACAGGATTAGGAAAAAAATGTATTAAGCATTAACAGGAAAGAAAAGAGAGAAAAAGAATATGTGTAAGAAGAGAATGTGTGTACACGTGTACAAACATGACATGGTAATCCATTTACAAGAGCAATGATAATCTCACTGTTGTCATTTTGTGTCTGGGCAGACAAATGCAGCAAAAGATTAAGTTAAAATGTATTCAGAAAAAAGAATAAGCTGAGAACTTAGGTGTACTGGCTAAAGCGGAGCTGATGACCAGAAATATTTGTGGATTTAGAGAGAGATCAGGAGGCAAACAGGTAGGCACACAGAAAAAAATGCGATGGATAAGCTGATCTGGCAGCAAGGAGAAGATCCAGCTGGTCTTAAATCAAACGGTTCCATGATGAGGGTCACAAGGCAGAGTGCTGCAGCAGGACCTGGAGGTCAGATGAATCACAGGTAGGTCAGGCAGGTATCCTCTGCCTGACCTGGTCAGTACAAATTGAATTTATTTAGTTAAAATTGTTCTAAGGTGCAGATGAATAATCACATTACAGGGTTCATAGCGTTTCAGGAGATATTAATTTTCTTAAAGTAAAGATACTATAACATACAATCTGTAAGATGTAGGGTGTAAGTCAGGTCATGTTTTTGTTCTTTTATGCATAAAAATATCAGGAAATGTGTCATTTATTTTATTCTTTGTTTACATGTTATTATTACAGTGAATTAGAAATATTCAACACTCGATAACACAAATAATGGTAAACAATTTATTTGTGTATTACATGATATATTGATACACTTTTCCCAAATTATTCAAAATAATTCTTGTTTAATTTTTTGCAAGAATAAAATCTTGCAGGGGTCTCTGCAGGGCGGCATCAGCTGAAGTAAGCCAGCACTGAATTTGTGCAGAAGGCTTGGTGCTGTAGTCAACAGCAGTGGAACTAAAGAAGAAAAAGAGATCATAAACAATTTAATGAATGTTGAAAGCAAACCCCAAATACAAATGTTCAAAATGTACCTCGTGACATCAATTTCTTCATCACTGATCCTTAGTTTTTCTCCAGGAAATTGTTGTACCTCCTCATAGACTACCGGCTTCAAAGCTGCATCAAGTCCAACAACAACACACTGAAAACCTGGCACTTTATTTATAACCATCACAACAGGCAAGCAACCTTTAAGACATTTTCAAGTAATGCATTCATAAAAAAAAACTCTTTTTACTCACCTAAAATTCCTTCAATAGCATCAGCAGATGGCCTCTGTCTTAAAACCGGCCAGAGGAATTTATCATTCTCCGTGTGAACTAACATGACCATGTGCATGTCTTCCATTGTAATGTCTATGTCATCACCCCGTTTGGTTATAGTCACACTATAAAGACACACATCAACTCACATCATCACAGAGGCTTTTTGCTGCTCTGTGTCTGGACTGTGAAGGTGCAAAGCTAAGTAATGCAAAACAATCTTCCCTCGCTGAGTTGGCCAGATGAGAAAAAATTATTTTAAATAAAACATATCCTGCGTACAGTTTGTGTGGAGCCACTGTCTAAACAATTCAAACAAAACCAACAAAAAATTACCCCCCAACTGTGACAGGAAGTCCTCCAACAGGACGCGCAGCTGCCTGTCCTTCTTTGACTGTAACTTCAGCTGTCTTAACCTGGACAAGCAGGTCAGGTTCGACATTGATGACAATCTTTTTGAAACCCCCGTTTATTGCTGAATCCAGCTGTCCTTTCACGTACAGCCCTGTACCAAACAGATCAAATGAAAGTTAACACCACGCTAGATGCAAATACAAAACACTAAATAAATATAGAGTGTATAAGACAAAATGTTGGAAGTTTGATGAGTAAACACTTTAACGTTACAACTGATTATTGATTATATCATTAAAACTGCTAATAAAAAGGTTTTATTGCATTGCATCTATCTTGGAGAAAGTGGAGAAGTTTTTATGTTAAGGCAGACCTGTGTATGATTTATGACTTGTGTTTGTTTAATTCTTTAAGTCGTTAAGAAATGTCAACAGATTTTTTGTTTGTTTTGTAACATGTTGTTGAACTGTAATTGCTTTTTGAGCTTGTTCCAAGTACCGCATTAAGCTCATTTCACAATCTATATCTATCACAACTTTGCTTCCTTTCACCCTTCTACTTCCCCATATCACAAAGGTGTCAATTGAAAAGACAAAAGAAAGCACATTTAGTGAGTTTTCTGGACTCTGTTAAAATGCTGAAGACTTCTGTGTGGACAAAACATGGAAAGAGGGAGTGTAAGTAAGACTTATACTGTAAGTGCTTTGCAGCAGGTTTTGGCTGTATTTAGTAGATGTAACCTGTTGCACAAGACATTTTCTGTGTTTTACCTGTGTGTGACCATATATATTAACTCACTAAATGCTTATTTCACTGATAAATATTGTGTACTTTATTTATCTTGAGATAAGTTTGGTTGTTTGTTACCTTCAGGGTAGTTTGTGTACACCAGGAGGTGTTTACAGCAGTGAGATGGTTGCTATGTTTAACTTGCCTTGTTACATCCTGTTTCCTTTGGCAAAATGATAGATTCTACTAACCTTTGCTAGGATGGTCAAGAAGTTTAAGGAGGACCTTTCCATTAATGTCAAAGCAAAGTGAAGAAGATTGATTTTCTGTTTTTACCAGGAATCTGTGGGAAATAGGAACTACAGACAGAGATGCTATTAGACAGATGATAAAACAGCTCATTGTAAAAAGGCATCAGATCTGATTTCAGATTTCATTTGAACGTGTACGTCTAATGTTACATCAGTAATAAGCATGCAACATAATTCCTTCAAAAAAGTATGCAACTTTCAGAGGAAGAACCATAACAAGATAGTCTATATGGTCTTTTTACATGTAAAGTTGAGGTTTGTTTCTTTATCTTAAGACGCAAAAGAAAAAAATCCCACTGCTACATGAGACACATGGATGGTTTTATCCCTCTGTATTTGCTCTTGTGAGTTATTGGTGGTGAACCCAACCAATAATATGTCCTTTTAGGGTGTTACTTACTGCCTAAATTTTGTAAGAGGTATTTCTTTGACTTGGAAGAAAATAATAATATTTTGCATAGATGTTCAGGTTTTTATTATTCCCAACAACACTTACCCAATAGATGTAATTAGTTACGAACCTGAAAAAGCTTCAATTTCTCTCAGTTTGTTTTAAAATAATCCCACATTAAATTAAATGCAACAGCTGACTCCCAGTTCATCAGAAATTTCCCCATTGAGAGATTAATAGAGTTGTTCTACAGTTTTTATGGTAAATAAAAAGTGTTTTGTTGAAAAGCTAAAACGACGACTGTGTCCTAATATATCTAAGCCTCACAATTAGATTTTTACATATTTATTCTGAATTCATGATAAATTGATACATTTTTATATTCTTATAGCCAACATAGTTGAACATTTAAAAAAAAAAATTAAATATACAGTAAATATTATCTTTGCAACACTTTACCTGCAGAAGCCGTAGCATGGACTCGTTGCTTAATGAAGTCAGGATAATCATAACTTGGCACTAAAAGATGAGCTGTGCCTAAAACAAAATTACACAAACAAAATTATTGAGCGGCACCTAAAGTGCTGATCCAACTGAGAAAGGGCCTGTGCACTAAAAGATTATTGTGTTTGATTGAGGAGCCATTTTGACCATATATCCATATTTTGATAATTATCTACATCTTAAAAGCAAAAGCTGTGTGTTGACCTTTGATTTATAGCATCACCCACTTTGTGTTGAAATGATTTATTAAATGTATATGCCAGTGCCATTACCATGAAAAGGAAAATCGTGAGGAGCAGAAAAACCAGGAAGACCAGGAGGACCAGGAGGACCATGACGACCCGTAGGAGAACGGGCAAAAAATAGATCACTTGTAGCTGCAAGAATAATAAATATTACATATATATTACATATAGTCAGTCTGTGATTTTATAAAACCCAGTTGATTAAGTAGATTAAGTTATAAATGGATGCCATATTAAAATTCTAATAAATACGGTTTCACTACATTTTCTGATTTAATTTCACCATGTGTGATTTTTAAATTCAAGCTCTATTCCATAAATTTAGGATTATTTGCTTGAGATAACGCTTAAATACCTTCTGTTATTTTAAAAATGTATGCGTATGTTTCATATCAGTTGCATTATGGATCAATTGGTTATCAATAAATCTATAACATACCTCCACCTGCTGGAATCATTCCAGCTAATAAAATAATAAAAAAAGAGAAAAAGGTGCTTTATCTCAGTGATTTTATGTTCTTTGCATTACTTTGTTCTGATTTAACTCACCAAATCCTCTCTGTGAATGTGACAGTTTTTTCCTATACCCACCACGAGGGGGCTGCCTTGCTGGTGATACTTCTCCATCTTTCGGTTTGTGAAGCACATCAGTGTTCTCCCCCTGCGGCTTGGTGACCACCATGGACGTATGTGGCGTCACAAAGCTGTACTTTAAGGACAACTCCAACAACCTCGCCTTTGCTTGCTCTCTATCAGCTCCAGACAAAAGCAGCCTGTGTCACAAATTATTATGTCAATCAAGAGTTGATTCTGATGTCTATATGCACTTTGTTGTTAAATAAATTTGTTTACTATATCTAGTAATTCAATGGAAAAATCTTAGATTGGAACTATTTGATA
>JBAMIG010000003.1:18404964-18417091 GCA_037177335.1 Kiunga ballochi
TAGATAGATAGATAGATAGATAGATAGATAGATAGATAGATAGATAGATAGATAGATAGATAGATAGATACTCACTGCTGGCCCATGGTGCAGTTGTACTGCAGGCTGCTGAAAGGCCCCAGGGTGCAGCTGACTGGCTGTTTGCTGGTAGGCTCCTTGGTGTAATTGCGTAGATGCATGCGAGTAGTTTTCATGTAAGACTTGTGCTATGGGTTGCTGGTAGGCTCCCGATTGCAAATGGTGTTCAGTCTGGGCAGGAGGACTGCAGACCATATGAGCTGTGGAAATGGGCTCTGGGAGTGACTGGTAGGTGCCCTTCTGCTGATTGTTTAGATCATCTAATTGCATGGTAGAGTTCACGCCACTATCAGCTGTAATAACAGAGTAAATAAAACAAAATCATTCACCATAAATAACCTCTGCAGATATGATAAACAGTATTCATGGACAGTGTGAGACGGAGACACTGATAACACTTTTATTTGGAATTTGAATGCTGAGTGATGCTGTCTGATCCCTTTAATTAGCTACTCAGACACTTCGGCCGCCCCTGTTTGTTTCTCTGTGCACTGCACAAACACCAATTTAAGATATGGTCTATTTAATCTGCTTTGAACGGAAAGGGTGTTTTATACCCTAGTCTTAGGATTTATTATACTTTTAAATTCTTACATGTGGCAGATGTGGTGACAGGCACAGGGCAGATGAGAGTCTCTTGATCCTCATAATCTGTAGAAGCCAGTGTGACCTCTTGGGGTATGTTGGTACCAGGCACCTGCAGCAGGTTCTGCTGCAATTTCTTCACAGCTACATCACTGTTGCCATTCGTGGAGACTGTTCGCTCTCTTTTCCATTTGATTAGAGCCACACGGTCTCTGATAGACTTGCTAACAATCTTTACATCACACTCCAGGAAAAATCCTGATTCAACCTGCAGGACACAAGTAAGACACATCCCTCAGATTAGTAATAAAATACATCAAAAATTAATATAGAATACATTTGTACAATAAATCGAAATTCTCTTCTTCTGAACCACTGGCTTGCATTGGATGCTTTTACATAAGTGTATGGATAGGCAAAGATTGACTTAAAAGTTGTGCAGTTTCAATACAATATATCTCTAAAGAATGCTATAACAGGTGCCAACCTGTAAAACCACTTAACTAATAATATTTATAATTATAATAATTATTATATATAATAATAGTAACAATAATAATGATAATGATGATAATAATAATAATAATAATAATAATAATAATAGTGGTAATAATAATAATAATAATAATAATAATAATAATAATAATAATAATAATAATAGGTTGAAATTCCTTGGTATTTTTTTCAAAGAATTTTTCTTTTTAATTGATTTTAACTCACATCTGCAATAACAGATACATATATTCCACGGTTATGGCTTAGTTTGAAAATGATTGTTCAATGAAACATTTTGTCGGACCTGTGCAACACAGTGGAAAAAATAAAAACAAAAAACAAAAACAAAAATAGAAAACACTGTAATGTCTAGGTCTTTGAAAAAAGCTCAAATGGTCCAGTGCTTGTAACACCTGCTAAAAATCTAAAAATTGTTTAGATTCTAACCAGTCAGAGGTGTAGCTTTGACCATATGGTCAAAAAATGGTAACCTCTCAATCTTTCTCTTTATAAATGTTGTTTTTATCTCAGAAACCTGATTCATTTTTCAATTTACCATTTCTTGAGCAACCACTTCAGGAACTTCGTTCACCAAGTCAAAGGTAAACTCAATGGCACCGGTGTCTTTGTATTTCCCCTTCAGCTTCTTAGGATCCTCAACCCACAGTTTTAGAGCAATAGAGGATTTTTTTCTATCATCTTCTTCATTAAGCTCCACCCTCACACCTGTGTCCTCTGCAAAATAGGCATGATTCAGGAGGTCCTTGATGGAGTACCTGCAGACAATACACAAACAGCAGTTCCTGCACTGTATCAGAGGTAACTGTTACAGGCTGCATTGCACAGTGGAAGATTAAAACCAAACGGAGATTAACAGGATTACAGGAGCAGAAAAAAAAACACTGCCGCATTATAAGGATCATTCTCTGCAGCCTGCATGAGAATGCATCACAATCCAAGTCAGAGCCACTTACCTTTCTTCCCACCTATGACAGATGCATTCCCCGATTATTTCTTTTATTTCTGGGTCACTGACTTTGCTGTAGCTGGCAGGTTTCACTCCCTGTAAAGCAAAACAGCTCATCTGAACTTCCCAATTGACACGTTCACAACAGTACCAATTGCAATAGACCATGGCTGCAAGAAAAAGACCGCCATGTTTATCCCAAACATTTCTGCTCTGAGAAGTGAGGTTGCTGTGCAAGTGGGATTTTGGACCACAAGAAGAAAAAGATCTTCTTACAGAAGTTTCATTAAAATGCACCAAAAATAATTTAGTGCTCTGCAGGGTTGCACAGAGGTCTTTGTAAACATTTGGCTGTAATCTCTGCAGCTGAAATGTAACTTTTGTCAATTTGTTAGGCAATTTGTTATCTATCCTTCATTTTATGTAGTAGCAATGAAATGAAAATTTAAATCAGAGCTGCATATTAGGAAAACCTGCAACAATTAATATTATTATTTATTAAAACATATAACAATATTTTTGAGCATCCCAGTGAGTTGCAGCACAAGCACAAAAGCAAAGCTTCCTACAAGTGGAATGCAGCCATCATCAATACACCAGGGTTTATTGGATTTTACATCAAATCATCTCTGCGATATTGATCTTCTGAATGTTAAAGTTGATTTTCATCACATCTTGTAAGCATTTGATTTGATTTGATCTGTCATTTAAAACTCTTCATAATGATGGTGAGTTTAAACAGTCTTTAACAACTCACACTGGTGACTTTGCGGTAGATCTGAGCAGCGTTTTGACACTCTGCATAGGGATATTCTGAGGTGGCCATTTCTAACATGCACATCCCAAAGGCGTAGACGTCCACAGCCTCATCGTAGTGCTCCTCATACATCTCTGGTGCCATGAACTCTGGAGTGCCTGAAAAATAAATGCCAGAGAAGTTGAGGATGCCTTCACATTCACAGGAAATTATACAAATTTTAAAACAATTTAAATTAAATTATTAGCATAAACTAAGCATGCATGCTTTTTCATGATCCGAGACTGCTCACTCAGATTAAGGGGAAATGTTTTGTAATAGTTTTATGAATTTATCAGCCAGCATGTTGTTTAAAATCCTTCCTGCAGCTATGGAGGCTTATATTATTTGGAAAATGACACCTTTTCTCATACCATGAAGGTGAGAAACTTTTTGTTTGTTTATTCTCTCTTATTAAAAGAACTGTTTGCTAAATATATCATTTCTGCTGTCTTTGGTTGCTTGTTTCTGCTGTCCCCATTGAGCCCAGAAAACAGCTGCTGCAGGGTCTAAGAAGGTGATCTCCTCCCAGTCATAAATCACAAAAATATAATGTGCCAACAATACGATGACTGACCAATAACACTTTTAGCAAAAGAAGCTCTCTTTAGTGTTGCTAGCCCCAAGTCTCCAATTTTGACAGAACCCGTGGGACCAGTGATGAAGATGTTGTCACACTTCAGGTCTCTGTGGATGATCGGAGGTGTCCTTGTGTGAAGAAAGTGGAGGCCTTTAAGAATTTGTCTGCACCAACTCCGGAGAACTTTGGGCTTCATGACCTTAAAGCGCTTCAGATACCTGCAGGATAGGAAATGCAAAATATTCCCACATACATCAGATGGCTTTCCTTAGCACAATGAAAAATAAACTAACAGCTTTGTGTTTGCATATGTACATACACACAGTATCCCTTAATCTATTTTATGGTGATAGGAATTATCTGCATCTGTGCATATTCAAACAAATAAACCTTTTTTTTGACTGGTTAAATTTAGTACGGCTCCTTTTTTAACCTGAATGCAGCATCATGATGGGAGCATGATGCTCTGGCCGTGGCGTTGTGCCAATCAAATTTATTTAGCAAAGATGTTTGCAGCAAAGATTAAAGGTGTATTTATGTAGGGGAAATGCATGTTGTATGTTTGTGTTGAAAAATTAATTGATAAAAACACTTGGATGTATTTTGACATTGAAACTCACGTTTTAAGTGTCCCTGAGGTCATTAACTCTGTCACCAGAACAATGCACTTTTTTCCTTTCACTGGTGATTCCCAGAAGTCATAAAATCGCACGATGTTGGGGTGCTGGAGAGCCTTTAGCATCTCTGCCTCTTCTTTAAACCTCTGCCTCTCCACTCTGGATAGCTTCCTTTCCTATAGAAAATAAAGCAAGATTGTGAATTCATAAAATGTTTCAAGTCTTTTAATCACTGCTTTCAAGCATTTAAGCAAATATATCAAATATAACTAGATTAAAGAAGTGGTGATGCAATGACAATAAAATCAGCTGTCACTGAATGAAGTGTTTTATTAGTTTTCTGAGTTATTCTTTTTCCGGTTGGAGGAAAAATCCTTTTTGACCTCATTTTAGTCTCCTTGCTTCAGCAGCGGTGCTCTGTTGCCTGAGGCTCTTGTTTGGAGTAAAAACAATTTTGGTATTTCGAATGATAAACATGAGGGTCTGTACCATTACCTTTTTGTTTCATCACAGTGTATAAACACAAAACTAAAACATCTCAGAGGCCAGAGCAGAAAAATGACGTTTTCAGAAGAGTTAAAGTCCTGTTTCATTTGGTGTTGTGATTCAGAGGTCTGTACGTTTGTCTGTACAGACATGCGTTAAATGACGTAATGTTTTTTTGTTTTTCTTATTTTCGTAATATCACCTAAGCTGCTGGTAAATAATGCTATTTCTATTAGAAGACTGGAAACACTTTTTTTTTTTAATTCAGTAAAAAATATCCAATCTGCATCGAGACAAACTAGCTTTAGTTTCTATGAAAGTGTTAGTGGATTTGTAAATACTTGATTAATATTTAGGCCCCTGGCTTCCCTGAAGTGTTGTATAAATAGTAAAGCAGCTGATAGCAAACAACCTCTACATGTCAGCAGAGCAGATACAACCCAGTAGCTACAGCCATGACACAAAAAAGTGACCTTTAGATTTTCTCATATGCCGACCTTGTACATTTGTTTAAATGGCGACAACTAGGTTGCCCGTTATGCTTTAAAAGACTAGGATCCGAAAAATGTTCATGGTCTGCTTATAGTGTTGACTATTGACTGATACAGAGGAATCAGATTTCACTCACCGCCAATGATGACCTGCAGACTAACACATCTAACACTGTATGCGGCCATTTTGACCTCCTATATGATTGGAGTTCATACAAATACAAACATACTCACAATAAACTTATCGTTATGCACCTGTTGTTCAGTGTTCTAGTTTACATAAAGATTAATCAATGCTATGCAGGGTGTGGCAGCACAAAATGTGTTGTACTGAAATAATGAATAAAGGAAGTGAGTAAGTAAATTATTGGTGTTGAAAGCCATGTGGAGGACAGAATGATGCTATTAAAAGGAGAAAATGAATGTTTGCACTGAATCTTACAGCACAGGTTCTATGCTGTCCTTAGCTGAACTCGCTGTTTGGTTCTGTCAGCTGTGTCCTGCTGCAGAGGGCTGCATCAGCAAGAATCCCTCTCCAGAAATATCTGTGTTTAACACCACAGAAGTTTAAATCCTGTTTACAATTCATTATTTAGTCATCAGACAAATGTTACAGCCCGGCTTTAAGACGTGTGCTGTAGTATTTTGGTATTTCATGAAATTATCCAGCATAAGCTTTTTATCTTGTGGATCAACAACTTGCTACACTGATGTCTGATCATCATTCCCCGGATGAACGGCGAACAGATTTGCATACACACCAGGCATACATTTTTTCTTCTCCTAAATTTTTCTGATTGTATTTTCTGCTGTGTCATTCTTAGTCCTAAACACACACACAATATGCAGACAGTAAACCCAGCCACTGGTGTCACAGCAGCTTTTTCGTGAGCAAGCCACACAGGCACAGAGGCTTTGAAGGGCACGGCCTCGTCTCCAGGGACAGAATGGTTGAATCATCACTAGATCTCCCCTAAGAACCTGCTCAGACTACACACATGCAGCTCACATGCTGCATAAATGCACTTGCTGTATAGGTGGCTTTGCATTATCAGTGCTTAGTCACGTGCATTTTTACTCAGAAAACATTGTCTTTTTTGGAATTTTTTAAATATATTTGCCATTTCTTATTCTCTTATGATGATCCGTAAACTGAATATATCCAACATTTAAGCACGAGCAATACAAACTACAAAAATAGCAAGCATGCAATATCACTTGAAGAGTATAAATTACCCATAGTCCTGAGTCTCACTGAGTGGAAGATGTAGATGTGGCACTGGAGGTTGACTTCTAAAACGTCTTAATAAGGTTTTATGAACAAATTAGCCAAATTGTATACCATATGTCAAGCTGTTTGTATTTTCCTCATTTACTTTCCTAACTGGAAACTGAACACATACAGTTGCCAGGAGCACCTGTGAGATAAGCACAGTGTGATAGTGATTTATTTCTACAGGAAGTCTGAAATTGATTAAATGGGACTTCCATTTGTCAGTAATTCTCTGGGGCCTGACACAGCGAACCTGGTTGCTACAAGAAAAGAAAGAAAACATTGCTGTAATGGAGCTTCAGTAACACTATCCAATAAAGATTTACGGCTCGTGAACATTTTCCCGTTTGATTATTTAATAGAAGCGGCATTTTAAAAAAAAGGGTTTCTGGGTTCTGTGAAAGCTGCATATGTTCACAAGTAAAAACCCTATTTTTACCAAACTAAAAGCATATTGCTGGAAAACAATGGCCATGTTATATTCACCAACCAATTTCTGACAGCTATTTTACTTCCTTTTGTCATCAGCTGTTCGGGCATTTGCTCTGGACAAAGTGAGAATGCTTGTCACATTTCGAGTCCTGAAAGAGTCCAGTCCACAGGCCTGTCTACAGACTAATCCCCTATCACATGGATAGCATCTAAAGTGATCATTAGATTATCACATACTCAGATTAGTGATGTGAAAAGCTGTCACACAGTGAAGCAATACGTCCTGTCCATTATCCCATCTAATATACTTTGCTTTGTGTAGGATTTGTCTTTTTTGTCTCTGACTAATAAATTGAAGCATAAAAAAGATCATCTGCTGACATTGATACTATTTATAAGAGAAGAGTTGTTTCAGTTGAGTTCAGGTGTTTGTGAGAATATGGTGTTGCAATGGATCTGATATTAAAAAGTTGTCGCTAAAAAAGACAATAAAAAAATCTGTTGAAAGTTGGGTTCATGTAAACTATGAATTACGACTTTTTCCTCTCCTTTTTAAACTTCAACTGAATAAAGTTACATGAAACTCTGTGAGCACCAATTTCTCAGAGCAACAAGTTGATCATCAACCTGAAAGCTTTTTCAGCAGAAAAAGCAACAGAAATGGATCCGGAATATGACATGAAGCTGAACTGGATTGTTGATCCAAACCCACCTGCAGTTCACACCAAGCCACTTCCACCCACGTGTCGGTGTCAAGGCCTTTGTAGACGGTCTTGAAGGACCCCCTTCCAAGCTCAATGTCAAATTTGAGGAATCGCCCCCCGGGTGAGGTGGACACCGCTTTCATACCGGGTTCCTCTTCATTTTCGTCACTTCCTGCTTTACCTGAGCCATCGGAGACCACCTCTGCCTTGGGTTCGGTTTCGTTCCTGTCACCCTTGTCTTCATCTGCGCTCGCGCTCTCTGTGGCGCTGCCTTTTGCGCCCACCTGGCTCTCCGTGCTGGAAGTCTCCTGAAGACGGGTTCCGTGTAGAACCCGGGTCCGGTCAACGATAGTCCGTAGGTCGATGTTGAGCACCGGGCTACTGTTGACAAACTCCGGAGTGTCCACCGGCTGCTCCTCGTGGTCTGACACCCATAAACTCCGTCGGACGAACCTCCGACGAACCGGCCCCTGGTACTCTGTGGAGGGGTAAGAGCTGGGGTCACTCGCCCCACGCAGGGCTGAGTTTTGTAGGTTGACATTGTGGTCTGTCCCGTTCTCATACACAGACCTGCAAGCATTTGCATTTATGTCCGAGTCTAAATTCGGTGCCGAAGAAAATGTTGATCCAAGTGGCGGATCTTTGCTTGAATCGTCCGCGGAATTCATCCCCGTTTGGTCTTTAAACACTCACCGGTGACATCGTGCAGGGAGAGATGATGAGCGCGTTACTCTCCAGCTAGTGGGAGTTTGCTGCCTACCTGCAACATTTGCAGTGACGCAGTTCGTCAGCACAGGATGTATGGCCTTGTGTTTTTTATTCAAGGAAACGTGTCATCCTTTTAAAATGTCCAGCTCGGATGATGCTTGGCTCTTCATCACCTCACGCCCCGGTCCTCCTTGCTGCAATACACCAACGAGCTATACGAGTTAAGTCTGATGTCATTGCCAGTTTAGCCTATGAGTTCAGGAAATCAGTCCCTTCCATACTGAATAATATCCAGCACACGTTATAAAATATGCTCCTCAGACAGATCACCGGCCTACAATCCAGGATGTTTAATTCGTGCCACGCACCAGGCGCTCCAAAGCCACATCACGGACGGGACGCCCGAGTGCGCAGCTGCCGTCGCCTGCATATCCTCTTCATTTACACGCACTTCGGACGCCAGGTCCTAACGTGAAAATCTGAGTCGGTTCCGATACATATGAATGGCATCATTTCCTTTAGCAATCCGCACCTACTTTTCTTCCTCAGTAATGTTATCCTGGACCTATAGACGCGCTTATCAGATTATGCTCACTGCAGCGCAGTTCCCTCAGGTTGGATCAAGCGGCTCTCAGTGCATCGCTCCTCCAGCTGATACGACCAATGTTTTACTGTATTCAATTTCTTCCTTACGGTTTTGATAAACTAGAGTCACTTCAATGACACAGCCCACGCCCCTAGCAACAACACGTATCCAATAACTGCACGGTTTCAGGCAGCAGCCTTCCCTCCTGACGCAGGCTGCATGGACCACACCGTCGTGATGACGTGCTGAACGTCCAATAGGAAGATGGTTTAGGCTCAGTCTGAAAAGGATCCCTGTTTGAGCTACGGTATCCCATCTAGATCATGTGCAGGGAGGCAGGATCTCATACTGTTTGGTTTATGTGTTTTTTTCTTTGTTTTGTTTTTTCTGAAATTAAGCAAGACACGTTTTAACTATTTAAAGCCCAAAATTCAGCTGAACACAATCAGATACTTGTTGTGATAGCAGAAGATAGGTTACAGTATAATAATTTGGGCATATCATGTGGCAATACGTGATAAATATCCCTCTAAATGTTTTTGTTTAATTGTGTTTAGGGGCCAGATAATAACTTTAAATTAAAATGTGAAGGTTTCTCGCCATTTTCTATGATTTGCACTTTTCTTGTGTGTTTTGTTCAATAAAAACTTTATTATTTCATCAGATAAATTCATAACGCTCCAGTTGTGAAGCTACAACAGAGGAACATAAAAAAAGTTCAGACTTTAAATCCACTTCATGCTTACCCTCCATACTGTTTAGTCATTCAAATTTTTTAACCCACAGTATTCTTCTTTGCACAATATACATAATATAATATTAGTGTCCTCTTATCCTAAACTAGTCACAAACTGGGTTAATCTTGAGAGAAGTTGCCATGTTCTTTTTTCATCTTGCAGAGTTCATGACAGCTTTGAATAAAGGAAAGAGTGAAACCTGAAATGATCAGGGAAGATAATGGGAATCAGCTAGTAGGTGAGGTCAGGGAATAAAAAGCCATTTGCGTGGAAATTCAAGTTTTGTCTTATCATCCCATCCATCAAGTCTGATTCAGGAGACATACAGTATTAATCTGAGGTATGACTTGAGAGAGATGTATCCCATAGCCTAAAAAGCACAAATGCAGGTTTGATTAACACTAGAATTACCAGGTTTTTCAGTTTCTCCTGCAGTCCCCCCTCCCTGTCTGTAGTTAATCACCCCCCTTACTGACCTATTGTTTTTCAAATAGGGCACTTTGCATGTTGTCCTGCATGTTGCTCCCCCACCTAGATCACAAGATGCATCTAACTTTCTCTTCAGTTCAGATCTGTAGAGATGACAATGTAGATGTAGTTTACAGCACACTGATATGTGACAAGATTTGCAGGAGAGGAATTAATCACCTGTTGCTAGTATTAATGGCAGCAGGGTGAAAATGCAAAATGCTGCGTAATTTTCCATAAAGTTTTATAAAACCAAATTATTTTTTATATAAATAATAAAGATGGATTACAATGTTGCCATGCTGTTTACTTAATAATTAACAATCCATGTCAATTTCTAAAGCCCATATTTGTCTAAATTCACTCTGTTTGAAAATGTTTAGAATATTTAATAGCTTTTTGTCATTTTGTGTCTCTTTGCAGTGCTTCTTTTTTAGTTTTGTAACCAGTATCAGAGTTAATTTTGTCTGTAGTTTACCATGTGCTCGTTGTGTATCCTGAAATTTTTTAATGATTTGGTCAAGATGAAACAGAAGTTAGCGTTGCTCATACATTTTCCTTTTACTGCCTTTGCCTTGTACAGGATTACTGTACACCTTGCAATAACATTAAGGTCTTTATTGAGGTTGATTTTAAAAACATTATTACAGCATAATAACTACAAATGGGTTCATTGCAATTATGAACGCAAGGCTAGTTTGTCTTGCATTGGTAACAAAGCTTTAAACAGTGTCTTTTGGTCATCTTCTGTAGGCCTATTCATGTGTGTGTTTTGTGTCCATTTGCAGTCATTTTGCATATTGTTGGAGCAGTCTTGCATCAATCATGGCCCCTTTGCATCTCTTCTTAGCTGTATCTGTCATCCTCCCATCATTTGAGGTCTGCATGTCTCTGATATCTTGCTGCATCCACTTGTCTTTTGTATATTTCATCAATTTAATTAGGCTATTTGTGGTCTCTTTCTCTTTACTTTTTTTTTTTTTGTTTGTTTGTTTTTCTTGAGACTGTTTAGCTTATTAGCTTTTTAACAAAAATAATAACAATCATTTCAAGCAGAACCCCTGTGTCTGAGCTTCCTTGATCCCTTTGGGTCATCACCCGTCCAGTCATGCGTCCAATGAGCTTTCTCTTTAAATGCTTTATCACGCTCTTCCGGGCATTTGGGTTTCCTGCGTGTGATGTCACAGTCAATCCGCTAGGTGGCAGCAAAGTAATGCAGTAAGTTCACTGGAAAAGTCTTCTGCAGACAAAGTGAAATAGTCCTTTCACCGTCCTCCTCTTCATCAATAAGCATGTCATAATAAATGGTATCTAAATAGACCCAGTAGTGGTGTGCCAACCCACTTTATATTTTACCCAACATCCCGCAGCTCTGACCGCAGCCGCCCCCGTGTTGGAGGGGCGGTGTACTGTAGATAATGTTGCCTCTCTCTCCTTCAGCAGCAGGACCCCTTTATAAGCACCGTGTCTCGATAGTTTGTTGTTGTAACTACAGGCAGAGGCCCACTGGAAGCCCTCATTAGAGCTACATGACCAACCTTTTCACAACCCACGACATGCCGTCTGAGAACATGGAAATGAACGGTGATGCTGACCTAAACGGCGAAGCGGAGGTAAGGCAGCTGCGGAAGGAGTCGCAAATCATTGGAAAAGATCTGTAAATATAGGCTTGAAATATCCGCATGTTTAGTTACACTAAGCTCTCATTTATCCTGTTCGGTAAGTTCCCATAGGAAGATCTCCCGGCAAACGGGAGATAATCTCATCGACTAAGAGAGAAAATGTAAAGCTGCCGGGGTGTTTACTGCCTCACATCCATTCAGCCAAACAGTTTGTTAGTTAAACTTCAACTATTATTAATTAAATTAACTAACTGACACTTAAACGCAGCTAAACTTTATTTTTTGGTGGCTTTTTATATATAAAGTTGTCTTGTTTGGGTCACGAGAAAACTGTGCTTCCGTCTTTTGTCTGCTCTGGCAAGGGTCAGTTTACACATAATGACATACGAGACATGGCACCATGAGTGTTTCCTTTCAGTGGGATCACATGAATTTAGATAAGAATCTATCTATCTATCTATCTATCTATCTATCTATCTATCTATCTATCTATCTATCTATC
>JBAMIG010000003.1:18424630-18437408 GCA_037177335.1 Kiunga ballochi
TTAATGGGTTTTTTTTTACATTTAGACAGGGGTTTATAAATAGTGGATTTTCTAGGACATAGTACACATGAATTTTGACCAAATTTAATGAGTATATATCATTAAACAATCTCCAAAATTCAATAATTTCCCTTTAAAATAAATAGCATTTTGACCAGAGACAATGTATGCTGCAAAAGATGAGCCTCTAACTAGCACCAGAAATCCACAGTAATTTTTTTACAAACCCTTTTCTAGGCAAACAATAAAAAATAATTATTTAAAAATCTCATCAGGAATATTAAAACCTTATCAACTTGCAATATTTGTGCAAAATTGCCACATTTTATGCAAAATAGACTTTTTAAAACTAATTACTTTTTGTCAGTAAAAGAGGCACATTAGGCTGCTAGAAAAACCTGCCGATACTTTACAAAAATGTATTTAAAAAAACTTTCAAATTAATAAATTGGTTATCAAATTACAGTTAAATATCAGCTGGAAATCTGGGAGTCGTATAGACTTGAGCAACCTGGCCTATGTTGAGTATTTTCGGTGGCTAACAGAACAGACAAAATGTAAATGTTCACCTTGCCATAGTAAAACGGGAAAATAATGAGTCGGAGAAAAGCAGATTAGATTAGGTTTAGATTAAAAAACGTGGTTAGAGATGCCACAAAGTAAGTGGCAGTGCCTTAACCATATGTGTGTTGCAGGCCACAAGGGCCAATTCCATCCTTGTCAAGGGGAGTGCTAACCTTCTCTCCTTTCATACAACACAACGATGACTCATAGACATGCTTATATATACAAGCCATAATGCCGACAAGTTTCACTCATGGTTCGACATGTCATATCTTTCCCTTATATGTTAGCTGTTTTATATTTTCTATATCTCGAGATATTATTATACATTTAAATATGTTACTTAATATATTTTATATATTTTAGTATTTTCGGTCAGTTGTCACTGCACCCACAATGCATGGCTCTCAAAGACTGAGTCATCATTGGTTTATATAGTCACGTGATAGCCGACCAAAAATGTTTATGCGTTTGCACGGTGCGTTTTTATTGTTATTTTAGTCACTCGATGCGTTTTGGATAAATGGTTTTCTATCTCGCATTTTATGGTCCAAATTAGAGCAAAATTACCTTCTCTCTCTTTTTTTTTACTAACACGTCAAAGACGATTCTCCAAGGCCACAAGATGGCGCAAATGCTTCGTTATCATGCTGTTTTGTATTACCTGTCTGGGCACAGAGAACCCTCACGTCTCTTTTTTTTTAGAATAACTTACACAAATAATACATTGAGATTAGCTGAAACAAACGTACAAATCAAAAACTAATTCAAAGCTAATTGCACTGAAGAGTTTTGTCAAACAGTCAATTCCATCATGCATTTAAAAAAGCTTTTAGTCTTGGCTGCATTAATCCTTTTAAACCATTAACCAAGACATAAAAAAAGGGAAGTGCCAAATCTGTCCAATCAGTCTATATTCAGATCAAAAGTACAATAATGCTGTATATAATATACACTGTGTAGCCATTTGTATTTAACACGTGAGATTCTCAAGATATGCTTTGGTAGTATCAGTGATTTCGAAGCACCAGATGTCATAGGGGTCATCTACGACTTCAGGAGGCCATCTTCAGTGTACCATATAAGAACCTCCTGTGCTTTCTTTTTTAGACCAAGAGCTGCCATCCCAAGGGCCCGGCTGCCTCCCGATACTTTAGCTTCTACAGAAATAAAAAAAAAGGCAGTTTCTTAGTATAAAAGATTACAATTTGAAGAGGAATTGGGTGTCACTTGTACACATGAACTCCCCTAATACTACAATTAAATGCATTTTCATTAGGGAACATTTTACCGCTGTAATAATAGAGTAAACTCAGTCCAACTGCAATGCTGAAACAGCCCAGGAAGAAGAGGGGACCTGGAAACATGCACACAAGAATACAGAAATCTGCTTTAGAATTTGCACTTGTTTGTGTTAACAATATTTTTATGTGCTAAGCTTTAGTGGTGCTGGCATGTTTTTAAAGGTTCACAAAAAGCCATCTATTTGATTTATTTCTTGAAAGCAGAACTGTATTTAAAGACTTAAAAAAAAG
This sequence comes from Kiunga ballochi, assembly GCA_037177335.1. Taxonomy (NCBI): domain Eukaryota; kingdom Metazoa; phylum Chordata; class Actinopteri; order Atheriniformes; family Pseudomugilidae; genus Kiunga; species Kiunga ballochi. The sequence goes on from JBAMIG010000003.1 coordinate 18,426,730, forward strand.
CATGCTGAAAAATAAGTATGTAAAATGAAAGTAGCATAAAAAAAACCTTAACAGTCTGAGTTTTCTAATAATATGACAGAGTTATTAGTATCCACTAATAATGACGTTTTCCTTTATGCTTGTCTATTTGTTGTCTATTTAAAAAAGCAATAATGCATCTTAAAAACAACAACCGCTTGTAAAATTTGCTCATGTTGCACCAGATATGAAGGCTAGAAGCACACAAATTTCTCACTCAGTGTGAAAGAGGTGTGATGCATCCCATCTTAATGGGTTCAAAAAATAAATCCAATGCCTTGTTTTCCATTGGAGAACATTTAATTGCCTTGGTAAACTAAATTGCTTCTGCAAGCATTCAAATACCAGCAATCCACACACGATGGCATATCAAATGTAACCTTCACATTACCTCTATCATTCAGAACATGTTTCTGTTGGTGAACGCTTGGAAATGTGAGCGGATCTAAGGAATCTGGGATAAAGATTAAATACAATGTCAAAAATAGCAGGTATACATGGATAAATTCAACTGATTCTGAAATGTTGAAATGAGTCTCAGATATGTAAAAACAAAAAGGCAGTTTTTGAGGACTGACCTCTGAGTCGGAGTCGTGTGGGTAAACTGTAGTATACCTCTTCCACATGGAGGTGAAGAGCTCTGTAAAACTCCCTGCATGCTTCCTCACCTTTCCCCTGCAGGTGAATTAGGAGCTCGCCCAAACGAACACTTGTAGGGACATCCAAGTTTCTGAACTGGAGAAGAGGTAACAACCGTCATCGCAAAATACACTCAATAGATTTAATACATTTCTTATTGTTCAATTTGAGAATAGTTTTTTTATATATATAAACTAAATCACTGTATAAAAGTTATTTATGATTATTAAAAAATGTATAGTGCTTATATTTCTTGGCATTTTTTTAGACTTATTTGTTTTGTTACTGAATCAGTTTGGTTATCCCTGAACTGGTAACGAGAAGCAATGTATGAGTTAATTTGCATCAAAAACAAACTACAGTGAATTTGCCAGTAAATGAAGTGCTGACCTATTTAATCCAATGACCATATTTTTTTAAGTCAATGAATGCCATGTTTACTTTTCGGGGTTATCTAGTCCCCTAAAGGCATCACTGGTGACACTTTTTTTTTTTTTTTTATTAAAAAAGTGTTTTATTTTATTTTAAAAAAAGTATTTTTAAGGTTGATATAAAAATGTAATTACCTCATAGCATCATAATAATACATAATTGATATAGTGTATGAAACACAGCATTTGTTCTGATCTCTGATTCTTGAACTGACCAAATATTTGTGTAGAAATTATTTTACAATGGATCCTAAATATAACACAAAGTACTAGAAATAAAAATTAAATGGTGGCTGGCCAGGGTTTTTTTTTCCACCAAAAGAACATTTTCAGACAAAACTTTTCATCCAAACTGAGATCTTCATCCAGTCTACCTCATGGCCCTCCTTGTACATTTCCAGGCAGGTGATAAAAGCAGTACATTAGTTAGTGAGGGGGCTTACTCTGGTGGCCTCTTTGTCTGTAAGGATCTGTGGGTAGATTCTGTTTAGCTGTAGGATGATTTTGTCCACCAACTCTGTGTCCAATCTCCTTTCAGCTTTGAGGAAGGCACTGTCCTCCATCAGCTGCTCAAGAAAACTGTCTGTCAAGGTTCGGAAGGGAAAGGAAATAACTTTTACAAAGTATCTCCGCAGGTGTCAGCTTGGTTTCACTACACATTTCAAGTACTGTTGTCTGCTCAATATTGGGCATAACGGAGCGGGCATTATGGTAAATAACTTTTTTTTCTTTGTGCAATTGTGTGAGAATTGACTGTGAGTATATCGGGAAAACCTGAAAAACACTGATTTGACAGCTAGTTTAGTCAAATTCATTCTCCCGTCAAACTCGTTGTTGGGGAACTTTTCAGAAACCTTGAAGACTTGAAATGAGACGTCCCACTGCCATTTACAAAGCGAAAAGGTCTTTAAGTTGTTAGTGCTGCAAATGATCGCGACCTGAACACAGTGGGGGGATATTTAACCGAAACATAAAACACATTTTGTGGTCGGTGCCTCACTTTCTAAACCAGTTAAGAAAAACACAAACCTCCCATTGTGGAGTCTCCTCTGTCCTGTTTGATACTCCCCCTGACGTCATCACGTTGACAGGGATGGGCATACGTCAGCGTCTTCCAAAAATGTCCCTTTCAGCAGAACAGGAAGGCAGAAGAGTGCTAATAAAGAAATATGTTCTACAAAACTTAACACTTTACTGTTACTAAAGAGCTGAACGATTAATTTAGTTAATATTTAAGTAAAAGAAAGAAACAATAACTGTCCATTGACCGTCTTTCTCATTCATAAAGTAGTGTGAACACATTAAATACTCTTCACATAGAAATCTTTTCATGTAGATGTGGTTACAAAGAATCTGTTAGTATATACCCGATTTAATCTTTCATGTATTATTTGGAAAAATGATCTGTACAGGTAATATTTTGGAAAAGATGTGAAACTAATAGAGGAATCAAATACACCAGAAATGTGAAAAGTTAGATTTATTTTTTATCACCAACCATCACTGTAGGCAGAGACATGAATTTTGCTAGAATTTTTCTAACCAATCCTAAAATATTGGCTGGACAGCTAAATTCAAACTCCCTTATGACACAAAAAGGACAATGAATCCTGTTGTCTGAAAAAAAAAGCAAATAAATACTATTTCAGTCAAAGTAAAAACATGGAAATCCATTAGGAACACGAATGTAAGCAATGATCAATAAAATGTTCTCATACAGCACAAACATTACTTTTTTATTTTTTTAACTCATGTTTGCAAATTGCACTTATATAAAACATACAATGGCACTGCAGACTTATTTTAGGATTTAAAATGTTTACAAAAGTGTATTAAACGTTTTCTAAAAATGTATCAATAAAGTTTATGAATAGTTTTAACATCCGATGTAACTTTTAAATCTTTAAATAAGTTTGTGTCATAATACTGTTCTTCAGTCAAAACAACCTTACTTGTACTTGAAGCGGCTTTGCCAATTCTGCAGAGATCAATCCACAGTCTTGTCAAAACCCTAAACCTGCAGCTTTATATCCAACGCATCATAGAGTGGTAACAATAAACATTTTGCTGTTAGTGTAAGAGACAAAAAATTCCTTGTTTAGTATTAACTTTTAGGGGCAAATACAAATCTACCCCCAAAAGACAAACAAGACAGGAAAGATTATTAGTCTCTCGTTTGAGTTTAACCAGTACATTAAATATTCTGGACTTTAAAAGCTAAAACAATATATCTGAATTTGTAGCTGTAAAATAAATTAGATTAATGTATATTTAGACACTTAAAAATGTGATAAAAAATAAGCACATAAGTCTAGTCCAGACATTGAGTAATACTTGTAAAAAAGCACACTTTAAATAGAAAAAAGGAATCAGCTAAGAGTGAGTAAGAAAAAAAGTGCTTAATCAGGGTAATGAGTTATCAGCACACCATATGTCCTGTTTCCTGTGATTCAGTTATTATAGGTGATGTGACTGAAGGACTGCAGGGAGGACTTGAGGCATGGGGTCATGTTCAACTATCACACTGCTCATGAAAACAAGAGGGAACACAAAATACATGTTTTGGCACTTTAACACAAGGCTCTTGGCAAATACTGGTTGTTTATGTTCTCGTCTTTGTAATAATATGATTTGAATCATAATCGAAGGGATGAAGCCAGGAGGACAGTGTCACACACACTCTGACAGACTTCCTTTAAGGACACTTATGTTGGTTGTTTTACTGCAAGGGGAAAGAAAGGAAAAAAGAAAATACCAGTAAGAATTCAGTTACTCTACATCACTGAGATAAAGTTAATTATTAAAGCAGGAAAGATGGCAGCAAAAACACGAGAACCAAGAGGTTCTTGCATGCAAGTTTCAGTAATGAGTCACAAATGCTGTACAGAGAATTTAAGGTATTTATGTGAGTCTTTAAATTATATAAACTATAAAAAATATTATATAAAAAATGAATACACCTAATGTTTGGTAAATGTAGATTCAATTTATCAAATAAAACGGTAGCTGTTCAAACCCAGAGAATGGTTTTTATTATGACAGAAACAAGTAAAGACCACCAAAAACTATCAACTATCCTAAAAATGTGCCTTTTTTAATATACCTTGAAATAACCAGTGTATTATATATGATTACCAGTAATATATGATGGTCTTCATGGCTACAAACCGATCATTACTGACGTAACTTCAAAGTAAAGGCAAAAGCATCTTCATGCTTTGTGACATAATGCTAGCTCTGCAGTGCAACCCCTGACTTACATGGTGGTTTGAGGAAGCTCCCTTGCCCTTTGTTTTTGCTTTGCCTCCTACTGCTGTGGCACTGCTGCGGCGTGCCTGCTCATGGTCAAACTCCAAATCCTCTAAACGCTGAGTTAAAGCCAGTTTCTGCTGAATGGCCATCCGTAGCAGAGAATTCAGTGTCTTCTTCTCATCTTCAGCAGCAGCCAGCTGCCTCTGCATATCATCCAGCTGGGTCACATACTCATCGCATCTGAGCAGAGAGAGAGTGGAGGTTATAAAAACAGTCCAAACGGATAAGGGATGAACATTATTGCCAGCAGGTGGAGCAATTTGACATTAACGTCATATGTTTCCTCCATTTTCCCCACACAGCATTTCCAGATGGGAGGATGAGGCTCCTGCTAGCTGCTTAAGCATTACATCAGATTGTCCACACAATGCTCTGGCTTTCTCATTAGCATAAAAAGACTAAATAATTTAGCACAAATAGTTCTAGAATCTACTAATTCTACCCTGATAATGGATTAAGGAGGCATATTTTGACATAACATGGTGCTTAAAATGAGTGAACCTTGTAGAAATAAAAGGTTATTTACAAAAATGTGACTTAAAACAGTAATAATCTAAAAATAAACACAAACAGCTTGCAGATAAGAAAAAAACACATGTTCCCTTTTGGGTTGTTTAGATACCACATGATGGTTATTCTCATGCTTTTTTAAACTAAATCTAAGTAATGAATCATGCATACAGAGCAGAGGACTCATCTTACCGTGTTGCAAACATGGCTCGCAGAGAGGAGAAAGTAGCTGCATCTTCCTTCAGAGCCTTGAGTTCATTACGGAGCTTCATCATCGTTTCAGTCACTATGGCTTTCTCTGTGTCATACTTACTCTTTAGGTTGGCGAGGGCAACTTCAGCGGTCTAAAAAAATAAAGTCCCATCATTAATGTGCTGCACTCAAGTCTATCCTAAACCCAGGAGTTATCTCTAAGGAATGCACATCATCCCATGTGTTATCAGTTTGAGAAACAATGAACTTCCTTCCTCTCACACAGCAGCTATGCATACATGTAAACAAGCACATTTAGTGAACATAAAGCTGACCTGCTTGTTGGCCTTGAGCACAGCTCTGAGAGTGGCGATTTGTTCCCTTTTGGTGCTAAGTAGGGACTTCAGTTTGAGAATCTCTTCGATGCAAGCCTCTTTGTCCTTATCTGCTACAGCGCTCAGCTCCAGATTGGCGAGCCTCTGACGTGACAGTTCTGTCGTGCGGTCCACTGCCTGCTGCAGGTGGCGAATCTGGTCCCTGATGATAGCTACAAGGTTATAGATGTTCATGGGTTCTGGACGCTGCTCTGGAGCTGCAGGTGTGGTAACAGTGGTGTTTGACTTTCCAGTGTCAGAGTCCGTGATCAAGCCGCTGGTGAGGAGCACAGACTGGTTCTCTTTCCCTTCTTGACCCCTTCTAACCAAAGCTTTGCCTTCCTTGTAGTAGTCAAGCATGACCCGGTTTGGAGTCTCATTGTTGCACATGCACACATGATTGTAGAGATTGGCCAGCTCTTCACTGAAAGTTATAAGTTCATCCTGGGCCACGTTGAGGCTTCCGAGAGATTCTCCCGCTGCCTCACTGACCAGACGGAGCTCCTTCTCTAGACGACTCACCTCGGCTTTATCTGCTTGGCTAATCTTCTCCAAAGACATCAACTTTGACCTCAGGTCCAGGACATCGCTCTCCAACCGAGCTCGCTCATCTTCATACTGCGTTCGACACTCCTCATACCGAGCCCTCAGTGTTTTCAGCTCCTGCCTCAATTCCCCAGCTTCAGACAGGGCCACAGTGTATTTACACTGTAGGATCTCAGGCCCGTTGATGTCCAGCTCGTAGTAATCCCCATCATCATGGCTGTCCCTGTCTTTCTCACTGTCTAGGGCAGACTGGCGCTCCTTACTAGCCTGAAGTTTCCTCATTGCGCTTAGATTTTCAGACAGTTTGTTGATGTTTTCCTTTTGCTCAGACATGGTGCTACGAGCTTGCTCCAGCTGCTTTTCAGTCTCCTGCAATGAGTTTTTCATGGCCACTTTTTCCCGCTCAACCTAGCACAAAATTAAAGATAAATTGAGTAAGGTAAATAAAAAAAATACTATAAATAATAATACTAATGATACAAACAGCCACAGTCTTATGGTCAGATAAAAAGATGCACAGAACATGTCCTAATGTGCTCTAAAAAGCTAATAAATGAGTAAATTACAGGCTAGAAACCACTTAAATCTGCTAATCAACCATATCTTGATGTTATTGATAATACAAGGGATTTGTTATAAGGAATTAATAAATAACTCTTAACTCATTAATCAATGGGCTTCTTTAAAGATAATATCCTGTTTTTACCATGTTCACTTTGCAATAAACAAAGACCAAGATAAATAACATCCAAAAACCTGCTATTCAACAAAATTCACTAAATGCACAATACTGTTTTCAGACTGATTTCTATTCATTTAACCATCTGAACGCTGATGTCCTTTTAATAAAGCAGAGGCTGCTTCACAGAAAGGAGTTAGACCTGACATATGATCGTCTTTCAAAAGGATTCTTACTGAATAAATACCAGGATTGTCCATATTTTCACTAAAATCTAACTCTAGTCATGAGTGAGTTTTAGTTATAATTGTTCCATGTGTGTGTTAGCTTAATATGAACTATAATGAAAAAGATATTGTTATGAGAAAACTATTCTTCTAGAGGAAATACAGTTTTTTTTATCTGAAAAACAAAAGTGACCGTTGAGTTTAAATCAGCCTCTCCATGCTAATGCTAATGCTAATGCTAATGCTGGTATCAGTTTCCAGCATGGAGAAAAGTGCTATTTTCAGCTGCTTCTGTTCATGTTTCTATCCTTTTACACAACTACCATGAAACACACAAAACACATGAGATATTCACAACTTCTGAAGAAAGGACTGAAATATGCCTAAATTATTGTCAAATCTAACAAGATTAGAAAAATTCTGACAGGAAAAGTAAATAAAGTGACTGAAAGACATCCTCATGAATCTGTAGACTCTCTTTAATAGCACTATAGTGTAGATATTAGCTTGATAAAGAGGTCAAATAAACTGCAAGCTAAGTCTATAAATGCAAATCTGTTGATATAATTGCAGTTGTTGTAAAGTAGTTTTTTGTACAAACTTTATAGGTATCCTTTTATAAAGACACTGATCTGATTTAGATTGACTACATAATTCAGTCAATCCTGCGATCTGAAAGCATCTCTTATATTTCATACCTGTGCAAGCTGTTGCTTGAGTTTCTGTATCTCTGAGATGTTGAGCTCACTGAGCAGGTCATCCACCAGGCTTGGAGCTGGCTTGAAGGCCCCTCCTTTCTTGCTCACTACAGTCCTGTTGTCTTCATCACTATCACTTGTCTTGACTAAGCCATTCTCAAAGCCTCTTATCAGATCATCATTGTCAGGTTCAGTGATGGCCGAGCTATCGTCGTGCAGTTTGGGGTTATCAGTGGAGATATTGAACGAGCCACCGATGGTCATGTAGTGGGAGAGCTCTTTTCGCAGCGATGCCTTCTGCTCACGCTCTATCTTAATGGTCTCTAAAGCTTCGGTGAGTTGTCGCTCAGCGATTTCTCTCAGGCGCATTGCTTCCTCCAGCTGGCTGTGGAGACACTGGGAGTCTTCCTCCAGACGGCGGATTTCATGTTTTAGACCTTCAAATTCGACCTGTACAGATGGTTAAAGATATAATGAAGGGACAAATAATTTCACTCAGATGATGCTTGCTAATGGTGTTAAACAATTTTGACCATGCTATAAAAAGAACTTGTTATTTTCAGTGCAAAAGCCACGGCGTATGAAGAAAAATGATCCAGTTAATTGACTCTAATTTATATTACGATTAAATAAAATGTCTTCAATTTAGACCTTTGAGGTTTTCAAAGTAAAAGCGGTGCGATTTCTTTAGAAACCAAAAGTTTTATAATAATAATAATAATAATAATGTGTTTGTCTCACCTGGCTCTGTCTCAGCACAGACACTTGTTTCTGAAGCGAGATGTTCTCCTCCTCCAGCTCACTGTAGTCCTGCAACAATCGAGCCTCCCGAATTTTATACTCTCTTATGTCATCTCGCAGCTGACTGCGCTGCAGCTCTGCCAACTCTGAATTCTGTGTGCAAGAAAGACAACAGAGGAAGCGTAAGTCACGGCAGGTGGCACAAGCCGAAGCTCTAATTTAAATCTATGTACGCGGTTAATGAAGGACATGTAGTGTATTTTGCAACCACACAGTATGAACTGCATCCTTACGATCTTTGTGGGGAAATTGATAATCAGCCTGTTTTACATAGCAGAGGGTCCATGGCAGGAGGGCATGGTCCACTTACCAGTACGCCACAGAGAGTTTGGGTAGAGCGCATCCTTTGTGTCAGGTACTGTGGACCGCTGCATTAACACTTCTGCAGGACCCAGTGCAAACTTACAAACTGACCCTCCCCCACTACAAGCAACAAGTCTCACACGACCCAAACCGACAACTGGCAGAAAAAAATCACTCTTATTAATTTGAACTTTAATCCCATCCTGACAACCAAGATTATAATAATCTTGCTTATGGTAACTATATTAATTCTCATCATTTTGTACCAGCAGATTTTCCTCCTTCATTTCCATCTCGGTGCAGCTCTGTAAACATGGTGGATAAGACAGAACTGTGCTGTACTTATCCAGGTCATGTGGGTCTGACTGGCTGTAGTTTAAATATAAAGGACAGTTTGGACTTAATGTGCGCTGAAGTAAAGATTTACAACATATTAGCTTGATGAACTGGGCGATCAGTGAAAAGGTGCACTTGAGAAGAGTTACTGGTTATTGATGCAATAAGTACATAAGTTTAATCACAGTAAAACGGATCTGGATGACGCTCTCATGCTGATGAGAACATCACTTTCCTCCACCAGATTGTTATTGTTTGTTTTTCTGTCTGACATTCAGTCACAACTGTTTCTTTGTTGATCTGCCTTCAGATCCAATAAAGTTTAATTTCTATATTATTGTTCTCATAATACATAAATATATTGATATATCAGAAGAATAAATGGTTAATTAACACATAGATTTCATTTGAAAGGTGTAGTTGCAGCTAAGTTTGTTGACCTGCAGGTTTTAATTCATCTGTAGAAAAAAAACCTGTTTAAACTAATGAATATTTTTTAGATGCATGAAAGGAGTAGGAACTTTGATTAAACACAGGAAAAACACAGATGTTAAGACTAAAACCTCTGGCCATGCATCTAAACCCAAACTTTATTCAGCAGATTGTAAAATGTTATTAATAATCAGTAATCATAATGATTCTGCCTCTCCTGTGAGCTGCGGCGTGTTTTAGACATGTTTTTAACAGTTTACTAACAGAAAACCTGAATGTGTTGATGGTGACAGTAGCCTGGTACCCTCTGAAATGCAAGAGCAAGCTGCGGTGCTTCACATCTACATCCTCTGTAGTGTCAGCAAACTAAATCAGCATAAGTGACAAAAGGATAATAAAGGCTTTATATATTAAAATATTAGAAAATTCATTGATCGTTACCTCTCTCATCTCAAGAGCGATTGTTGATAGGCGATCATTTTCCGCTTGGGCACTGGAAAGGGACACTTTCACCTGACGGAGCTCATTCTGCAACTCGAGAACCTTCTGCTGGTATAAAGCCTCCTTACTGGCTGATTCCATTATCAATGACTCCTCTCTGCTCTCCCCATCAGCTGCCACCTTCCTGTGGGTGGAGTGAGCTTGTCCAAAAGCCTAAGGTCCGACAAAGAGAAAGAAACAAAGGACCAGTTTAGTCAATTCTCTATTGCTTTTGTTCATTTAAGATTATATTTTATACGTGGTCTACTGTATGTATGATACTGTATGTTTTTATGGTATATATATTTATATATATATATATATATATATATATATATAAATATATAATATACAACTAAAAAAGACAAGCCAAACTAAAGCTCTGAGCAGGATAGAGCTGCAGCTCTTTCCTTCAAGCAATGCAACAAGCAGAGGTGAGCTTTATGGTGAATTGATGGTAAGTCTTGGTCTTTTTAGTTCATAATTCGAGAAGTTCCATAAAATTATTTCAACAATAAATCTTTTAGCAACTGATCCACTAGATAAAGTGCAATTTAGACACAACTAAGGAGAAGTAAACCTTTGTAGATACATTATTTAGTGAAAAGAAACAGACTCCCTCAATTTTTCTGAACATGTGATTTTTAAACTCAATCTATGTGATACAATCCTACTGCTTAAAATCATGATGTATATATATA
>JBAMIG010000003.1:18446907-18458869 GCA_037177335.1 Kiunga ballochi
TGTGTGTGTGTGTGTGTGTGTGTGTGTGTGTGGTGTGATGTGATGTGATGAATGGACAAAAGGAGGGTTAATGGAAACTACTTCAAGGTGAACTGCACAAAAATCACATTACATCACATTTAGGGGTATTCACAGTGAATGACTGTGAGAGTCAGGTGTCGTGTGAAATCAAAAATATACTTGACTGCTTGTATTCATCCATGGGGATGTAATCAGACAGGTGGGTGGGGCATGGACAAAGTTACTTGGCATTTGTAGAGCTGCTGAGCATCTTGCGAATGGCTTGGGCAATGGCATCACGGTCAATGCCGTAGATCTTCAGCAGCTCGTGTGGTTTGCCACTGCGGGGAATGTGTGAAACAGCCAGACGGTGAAGATTGAAGCCAGACTCATTGACCATTGCTGAAGACACTGCCTCCCCCAGACCACCTGTGAAATAACAGGTTTTCACATGAAACACATAAAGAATAAAGGCTAATTCACATGAAGGAAAGGCCAAAAAAACAAAAACTCCATAAATTATACAAGAAAAAATAAGCCCCCTCACACAAATAAAACATGAAAATACACCCTCTTGACCTCTGAACTATAACTCATCCAGATATAAAATGAATGAGGTACGAAACAACTGACCGTCTACCGTTGCTAAATATTCTTTGTCCAGTCTAGTGCATACCATCACCCACCCCCTCTCTCTTATGAGAGAGGGCAAGTCAGACTGTGCTATCTAGGTCACATTCAGCCCCATGGGCACATGCTCAGTTAAGGAAATCTGACAGCACTCTGCTTCTCTGGCTCCCACATTCACTAAACGCACCACAGCACCAATACCTTTCCTCCAATGTGGGCTCACAACAAGACAGCCTAGTTTCAACCAATAAGTAAATGCCACCGCAGCATGTCTGCATCACTGAACCAGTGGAAGCGTGCCACCACAACAAGCCCAAGGACACAGACCAATCACAGAGTCTAAAAGCCGCATTATGTTACACAGCTCCCTCCTGCTAGGCTGGTGGTGGTCATACAATATGCAATAGCTAGGCTGTATGAGCAGTTTTTATGGAAACCCACCTTCGTAGTAGTGGTCCTCAACAGTAAGGATTCGTCCCCTGGTGGATCGTGTGTGGTCAATGATGGTTTTAACATCCAGTGGTTTGATTGTGAAAGGGTCAATGACTCTGACAGAGATCCTCTCTGAAAGATGGTTTTAGTAAGCAATAGTCCCGCATGTAATTCATAACATTTTATTAAGTATTAGTTTCCTGGAAACCACTGGATTTACTAAAACCCATGAATAAAATGATTGGTGTCCAACTATAATATTTCTAACCTGTTCTAGGAATTGTAAATAATCTGAGAAAATGTTTTTATAATGTTAAAAACATTTAAATAATTTATGACTGAGAATTATGTTCAATTACTTTTATCCATGTATATCATAATCTTGTCATTAAGTATTATGCTGGGCTGTACCTTTCTTCAGATGTTCAGCTGCAGCGAGGGCTTCATGCAAAGTCACTCCAGCTGCAACCACAGTAATCTGGTCTTCTTTGCTCTGGTACACCACCTAGGAAAAGCAATTATATCCTTCGTTTCAAATCAGCGTTCCACGTGTTCAATTCAACACCACTGCTTGCTCATACTATGTTTTAAGCCTAAATAAACATAGAAATCCACACCTTTGCCTGTCCAACATGGAAATCCTCATTACTGTTGTAGATGATGGCGCTGTCTTGGCGGCTGGTCCGGATGTAGCAAACACCCTTTTCATTGGGGAAATGACAAGCGGTTACAGAGAATATCTTGTTTGCAACCAATAAGACCATGCAAACAAGCCAGACGTCTGCAGCTGTTTTATAACTACCTTTGTTGTTGCAGCCAATTCCACAGCCTTCTCTGTGGAAACACCATCACAGGGGTAGAAAATTGTTGCTGTAGGAAGGGCTCTAAACATAGCCATGTCTTCCAGAGCCATCAGAGAGGGACCCTCCTCTCCTGTAACATTAACATTTATTGTCAACTTTCATGTTTCCAACATTAGGGAATTCCTTAAAAGTAATTCAGTGGTCGGGTGAGCTGATGCATGCAGATGATTGGCCAAAAGGCCAGACTGCATGCAGTGTACCTGCACTAACAGAGGGATATTTGGTTCCCTGCTGACACCTTCCAGGGCAGACACGAAAGGAGAAAAGGGGGAGGATTGAATGAAAGCTGAAAGGCCAAGTGGGGCAAAACAGTAAGGAAAACACAGTATTAGAGGGAAAGAGAGAAAGGACAAGTGTGCATTCACAAACTCACAATTTCATTTAGCTTACATTTATTATTGTGAATGAAGCCTGAGGAAGCAGAAACTGTGAAGTGCTTGGACATAATGTGAAGGGACTGAGGAAAGTTTGTGACTGTGTTGTTTGATGGGACATGTGAGAGGGCTTGTGGTGCTTAGGATTTATCAGCGACGGTCTACTAACCAGTGGAAAGACCACAGTGGGAGCCACACAAGTTGATGCTGCTTTCAGAAATTGCTGCCATGCGAAGCTGGTCATAGGCACGAGTGAAAAAGGATGCGAGAGTACTGGCAAATACTACGTTCCTTTCTCGTGCTGCACATCCCATAGCAACACTGACCTGGGAAAAAGAAATAATTGTCTTTTAGTACCTAAACTATATAAGCACACAAGTTTTCTTGTTTCATGGGTTGCATGAGCTTGATCCCCCAGAAGGTCAAATATGTGCTGCATGGACCGTATATGAAAGTCTTTTGAATCAAAGAACCCTTAAAGTAAAAAGGTTTTTTCCCAAATCTCAGCAGATTATTTTGCCATATGGGGGAAATCAGTGGCATACCTCTTTTTACAGATAATTTCCTTTTTCCTTTGTCTGAAGATTTCCTCAGTCCAGCAACTCATACGCTTTTCCATAACCAATGTCTGATGTGAGGACTCTTATTGCTGCATCAAACTAAAACTAGCTATTACTTTTATACAATATATATGTAGAATAAAATGCAATTATGTATTTTTAAACACAGTGTTGTATCATTAATTTATATAAACCACAATTATTGAATCTTTTAACTTTTGACTTTATCTCGGCATTCTGCCAGATGGTCCCATCCTCTACCCTGATTAATATTTTACTTCTGAATTCACTTGTCACGACTGCTTATCATCACACACATGGCTGACCTACATTTGTGATGGCTGCTGATGTAGACAGAACAGAACAAAGAATGAGTCTTATTGTGTATGAATTAAAATAAGATAGAAAATCACCAACAGCAAAGACAAGGTGTCACCAAATCACAAGTTCTTAAAGCCGCTGCTCTCCATAAGGAGGCACATGTTCTGTCATTGCCCGTATTGGAGTATTTATAGTAGTCCTGGACAATTTGACAACACATGCTGACACTTGCAGCTGCCTGAGCTTAGGATCAGTAATGTACTATTTAGCTTGTTATTCTCTAACATTCCTGAAGATTGAGCAGGAGATCATACCATGTTCTGCTGAGCAATGTAACACTCAACAAAGCGGTTAGGATGCTCATTCTTAAAAATCTCAGAGAAGGTGAGGTTATTGGTGTCTCCATCAAGGGCCACAACACGTTCGTTGTAGCGACCCAACTTTGCCAGTGCCATGCCATATGCCTTCCGAGTAGCGATCTATTAGGAAAAAGATCAGCAATCACACTTTGCCAGGTAACTTTGCATTAAATAAATTTGTTTGTGTCAAAAGCTTGTGGAAACAGAAGAGAAGCAGTCCATATGAAGCAGCAAACCTTTTCTCCGGGCTTGTAGCTTGGTGCGCTTGGCATCCTGATGTTCCTCAGGCTGACAGGTGGGGAGTCCTCCATGGGAGCCGGTGGATACATGTGCTTACTGCTGTTCATAATGCGGCTCTGCAGATCCTTTATTACCATCTCAGCCATGTCTTTAGGTAGAGCCTTGGCGTGCCAGCCGAGCTTATCCTCTGCAGCTGAAACCACAGAAATCCACCAGTTAAATTGACAGAAATTCTTTATCAGATGGGTTATTGCTCACCACTTAAAAGCTGATACTTGGAGCTTGTGTGTACAATATATTGAAAAGTGAAAACAGTGCATTTGCAAATGGGGAGACACAAACAATTACCTGGAATGCCCTTGCCTTTGATGGTTTTAGCAATGATTGCAGTCGGTTGATGGCGTGGCTGGCTTAAAGCCTTGCAAAGCTCTTCCACGCTATGTCCATCCACAATGATGGCATGCCACCTATGCATGCACAGTAAAACAGAAAAGCAGGTTTTTATGTTGACTACATTGAAATACTTGGATGTTATTCACAGTGTAAAATGTTAAAACTGTGAATTGTGTACTGGCTCTAAGTTTCCAGTTGGATAGAAATGTCAAAAAGCAGTTACCCAAATGCTTCACAACGCTTCTGGTATTTTTCAACATGATGCTGCAGTGGTGCAGGATCACTCTGGCCTAAACGGTTAATGTCCAAGATGGCCACCAAGTTATCAAGCTGGTAGTAGGAGGCAAATGACATGGCCTCCCAGACGGAGCCCTCCGACATCTCTCCATCTCCGAGCAAGCAGTACACACGGTAACTATGAGGAGTGAACAATTCAGGATGAATTTATTTGTGCATGTTTTTTAATAAATAAACACATGTGTGTGTGTGAGAGAGAGCGAGAGACAGAGAGAGAGAGAGCGAGAGAGAGAGCGAGAGAGAGAGAGAAAGGGTAAATGTTATATTTTTTTCTTCCTTCAGATAACTCTGTTCCTGTCTAGACTGGACATATTTTCTCTATACAGTATATCTGGGAGGTGACTATATATTGGCTGTTAAATGATAAAAGCTCCTTGGGATCCCTTAGGCTATGGCGACTGAATTTCACACGCATCTCTAAAACCTTTCTTCTAGCAAACAGGGTATACAAGCACTCGTTTCTAAAGCTGGAAATTTAATGCTTTTGCTTCTTTTAAAGAGGATATGCAATTAAAATCACTGCACATTACCAAAACTAATCTATTGTTAAAAGTGTAACATCTAAACTTGATTCAGAGACAAAATGTGCATGAATGGTAAAAATAACTAAGATACGACTGCTGTGCCTGTGGTTATTAGAGCAGAAGAATTGGGAGAGCAGAGCATGTAGCTGCAACACACATTCACTGAGTGTGTTATATGCTCTTTAAAAGGCATCAGAGAGAGGTATTCTAGAAAGCAAAACTTAAATATATATATTTTTAAAAAGTGTAGTTTACCATATTAAAAACTTTAGATGTCAGCGTGCATGGAAAAACACTTAAAAGCATGCACAAATGCCATATAGCTAATGTTTGTATGTCTTCCACCTATTTGTTGTGCACATTTATGAGAGATTACCTGGATTTATCAAAGTATTTCCCAGTGTAGGCCATCCCACAGGCCACACCAAGACCCTGCCCCAATGATCCAGTGGCCACATCAACAAATTGTTGTTTCTGCACACAAATCACAAGCGTTATTATGCAGCAGATTAATAGTTGATTTATTGCTTGTGCTCAGTAAGATAATCCCTCAGATGTGGTACAGTATGTGACAGCTTACAGGAGTTGGGTGGCCCTCCAGGGTAGAGTCAACCTGGCACAAACTGAGCAGGTCGCTCTCTTTCAGGAAACCTGTTTCAACCCACATGGAGTACAAAGCAGGGGCAGCATGACCCTGGAGGAGGAAAAAAAAACAAAAACAATAATTGCAAGTGAAAATGTCACATGCACACACATATACACACACAAAAAAAATGAAGGGGGATCTCCAGAACAGTGTGTGGCTCACTACTGCCCACCTTGGATAAGATGAAGCGGTCGTTGTTAAAGTTCCTTGGGTCTTCAGGGCGGTACTTCATGGTGTGGAAGAAAAGCACCGACATGATTTCTGCCACACTGCAGCATGATGTCGGGTGTCTGTACGACAGAGAAGAAAAGGTTTCCAAAAAATATACCCAAAGGTGCATTCCATTTGATTAAACATAACTTTTATATCACCAGTATGATATAGAGACAGCAATTTCAGAGGGGATGAAGATTTAAATGTAAATCTCCTTTGAAACGAAAACATTTTTTTTTCTGACTTCATGAGGAAAAGATAAGCTGACAACTGACTCTTATGTAATCAGTGAGGTTTTTTTTGTCCCTTCTTTTTAATCCTGGGTGATACAAAGCTGAAAATATTTAAAGTAAACATTGTTTCATACATTAATTTAATTTTGATGTGTTTATGTCCTGCTGCTGCGGTACGGACATGACTGAATTATTTCAACGAGGAGTTAGATATCAGGAAATGTTTTTATTTTTAAATGTATACAAATAATTTACTTTCCACAACATATTAAATATTTACTTTGACAATTGCTGTAAACAGAAAAAATGCATTGATGTAAAATCTGCCCGGAGAAATCTCCATCAAGCCATTCACAGAAATAAAAATACATTCAAATTACTACAAAACTAAAATCATTTCCCATTAATAACAATATATGTGACTGCAGCAGGCCATGCAATACTCTGCTCTGTCACTGCATATAATTCACCACTGCACATGGAAGCCCATTGTGTCTCATATTGCACGGGAACCTTTTGTCTTTACAAAATCGGTATTTAAATGCAATATATATTCTACAAAGAAATAATATTTACAACTTGAAACATTTCTTATAAATGTACTGTTTATACGGAAGGTAATTCACATCTTTTAAAAAACTGTCTGAAAGAAATCTATAAAAAATATGCAAAAGACCTTTTTTTTTGTTTTGCATGTTTGTAATGACATAAGCCTTATGCTCTTTATTCTTAAAATAATGTATTTTTCTATACCAATGTGCATGTTATAACCTGGTAAATAAAACTGGATTAAAAAAAGGAGTTATGAAATATAAACAGTTTAATTGGAAAACCAATATTAGAAAAAATTTATGAGATTTTAAAAAGAAGTGAAAAACTATACATATTAAATTATTCATCAAATAGACCAAAGGAAGCACACAAAGACAGGACACATTGTTCCTTTGGCGCTTCACTTGCATTTGTGTGTGTAAATCTGTTTGTGCTTAGTTTAGTAGGTATGAGTGTGTTTGTGTTTATCTGTCAACTTTAAAAAGCAAAAATAAGATTTGCATCATGCTATGCACCTTATTCTAGACATTTCTATATAGATGCAGCTTATTCAGAGTTTAATGATGAACCTCAAGTGTGAAAAATAAATGAGTGTATCTTACCCGCTGCCCGCTGCAGTTGTTGCCTTGATGGAGTTGATTCGGAGGCGGTTGGCGATGTTCCTCAGCGCCTGCACTGTCTGTTGGTCAGGTTTGTGGTAATCCTCCATGAAGGCAAAATGTTGAGTTCTGCAGCACCAAAAAAGTGAACAAATGGCAATCCTCTGAAGGGTTAAGTATGTGTGTGTGTGTGTGATAGAGGGTTGCCAAAGAGCAGCACCTGCAAATATGTGTGTGAAAGAGACAGAGGCAGGCAGAAAGAGAGGACGAGAACAGATGAGAGGCTGGATTTATCCTACAGGGCATGGAGACACATAGATGCACACGTACACAGCCAACACACACACACACACACACACACACACACACACACACACACACACATAGAGGATGAGGGACAGTGTGACGTGGGATGGGTGTCGCTGCTAAAATGTAATGGCAGAATTCTATTGGCTACTGAGTGACTGTGATGCTGGAGGGGTGGAGGGTCATTTTGAAGGGCCTCACCCTAATTCACTGTGGCTTTACTGTCGAAACTAATCATTCAAATGTGATGGTTGATCCTTCTTTGTTATTTATTTGAACAGCGCAACCTACTGTAATTGCCAGCTCTTGTGTTTCAACATGCCTGATTAGGAAGAATTTAACAGGATATGAAAATTGGGTGAAGACTGAAATGCAATCAGGTGCAAAGAAAATATAACAACTGTGAAGGAAGAAATGTCACCACATACTGTAAGTTGGCAATCTTGTACCAGTTGAGTCATTTTACATTTTAGTTACATTAAAATTGTTAGTGAGAGCCTTTCATATTCTTCATTCAAAAAACACAAAATTTAACACTATTTTCAAATACAATTATTGTCATTTATTACTTTATATAATTCTTAATAAGCCATATAAATAAACATAGCTCTTGTGTTTGGTATTATCTATTGAGCTTAACTTGTTTTTTTAATGTTTATGAACGCTGATGTATGTAAATCTATTTGAGCTTAACTGAATGTCTTCACTTTCTCTTATTTCTTCTTAAATTTAGCTTTTAGTATACTTTTTAATGCTTCTTCTGCACCCCAATGTAAATATGTAGTCAAATCTGTCATAAACCATTCCAGTGTAATACTTTTATGTTTTATTTCAAGCACTTTGAATTGTCTTGTGTAATAAACCTGCTGTACAAATGAGGTGGCCTTGCACTGCCTGAAATATACTTTAAAAATGCCTGTATGCTTGAGACAACTTCCTGCTTTTGCTCTACTGTTCTCATAACTTTATAAAGAAACGCTGAAACAGCATTTATGCTAAAAAAAAAAGCTCATGAAAAAAAAATCTTTTGAGTGTTATTGTTTATATGTTTTCTAAGCTAGAAATGAATCCAAGAAAATATCTGTGTTGCATAAAGGCAACAGTCCTCTGTGCAGTCTGTCTGTCTTCTGTCTCACAACATCATCCCCAAGATGTTTGATGACAAACTAAGAACACAATGTTCTTCTGTTGTCGTCCTTCTGCAACAAACCCCATGGATTAGATAGATGGTGCATGTCTGGGCTTCACCATTCAGTGGACAATGTAAAGCTACCTGCAGGGTAAAACAAAGTTCAATGCTTAGTTTCTCAACTTTTTGTACTGCTGCCATGAAAAAAATTTATATTTTGCCCATTCTGACAGTAAAACAGCATAAAATTGATATGTTTAACAGTTAGATACATGTAAATAGCTTCATGTGACAATGAAACAAAAAACATATCACAAATATTAACAAATCTAGACCAGAAATGCCTAAGTCTGGCCCTTGAAATCTACCATTGTGCAACTTTTACATGCATCCCTTTTCCAACACACCCGAATCAAAAGCTAAATTCTTTCTTCTGCGTCTAAAAGTTGGAGGATGGTAGATCTTTGGCACCCCTGATCTAGACCATTGACTTGTACATGATCAACTGTAACTGTAAATTACAGAAAAAGCATCAATATATAAATATCAAAACCAAAATCTTGAGTATCACTTTTATCTTTAGCATATCCAGATTGTGGAGAAAATTATGAAAATACCCTAAAAACAATTAAATTTTAATTTACCATGTATGCCGAAAGCATTGAATGCTGGACAGTTATGGAGAGGGTTGGCCTGCCATCTAGGGGATTGTCTTAGTTAGTACATTTGACATGTTTTTGCCTGCTATTCTCTTTATATGAAGAGAAACTGACATAATATCAGTGATTTATATACATGCAAGTCAAAGCTTCTTTATATGATGCTGAAGGAAAACAAAAACTTAAAACCATGTATAATGAACACAACTTGTAGAGAGAGAGAGAGAGAGAGAGAGAGAGAGTACAAATATTATGGGTACTTGTACTACCCACACTAGGCACATGAAGCACACAGTGAGTCATGGAGCATGAACCCCTAAGGGACCAGTAATGTTGGTCCAACATATGGGGACCTGTTGCTATTGGAAATGTGGACATTTAGGTTTTCTCTTATTCTGCAGTATGCAACACTCCTAAATCCAAAATGCAAAATCCTGTTGCACATTAGCTTCACACACATATGCCATATGGCATTGGTGTTACATTTGTGACCACACTCAACTGTAGTGCTAGCTGCAGAGGAATCACTTCTCAAACTTTCGAGTAGTAAAAAAAAAAACCCAAAAGAAAACATAGTTTGTATTTAGAATAATATAATCTACAGCAGATCAGCTGTTCCAAGCAATGTCTCACTTCCCTTCAGTGTCTGAAAGCCAGCACTTTCTCTGGAAGAGAAAATTAAAGGAAAAAAAACAGGAAGTGCCTTGTGCACAAAAATGGCCATGAAAATGATTGGAAATTAGTCAAAAGGTAAAAAATTTGAAGATCAAGAAAATAAGTACACAATTTAATGGCTGCAAAGCAGAGAGAATACACTGTGAGCGTGTCAAAAAGAGTTTGATGACATTCACATTCTGAACAAGTTCTAATGTAAAAAAAAAGTGTAAAAAAGAGTTAAATACAAATAAAAAAAACAGCTGACTACCCTCTGGTTATCACACAATTATTGAAAGTGTTTAATGTGTTCATTTTAAACGTCCTTTTATAAAAACCCAGGCATTTTTAAACACCAGAGGACACTGTCTCCCCATAAATGCAACATGAAGCTGTCAAGAAATGCTTTGCTCAAGATGGATTGGGTCGCCAATAACAGCCAAACCAAAAGTATTACACATGATGTGAAGAAGTGAATTTTGCAGAATTGAAAAAAATAAAATAAATGTGAGAAATAAAAATGAAAATGACTTAATGTTACAGATGTGAAATCTTTGGTGACAGGATGCCAACATATTCAAATGCCAGCTGATCTTGTATGATCTTGGCACGTGTGACTGTCATTCCTCCATCACCGCCCTCCCCTCCTCCTCATTAGTTATTTTCTTAACCTCCACAGCCATGCAATCATCTCTGTGGATTCCTGCCCTTTGCTGTTGCTGTGAGGTCACATCCCAGCACCTCTGCATTCACAGCCAAGCTGATGCCATCTCTTGAGCCCCCCCTCCTCCAAACTGCAATCCTGAATCTACCAACATTGTCCTTCTCCCTGTTTTCAGCAACTCCTCTGGGCTCCTGGGTCCTGTCAGAAAAGCTTTCCTTCACAGAGCCCCACAGGTGCCAGCCAATGGTAGCCGGGGAAGATGGCGCCACGTGATGGTGTTCAGCCAATGCCTTACACCCACAACTGCACACTTCCTGGAGGGAAAGTACATTCAGAGAGCATGAATGTTTCTATTTTTAATCTCTCTGGCAGAAAAAGAGGAGCAAAACCACCACTTTTGAAACAATGCCTTAATGTAACACACAGCTTGTGTGTGTGGTTTGTTTTTTTACCCTTTGGTGTTTAGAAAAACAAACATTCACAGCATTGTTGGTATTGAGTAATTACTGCAATTTTAGAATTAGCACAAATGTTGATGCACACAAACACACTTACTCACAGGCCAATACATATGCACACAGGCATGCTCAGATACACAAATACATACACAGAAGAAGGAAACATGTTTGCGTTCATATGTGTGCATTCTCACACTCCCATCCACAAATCTTGGTACATTGCTTTAATGTCAGTCACTTCTTCAGGCTTGAGCCTCCTCCACTCTGCTCTTATCAGTCCATTTTCTTAAATCGTTCTGCAGTCACCATGATGACAGGGGACTTGCCCTTCTATCTGAGAGCTGTCTGTCATCCAGAGGTCCCACCCAATGACAGCGCATGAGACCAAAGCACATAGGACGTGTAATTGAATTGTCAACAGAGCATTAAATCATACAAAAGCTCACCGACACAGATGGACTGAGTGATCATCCTGATAGGGTATGGGCAAGGCTGGGAGGATTAATGATTAAAAAAAGGAAGTGAAAAGAAAGATGGATGTCAAGACATGTCATTGCATAGAGGTGGAACTACTGATTAAGGAAGATAATTAGAGCAAAGAGAATTAAATGAACTTGAACATGGGAGATATGAAGACTCAGATGAAGAGTTTTGGATATGCAGAGTAAGTGGATGTAGAAGAAGAAGAAGAAGAAGAAGAAGAGTGTAAGGAGGGGTTAAAGCTGAGCGTGTGTTGCGAGCTCAGCAATGAAGTTGACGATGCACTGGGAGAACAGCTGCGCTGCGGGGCTTTCAGGCTCCATCACTACTGCTTTCCTTCAAGCAGTTCCACCAACACACTCCTTCACACACACAT
>JBAMIG010000003.1:18486398-18496491 GCA_037177335.1 Kiunga ballochi
TATCTATCTATCTATCTATCTATCTATCTATCTATCTATCTATCTATCTATCTATCTATCTATCTATCTATCTAATTAGTAGTTTGTTGTCTCCTAGACTTTTCAGTGTTGTCTTGGAGCTTTTGACCAAAGAGGAGGAGAAGGAAGAAGGCGAAGAAGAACAACCTCATCCATCGATGCATGGGCACGGGGGCAAGCCAGGTGGATTTGATGTTAAAGCCCTTCGAGCCTTCCGTGTGTTGCGACCCCTGCGGCTGGTCTCAGGAGTACCCAGTAAGTGGTAGAAGCAACGTGAATTTGGCGGAGTGTGACAGAATGAGTTACACTGGCACACTTCTTTTCTATGCATTATATAATTGTCTTATTTCCTGTTTTCATAATGATCAAAAAGAGAGTAAACAGTTACATAGCGAGTCCAGATGATCCAAATGCAGTCTCAGAAGACTGTTTACTGAAAAGCATTCATTCAGCATCCTTGTCCGTTCTTCAGAGACAGGTGCTCTGAGGGTAATAAGAATAAACAATCAGAAAATAAGCACACCATGTTATTTTAGATGTGTACAATACACTGAAACTGTTATTGCTATAAGAGGAGAGTTTGTTTTTTCTGATTGTCAATGTTTGTTTTCATTGTGACCTTTCTCTGCCTTTACTATCACTTAGAAACTTTACCACACCATAATAATCAACCAGACTACAGTAAACGATGCAGCTTACCTGTATCATATGTGTCCCTGTCTTAATATATTTACAAAGGAGAACAGCAGATCTAACTATGAACAATTTGTTTGTACAATCGGCCTCACAAAGTAGACCCAGACCTCTACTGTGGGTTCATTTTCCTCTTTGCTTAGGTTTACAGGTGGTGCTGAACTCCATCATTAAAGCCATGGTCCCTCTCCTGCACATTGCCCTCCTGGTCTTGTTCGTCATCATCATCTATGCTATTATCGGGCTGGAGCTTTTCATTGGCAAAATGCACGCATCCTGCTATATACCTGGTTCAGGTAAGTGCTTTTGGTAGTCTTTTATAAATAAAGAAACCAGCCCTTTATTTAATATATTAGTTTTTTTTTAGGAATTTCTTAAGATAAGCTAACAAAATTCATTATTTTATTTATTATTATTTTATTGATTATTATTATATATTCATAGAGAAGTGAGGCATGGGCTTATTTTTTGCAGTTACGATTTTGTAAATGTATTCATTATATTTGGTAATATTTGTAGTTTTGTAATATATTTAACCTAATATAATTTTGAAAAACTCTAAATTAAAAAAAGTTAGACTAGAATAGGAATTTCAAATAGATGAATCAAACAAAATAAGAAACTAACAAAAAAATGATGGTTACCATTTAATTCAAGCTTTGACACCATGGTATTATCTTTAATAGGCTTTTTTTTTTAGTTTGAATATAAATTTGTCAAAAAATCCCTGAAATATTCTAAAACGATGTTGCTCATGAAGGTACCGGAAGTGTAAAGGGTAGTGGCACCGAGCTGGACAGCATTGATATTTAGTCCCTCAGACAACGCTGCATCATTAACTTCATTTCTGTAATGCCGGTAAACAAAGCAAAGGATCACAGGAGAAAAGTTCTGACAAGCACTACAATATAAAGTTACATCAACACATGTAACTAAAGACCTCACTAGATTTAATTTTAATTGAGTTTTTGTTTATTTTATTAATCCATTGTTTTACTCTAATATTCTTTATTTGTGCTTTATAACTAAACCTAACCTTCATCAAGACAAAAATCCATAAAAATATTGACATTCTGCACATTACATAGATGTTGCAGGCGATTGTTTTTATATTAAACTGGTCTACTTGCAGGAAGTTCCACACTGGCATGGTGATGAATACCATTTTATTTACCAGTAAAAAATGGAGATTAGATAATAATCATAAAATCAAATAACCATAATTATATTTAGTAATTGGAAAATATCATTTGAATAAAAATGAATATTATGCACAATTTAAATTAATGAATTAAAAGCCTAATAAATAATTTAACATGGCAATAATTATAATAATATTAATAATAATTGTGAGAATAAATAACAATATTAATATTGCTAATAAAAATTTCTAAGAAAATATCTTAGGTTGACACAATAAAACAGGCCTATTTTTTTCAAAATCCCAATGGAGCAGCTTGACACCTGTTTGGTGCACATCTGACATAACAAGGCCACAGATGATATATGATTGTTAGCAACCTGAAGCCGTGTATTAAAACAGCAACACATAATAAGTTAAATAAAGATTTTAGCAAACAGCCTGAAAGGTTACACCGCTACTATATCTAATGCTACTATAATAGCTTCTAAATATAAATGCATTAATTTTCAATGACAAGAGAAGCCTGATACTTAAAAGTCTCTCTCTGTAGAAGGGATAGAGGAGGAACCAGCTCCATGTGCGATCTCAGGTCATGGGCGCCAGTGCCCTAACGGCACAGAGTGCAGAGAAGGCTGGCAAGGTCCCAATGGCGGCATCACCAACTTTGACAACTTCCTGTTTGCAATGCTGACGGTGTTTCAGTGCATCACCATGGAGGGCTGGACAGATGTGCTGTACTGGGTGAGAGCTACACTCGCTGTACCTCTGCCCACCCTGTTCGGTAACCTGTGACAGACACACGCCTTCAGCTTTAATGTGTCTTATCATCATAAACACATCAGTGATGTGACTGACAATGTGATGATGAAGCAGATGATAATTTCCTAAGGCAGCTCTTATCACTCAGATATGATTGATTGCTTAAGTGACTAAATGCATTCATCAACTGTTCTTGCATGACCGCGTGTTCCTATAAAAACTATGCTTTTATTAAGACTCTGTTTATGTTTTCTGACTTTTTCTGTATTTCATACTTTGTTTCTTTCTTCATCGCTTCCTCCTGGCTGCTCCAGATGAACGATGCTATGGGCTTTGAGCTTCCATGGGTGTACTTTGTCAGTCTTGTGATCTTCGGCTCCTTTTTCGTTCTTAACCTGGTTTTGGGTGTGTTGAGCGGGTAAGAACCTTCTGTTGAAAGACAGAGACTTTCTGCTTGTTAACAAGCTGAAGGTTCTCTGTTTTTTTATGTGTGTGTCTGTTAACATCTACTTCTGGGTCCTGTAGGTCAACGATGCCATTGGATGGGAAACCCCATGGATTTATTTTGTCAGCCTGATTATACTGGGATCCTTTTTCGTTTTAAACCTTGTCTTAGGTGTATTAAGTGGGTAAGAAGTAATGTGTGCTGTGATTTTGTTCTGCAGTGTTAAATTGTGTTTGAGAAGTAGTGACAGTCTGAAATACTGTAAATTGAATATATGGTGCAGATGCTTCAAATTTGAGCCACACAAACAATCGGATCCTGACAATCTTAAAACGAATGTTTTAAGATGATAGACTTGTCGCCCGTCTATATTAAACGTTCAAAATAAATTGTTTTTCTGGCATTTTCTTTTACTTCTTATGTAAACATCCTTTCCACGGCAACTGCGAAGTGAGCGTTTCTTCCCCAACCCAGCCAACCTCCTGAAAGAGAAATTAATCTTGTTCCTCGCCCTTCACTCCTTCTGTGCTCCTAAGCTCCCACAAACCCCAGTTTGCTTTCTGAGCTCTGTGAAGTAGGGGTGGGCAAATACGGTAGAATTAACTCTGGATAGTTGACCAATAAGAAAAGCTCTTTTTTTCTCATTTTTTTACTTATTTAGAAAGCCGATAAGGTTAATTTAACAAGCAAATAAGTCCATCTTGCTGTCTCATCTGCTTTAAATTGACATTATTTTTTATGTTATTTCAGTTTTACAGGCTCTGCTGTGTGAGCTTCTTATCACTGAGAGTCTTTAACATTTTATCGCATATATTTTCTGACCCGAAGCTGAGACTTCTCATTTAAATATGTTTGCTAACAGTTTTCCAGACTGAAGTTTTCTACATTATCTTATATAACCTATAAATTGAGATTATGTGCAAATGTTGCATGTCTCCATAAAACCATCTGTCAACTTAAATTGCCTTTTCTGTATGATTAAGATGCTTGCCTAAAGGATGCACTACTGTACTGTTGAGCTCTATTTATAGTACTGTGTTGTCTCACAAAGGTGTATATCTCCCTCCAGTGGTCATGGTTCAGAAAAACAGTACATTGACTGTGACTCAGGTTTATTTAACACAGCATGAATGTGAGAAAAGACAGGAAAAGTTTGCACTGGATAAGATCGCAGTGTGATTAAACCTCTTGCTGTTTGATGTGATTAAATGTGTTTCATTTTATTTTGTGTGGAAAAATTCTGACTTCTTGTTTGCTGTGATCGTTTTGTGTTTGCTGTTTCCTTCATTTGCATGCCTTTATTTCTTTCTTCAACCCCAGCGAGTTCTCCAAGGAGAGAGAGAAAGCAAAAGCTCGTGGAGACTTCCAGAAACTGCGTGAGAAGCAGCAGCTGGAGGAGGACCTGAAGGGTTACCTGGACTGGATCACTCAGGCTGAAGACATCGACCCTGACAATGAGGATGAGGCAGAGGAAGGGAGCAAACGTAACCGTAAGCACCCACTTCCTTTCTCTTTCTTATGCAGTTGGATTAAGACTATGCGACTAATGCAATAACTCTATAGCACATAAAGCAGGTTGACGCTGTTCCTGCACTTATTTTTATATTATTTTTGTTTGTAGAGCTTTTATTATTTCAGAAAATATTAAATAAACAGCATTTTAGGATGGCTGTCCTGTCCTGTCTGTCTTGTGCTCAACAATTAATCATCAAAACAAAAGAAGACAACACAAGTCTTTGCTTAAAGATAAAAAAAAAACTATGGCTGTTGAGGTGTAAACATGCTTGCTGCTCTTTTGGATCAGAAATCGTTTGTAGTGATATGTAAAATTACAATGTAGCTAATTAAAAAAAAGAAAGAATCAATCACAATTTCTGTCTGAAAATGTTTCTAAATCATATCAATATTGTCTTATTTAATGTTTTGTTATATTATTATTATTAATAATAATAATAATGATAATATAAACATAATATAAAAATAATTAATTTAATAATAATATAATATAATGATAATAATGATAATGATGAATAAATAAATAAGTAACATAAACATATAATATTTATATAAATATATCTCTCATAAAACCACTTTTTTTATCTGTGGTTTGCTGCTGGGACAGTTCGATGAAATAAACACAGTTAATTTAGATAATAACCTCATTTAGGGGAGATGTTTATCACACACCGAAAACAGAACTCTCTCTATATTCTTCTGCTTGTTTTGGTTTCAAGTACTCTCTCTGTATTTGCCCCAGATATCTGGTCACAAATATGTAGCACAGATCCAGATTTTTGGTCTGATAATTATATAAAAAGTGAGTATATTCCCAAAAAGAAAAATAGTCACTTTGAAGTCCTGTCTGTCTCAACAATTAATTTTCAGTTTTTCAAACATGCAAGAAAAAAATCAGATCATTTCAACAGAACCAGGAGTAATATAACCTAATTAATCCAATCCTGCACACAGGTTTGTTTCTTCGTGCAGTCACTGACAAGCAGGTTGAGCTGTCAGAGTGTAAATAAAACTCTGTTTAAAGAAAGTTAGTATTATTACAGGGCTGATGTAATGATCAACTGTGTGTACTATGGTCACTGATGCCATTTACAGGTCTGTAGAGGTTAGTTTAGCTTATTTATTGATCCATGTATAAGTTAGTTTACTCTGCACACTTGTGTATGTTACTGATGAAAGTGGAGCATGGTGTAAGTCCTGCTGCAGTTTATCCGAGAGAGGAAAAAATAATGTATGACTTGAGCAGAAGAGGAACTCTTAATCCAAATCCTCTTTATATAAGCAGCACACATGATACAGAACGGACAACCTGCAACCGCTTCACCATATAGTTTTACCGTCTACTCAGTATGGTCCCTGTCTGTCGCTGCCTCTCCTAAATGTCTTTTCCTCTTTTTTTTTATTATTTATTGTTGAATTTTCATTATAATCATTACACATATATACCATAATATCTGAAGATTCCAGTTGAAGCTCCTCTGTTAAGAAACGTAAGGTTCATGCTGCTTCTTGTCAACATCCATTCTGGCTTTTAGTGTCTGTGAGCAGTACCTGAGCTTCAGCTAACATGCCTACATGTTAGTCCTAGTCTGTCACCTGCAGATGCTTCCTGTGATTAACAGCTCTCTGTGTTGTTCTTCTGCCCTCCTCAGTGTCTGCAGCCCATGTGGTTCCTGCTGCTCTTGTCTTTGTTGAATATTGATATTTGGAAAACTGTTGTTGTCCTGTGGTGTTGTCTGCTCTGACCCATTTTGATAGCAACTCATTCTTGCCCCTCCATGTCCCTCTGCTGTGCCATTGTGTCTGAATGCATGGGCTTGCATGCATTACACATGAAGGGGTGACTCTGGCTGACCTCATTGAGAAGAAGAAAGGAAGGTTTGGGTGGTTCAGCCAGTCGTCCGACACTCATGGTAAATCCTGTGATTCTCCCTTCAGTGTTCTCTAGCATTTGTAAGTGTGTGTATATGTTTGTCTGCTCTTTTGATGCTTAAATTAATCTGTTATTGAACATTTTTGTAAAAACATCAGGTCCAGCTGTTTTATATTTAAAGGAATAAAAGTGTGATGATGATTGTTGAACTTAATAAATCAGCTAATATAATGTTTTTTTTAATGATTTGGATGAAATGATCTCTCAAAGTCTGCTGAAGTAAAAAAGCTAAACATCTTTCTAATTAGGAGTTTTAAGTGGCAGTGCTCTTTAACCTCTAGTGGACAAAATAAATGTTACAAAAACAAAGACAGCAAAGACCATTCATCCATTTTGTGTACTTGTTTTGCGTGGATGAAGTTTACTTTAATATATTGTCAATTAAAATAGCTTAAAAATAAAGAACACATTATTATATTAAATATTGAAGAAAGTTTTGAAAACATTTTAGACATAAATCAACAGAAGTTTTATTTTCTCACTTGTCATTTTGTGGCTTTAGTATGAAATAGATTTGGTGTAAAAAGCTCCACTGAGACTCACCTCCGTATGTACAACCAACCTAAAGTAATATGTAACCACATTTTACTCATCGTGGTCCTTTTAGTTTATCTTTGTCCCTCCTCTTAAAATTCCCTCGCAGATGTCCAACGTATTGCTTCCAAAAACAAATATTCCCTTTGAAATGAGTCTAATTTGGAACAGAAAGGCAGTAAGATAGCAGCTGCATGCAGTCAGCGGCCCCTGTTCAAAAGCAGGGGCTGAGCATGAATATTAGAAACAGGGCTAAACCCAGATCGCTACTCCTGCAGTCAGCACTATTTTCCGAGCTGAGAGCTAAGAAATCAAAGCCAACACTCACACAAATTAAAGTGCTGAGATATTTAATCATCATCTGGCTGCACAGACAATATTGCTTTGAGTGTAGAATTTCAGAGAGCATATTAGGAGTCCTCCTCGTTTTTCCATCTGCAACTTAATGTCGGCATCGGTTGAACCTGATAGAGCAGCCGTCTGGTCTCATGTCTTGTGTCAGCTCACTTTCAGCACCTACTACTCGATGCTGATGACTGATCCGATACACAGTCTTGCTCTGTCCTCTTTAAAAAACTGTTGTGTGGTTGTGATGTGTCTTTGAAGATTAAAATCTTCATCACAAGAACGACTCTTTTAAATTCATAGTATCATAATGAGCTTTAGCTCTGCTGATTCGGATGTTTCTTTTAAAATCAATTTCTTCTCTGTGGGATATGTTGCATTGTGTTTCCCCCAAAGAATCCTTTTACACTACTAAATGTTTCTGTCATGTTGTCTTTTTTTAACAAACGTGTGTGTGTTGCCACAGCGAGCGTTCCTGCCAGTGAAACTGAATCTGTGAACACTGAGAATCAAAACGGGGAGGATGAAAAGACAACATGTTGTGGACCGCTCTGGTGAGGACGTGCATCTTTTCAGACATGCCCTCTGTTTCAATCCCAAGCTGCAGCATATAAGTGTTATGTTTAAAATAGTTTTATCGGTCTTTATTAGTCGATGCTCGCAATGTTTCTTCTACAGCCAATGTTTTTTTTAATGTTTTCTTTCTTTCAGTCAAAAAATTTCAAAGTCAAAGTTCAGGTCAGTATAATTATCTCCATGTGATGTAAAGCTTTATATGTGTTTTGTATGTGTTCCTTAGTCATGCAAAAACTTTGTCTTTTATTTTAAATGTACCTGTGTTACTTTGTGCTTTCTTTTTGTTTCACTGCATTTAAAATGAACCGCTACAGGGATGATAAATGAACTGCTTTCATAAGGTCAGCATGTACTGAGAATAGCCTTACACAGTGTTTTCTACAACAGCTCATTTACTGAACAGTATGACTTGCAAAATTATATTCATGCATCTCCCCTGTGGCTCTTCTCGCATACCCCACTGTGCTCCTATTATTAATGGACACAAACTTTTGTTTGGAAATTTCCTTAAGAAGCACCGAGGTGATCTATCTATTCCGCTGCCGAGACAGTAGCATCCATCTGACCGCATCTTGTGTTATTTTAGTTACAATTTTTGCAGAAAGTAAATTATACTGACGTCATTCTGCACATATTAAAACTGGTGTCTCCACCTGCAGCCGGCGCTGGCGCCGCTGGAACAGATTCTGCCGCAGGAAGTGCCGTTTGGCTGTCAAGTCGGTGCCTTTCTATTGGCTGGTCATCATCCTTGTCTTCCTCAACACTCTCACCATTTCATCAGAGCATTATAACCAACCTTTGTGGCTCACCCAAGTGCAGGGTAGGAGTATGATTGTGCAGTCAATATTGTATTGTCATTATTTTAAATGTGTGTGTTTAGCCTGATAACGATAAAAACCAGAAAGACTAAATTGGTCAAAATTGTTTTTATATTTTATACCAACAATGCATCTAAGTATTTATATCAAACACCTACATTTCTGTGTTGCAAATCAATTATCTTTTGCAGCACAATTATACTATAATTTTGTATTTTTTATCCAATTTTTCTGCCCTTTAGATGTTGCCAACAAGGTGCTGCTGGCCCTGTTCACATGTGAGATGTTGGTTAAGATGTACAGTCTTGGGCTACAGGCCTATTTTGTCTCCCTGTTCAACCGCTTTGATTGCTTTGTGGTGTGCGGAGGAATTACTGAAACTATTCTGGTTGAGCTGGAAATCATGTCTCCCCTCGGGATTTCCGTGTTTCGCTGCGTCCGCCTGCTGAGAATCTTCAAGGTCACACGGTGAGATTGTAATCAAAACGTAGAGGCATCTGTGCGCATGTTCTCGGTACTATGTAAGTTATATTCACTTAATATTCTGTCTCTCCTCATTTTAACATGTTCTCCATAGACACTGGCAGTCTTTAAGCAACCTGGTAGCATCTCTGCTCAACTCCATGAAGTCCATTGCTTCTTTGCTGCTGCTGCTCTTCCTCTTTATCATCATCTTCTCACTGCTGGGCATGCAAGTGTTTGGAGGAAAGTTCAACTTTGATGAAACCCAGACAAAGAGGAGTACCTTTGACAACTTTCCTCAAGCCCTTCTCACTGTGTTTCAAGTATGAAAAGTTTGATTTGCATTTTATTTAATGACCGAACAAATATTATTCAAAGACATGCAGATAAACATTCAACAGTCAGGCAGGATTAACAAGAGTACTTTTAAAAAAATTAATTTAATTATTATTTTTATTGTTTTTGATTATATATATATATATATATAAATAAATATATATATATATGTTTTTGTGTATATATATGAATATATATGAATATGTATATATGAATATATAGGGGCCTATATATAGATTTAAAATTTTATTTGAAATCAGACTTGAGATCCGATGCAAAGTAAAAGACTTAATTTGATTGGTTCATGCCAAACAATCCACTCCCACAGGAAAAAGTTGCTTCCTGAATTTAGGACAGCTTCAGGACTGTGGCTGTGTCCGAATGTACACCCTATGCCCTAACCCCTCATTCACTACATAGGGCAGCACTATATAGCTCGCTACCTAGTGCCCTCATTCTGTTGGCGATTCGGACACGAAGCTCACTACTTTCGCGCTGTCGGACGTTGCGTGATT
>JBAMIG010000003.1:18504842-18515361 GCA_037177335.1 Kiunga ballochi
GTACATAATGTTTGTGCTCATAATGCTGAACACACTCTGCTTGGCTGTACAGGTAAGAAGTCAGGAGATCTCGTGCATTCTCGCGTCATTTTTATCTTTTGATAGATAGAGATTATAGTAATCAATATATTCAGTTAATTGCATCTTTCCATTTCTTTGTGCAGCACTACGGCCAATCAGCGCTTTTTAACTATGTAATGGACATTCTCAATATGGTCTT
Source organism: Kiunga ballochi (assembly GCA_037177335.1). Classification (NCBI taxonomy): domain Eukaryota; kingdom Metazoa; phylum Chordata; class Actinopteri; order Atheriniformes; family Pseudomugilidae; genus Kiunga; species Kiunga ballochi. The sequence continues at coordinate 18,505,063 of JBAMIG010000003.1, forward strand.
CACCGCTGTATTCACTGTGGAGATGTTTCTCAAACTCATTGCTTTCAAACCCAGGGTGAGTTGTCCATGCAAGTCTTGACAAACAAATAACAAACCAAACCACTCAAAAATACGACTAGCTGATAAAAACATCTTTAAGTTTTGTTCTATTAAGACCAAATGACTGCAGAGATGGACCAGTATTATGTTCAGGTAGCAACACCACCATATTGGTTAAGATGATCCCATTCCCTCTACTGGTATATTGCTTAATTTTCCTCCAGATTTTACTGTTCTAGCCAAACAAAATAATTAGGCAACAGTAGAAGTCAGCAGAGGTGGTAGAGGAGCAGTCATTGCAATATGGAGCATTCATTCACTGATGCAACGTGGAATAACATGTTTTTCTCCATACAGCCCACTTTATCCGAGTATTCTGCTAACCCTACTGTTTATTTAAGCTAAGACACAAGGCCACGTAGAGATGGAGCCAGAGGTCAGTTAACTTAGCTTAGCTTAGCTTAGCTTAACTTAAATAGAAAAAGTTTGGAAAACATGAGTGCCAGGCTGTCTTTTTATAAAGTTAAATAAATAAATAAATAAATAAATAAATAAATAAATAAAGAAAGAAAGAAAGAAAGAAAGAAAGAAAGAAGGTAAAAAGGAAAGAAAGAAAGAGAAAGACACCTATTTTTTAACTAATAACAGGTTTTTATTCAGCGTAATATATGTAGTTTGTTTGATTAACACACAGAGGTTATAAGTCCCATTTTAAAGTGACTACAAACCTAAGTTTCATAGCTGATTAAGTAGTTATGATGAAGACTTGTTAGTGGCATCTTTCTTTTTGAAATTTTATTATAAAGCATGTTGCAAAAATGTTACAACAATTGTTTTAAATAAAGAACAACATGCATTGCAGAAACATTTAAGTACTGATAAGTCTGTGAATCTTTTCCCCCATTTTCCTATAAATCCAACGTGTTGCCTCGCAGCTCTTTGTTGCAAAGAAGGACAGGATGCTAGTAAGATAAAAAAAAGTGTGGAGTGCAGTGGTTCATTTTCTTTTTTCTTTATACATGTGTACATATATATATATATACATTTTTGTGTGTATCTATATATATCTATATATCTAAATATATATATTTCAATTTTTGCCAACTTCTTTGTTGCAGTTTTACCTATTTAATGGGTTATTTAGTGTTATTAATTATATAAACTAAAGTTATCTGGACGCTTCTTTTGTGTCTTAAATAAACTGCAGTAGTGGATTTATATCTTAGTTTAAGAGTAACACTATTTTGTTGTTGTTTTTACACTTAACTTACCCACCCACCAAACCTTGCTCAGGGATATTTCGGGGATGCCTGGAATGTGTTCGACGCCCTGGTAGTCATTGGCAGCATAGTAGACATTGTTCTCAGTGAGATAGATGTAAGTAAGCTCAGCTACAGCAGTAAGCTTATTACCCTTTGACCTCTTCCATCTCTGGGTTCCTCTGCAGTAGGTTTCAGTGGCAGATTTCTGGCTGTTAATCTGATCTTTCCTAATACTTTACATTCCTTTCTCTTTGTCTCCCTCGACACTGCCATCCCAACTTTGGCTCATGTTTTACCATCATTTTTATTTTCCGCTCCCCTGTGATCATCCACTGTCATTCTGTTCACTGTGTTTCCACGCCATCTTTTTCCCTACATGTTTACTTTAATAGCACTATTTTGCTGATGCTTGGAACACATTTGATGCCTTAATTGTTGTCGGTAGCGTCGTCGATATTGCTATCACTGAAGTCAATGTAAGTACCAGTTTTCTCTGACTTCCAAGTTAAACTGAAGCTTAACAGCAAAGCCACATGGCAATTGATGGTAATACTTCAACTTATATGGTTTAGTTATGGTAACCTGCAATAAGGAAGTATTTGGAAGCCATTTTTTCCAGTTAAAAAAAAAAGAAAATTATATGGAGCTATTGGCTTGTTTATATAAAGCTTCAGTTTAACTTTAAAGTTTAAGTATCTGCATAAATGTTACTGTTCTTCAACTCTTTTTTGTTTTAAGACTGTTTTCTCTACATGTGTAATTTTCTTTGTGCTTTTTCTGACTGCATATTATGACAAAAAATCTGTGAAAATTGTTTGTTTAATGTTTACTTTTGTACATCGCGGTGTTAAAATGGTAGCCGCTCACATTTCTGCATGTGCTGAGATCTACATTTGTTTCAGAGCAAGATGGTTTTTCATACGGTTGTCTAATCTTTACTTTTGTTTATTTTGTTTCCATAGAAACTTGTAGAGGCAAGTATGGCAATGACCAAAAAGATGTTGCTTGTGTGTAACCTGTTGTTGTTTTCAACTTTATCTTTGGAGCCCCTTTAAAGCCAGTTAAAGCTAAATAATCACATAATGGTTTATTTATTAGAGCAGAGATAGAAACTATAAACACACCCAGATGTAGTTCTAACAGCAATAATCGGCACAAAAACACCCATAGCAAAGCCTGGATGTGGGGTTTTCTTGTTTGTTGTGGGACCATATAGTTTAAGAGACTTGAGGCTTAGCTTTAAAGCATATACCAAAAATCAGGAGAGATCGAAGCGCTTGCTGCTGGGGCAGTACGCCATGGATTAACTGCTCGATCTAACCCTCCTCTCCTGTCCAGAGTGCTCTGATGTCTGAGCTGCAGTGCTGTTTTTCTGGAGAAATAATTCATATTTTAAGTGATGTGTTTTAAAATGTGTGTCTGCATGAGTGTGTTAACAAACACTAACTCTGTTAAAACCGTTAAGAAGTGGTGTACTTGATATGCATGTTTGTGTTTTACATGTGTACATTTTGTGTGTTCAGTGTTAGCAGGGCTTTGTGTGATGTGACTGTTGGGGATATGACATTGATTTCTGACCATTCGTTACATTTGCATCCAGTTTGCATGCGTGTTGTTCAGATATGTTTCCTTTGACTCATCACAGATGACCTGTTATGAGTCTGCATTGTGATATGTTGAGTTTTGCTTCTTGGTTTTAAGTCATGGGTCAAAGTGGTCATTTAGGAATCGTATCTGAACACTGTGAACTCTCCAAATGCATGCCGGGGTGTCGAACTATCACCTCATTCGTTAACATCATTTCCATGTCCCACCTCTCGCAGATTGCTCTTGGCCACACGCTTCATTCCCCTCCGGTTAGTGTTTTCCATCGAGCCTTGTACAGCTTGCTTTTTCATTTATTTATTTTTTTTTATTTTTATGCTTGCTGTCCCTGTTTATCTTTACCTCCAGACAGAATGGCCTTGGAGCTCAGAGCTTGGAACCTACACAACATTAAGGATTATTCTAAAAGATTCTATCAAGCTCAACATGTTTTTTAAAATCAAAATGAAAGTTGAGATGTTTTTATTTCCCCCTAATAATAGTTTACTTTCCTTAAAGTTGTGTAGGTCACTGTGGCTTTGCATACACCTGCTATAAAGCATAAAAAATAGAGAGCAGATCAAGTTCATTTAGTGAAGCAAGTGAAAGCTTATTGAGTAACTTCAACTTATACTTTAGTTTTTTTGTCCCAAATCCAAGTAAAACTGTTTCATCAGTAACAAAGTAAGACTGTGATACTCAGGTAAGACCATGTGATCACAATATTCAAGCAAGCAATATTCAAGACAGATCAGATCCACTGAGCTTGGGTTAATGCAGCTGAGTATGAGGTTCTTTGATGATCTTGTGTGTGTGTTTCTGTGAGTGATTGTCTCTGTGTTTATTTCTGTCTTCTTGTAGTGAGCTCTTAAAGCTCAGAATGGAGCTCATGTGTAGTGCAGGTGTGTAGACTCCAGTCAGGTGCATGAACGTTCCTGCTGTAACTCTCTACTCTTTTCCTTTCCTTTGTCTTTCCTCTCTGATTTCTCTCTGATTCTTTTATGTCTGCCTTCATTATTTCTTTTCCAGCATTGGTCTCAAGCGCTTGTCTTCTCCTTCTCCTCACCTTTGTCTCCCTCTTTTCTCCTCTGTCTTTAATTTACACCTCTTGCACCGGACTGTGAGAGCGCCCTGCTGTGGCAGTTTTGTTGCAGGGCACCACTGGCATGTTGCTGCATTGCTAAAATAATCGCCATTGGCTCCACATCAGTCAAATGTCTTGTGTGTGCATACAGTGCTACCCCGGCAATGCAGAACGCATGCTCCATCAGGGCTGTGGCCAGGATTACCTAAAGAACCTCCTCAAACTAATTATATTTTTATTTGAATCATCTCTGCTCATTCTGCACCTCATACAGATGGTTTGTTGTGCTGAAAGAATTAAATAAATGAAAATAATCAGCAATATTACAGTTATCTATTTACTTATCTGTAAAATCACCCATTTAACCAGTATGACTGATGTTTCTGCATTATTTTGCACCTGGACTTTCTTTGTGCACAAATCCTCGCTGATTTTGTCTGACATCCAATAATTTTATGTTAGTGATATGCATTGTACACATGTGTTGGTCGTGGTGAAGAAACATCTATATTGTTTAAGGTTTCTTTATCCTATGATTAGTTTCAATAAAACCCATTTATATATCGTACATTTCAAAGCAATAGAGAATATAACATCCCATGGATGTTCCAGTCGTTTTATAAGTGCTAAAATGATGCATTAGGCGCATAATGATTTTTGTTCAGGCAGATCATATGCTGATGTGTATTTGCGTGAACGTGAAGCCTACAGGTGAAGAATTGGAGTTCTGTAAAATCAGCTGCTGATGCTTTGCTCATATCATGATCTCACATTTTTTATGTCGGTTGATAAACTTCCCATGAACATTGTATAAATCTCAAAGACATCTCGCCATAAAATCCATCTAATTCCATAAATAATGACCATAACACCGGGGGAGTGATAAAGTTGAGTGCCAGTCCTACGTGTTGGATAAGTATTTTCATGTTGTTCGTCAGTCTGACGTGATGCTGTTAACTCCCACATCCAACTGTTAAGGTGTAAAACTTGTTTTGTGGCAGTTGTTTTAAAGTGTTAAGATTACTGTATTCATTATACCCAGAATGCATAGAGAGTAGTGAACAAGTGTCTGTCTTTTTTGTATGAGACATTTTTGTCCTGTCAGTGAGAAGAGTAGTGCCTCTGTTCTGTCTCCGTGTTCTGGCATTGTGTGACAAAAACTTCAAATGTAATGTGTTTGGCCCCCCTGTGTGTGAGACCTGGGGGCTCTGTACAAGTCATTAATACAGGTCTTTGATTTTAAAGCCAACGGAGACTCCTCAGGTGGATGAAATGGGGGTAAGATGCTCCGCCCCCCCACCCCCACCCCCCTACACACACACACACACACACACACACACACAAACGCACACACCCTGTCAGGGCCATGCCATGTTTGGATTTGCATTTGTTTGTTACTCTTTGTCTTTTTCACCTCCAGAGATCTGTTGCCTTTTTCAGCCTCATTTATTTAACCATGTTAAGGTTTTCATTCTCTCTACTTTCTCATTCCTGTTTTGTTGATTCATTTGCATTTCTCTTCTGAACATTTGCTTTACATTCTCCTGAATGTTTGGAGTTATTTCGAAGAAGGATGTGTCGCTCAAACGTGACGCTTGTGTCCTGTTAGGTGGGAGCGCTTTCTGAGCCGCTCTTCACGTTTGTACTGTTGACACTGCTACATGGTCTCTGCCACCATTCTGGCGTGGGGTAGTGACCCATGGATGACCCCCCTCCCTGGGATCAGGTCACCCCTGCTCTGACCTGCAAACCTCCTAGCCGACCCGTTCGGGTTGGTCCCACTGTGACTCCGCATGCAGTGACTCTGGATTGAGGGTGCCATGCTTGTGCAGATGTGTCCTGTCAAGTATGGCAAGGTTTTCTCCAGCATGCTCGCCTCCTTGCTTCCTCCCCTTTAGGTCTGCTCATTGACAGAGAACCTGACAGTGCTTTGGTCGCAGGCTTACAGAATCATATCAGCTGTAGCTACACTGCATGCCAAAACACTAAATATGCTGTTTCTGCTCAAATGTAAAAACAATTTTGTTTTAAAGATAAAATTAGCTGTGATGTAATAATGCAGTGTTGCTTTCTCAGCCCATATGTGTCTGGTACAGAGGTCTTCCTCATACAAAGCACAGTCAGGTGATCCGTGTTCACCCGATACGCTGCTCAACATATCCGTCTAACTCACGACTGGTTCTCCACAGAACACGGAGGACAGCGCTCGCATCTCCATCACCTTCTTTCGTCTGTTTCGAGTCATGCGTTTGGTGAAACTTCTCAGCAGAGGGGAGGGCATTCGTACCCTCCTGTGGACTTTCATCAAGTCCTTCCAGGTGAGGTGGGGTTTATCCCCGATGATCAGCGGCAGAAAGAAAACGTCACTTGTTTTAATCTTTTGCTTATTACTTTAATACCACTTTCTTGTTTTTGCCCAAAGGCCCTGCCATATGTTGCTCTCTTGATAGCCATGTTGTTCTTCATCTATGCTGTCATTGGCATGCAGGTTAGTAGCTAAATGACAGGAAAGATTTGTATACCCTGTCATGCTTTTTTGGTTTTGTACTTAGTTGGGCAAAATTTTTGCTTCAGGTGTTTGGAAAGATTGCCATGGTGGATGGCACACAGATCAACAGAAACAACAACTTCCAGACTTTCCCCCAGGCAGTGCTCCTTCTTTTCAGGTCCTTAGCTGATTCAAAATGTCATTTTTCTTAACTTTTTCAGAGATTAATCTGTCATGCATGTCTGTTCTTCAGGTGTGCCACTGGTGAAGCGTGGCAAGAGATAATGTTGGCCTGCATGCCAGGAAAACTCTGTGACCCTGAGTCGGACTACAACCCGGGGGAGGAGATGACGTGTGGAAGTGGATTTGCAATCATTTATTTCATTACCTTCTACATGCTCTGTGCTTTCTTGGTATGTAAATAATACAGCTGTGTTTGGCTTTTCTGATTCCACACAATATCTGCAGCCTGCTGCTTCCTATTGCTGAAACAATCACATGCTAATTTTTACTTCCTGAATATCTATAATTAATTCAACACAATAGCAGCATTACCAGATGCAGAAAGTATCTGTAAGGTCTTCATACCATAACCCTTTTTTTCAGAGTTAATTATTATCGTCATTATTGAAAATATACAATATAAACAAATCTGATGTAGCCTCAAATGCCTTTTTCTGCATGATAGATGGGTTTTAAAGAATTATATGTAAACATATTGAGATAATCATACCAATGTGCTGCATAAATCCAGTAAGGATAAAACAGCATTGCAGTGTGAAACGGTGCTGACACATTTCATACTTTATCACGACCAATGACTTTTTCCTTATGATGCACAGTTTCTTGTATTAAAACACTTTGAAGTGCAAAAACACACATTATATATCTGTATGTAATTAATTTAACTTCTTTTTATCCAGATCATCAATTTGTTTGTAGCTGTCATTATGGACAACTTTGATTATCTGACACGTGATTGGTCCATTCTTGGCCCTCACCATCTCGATGAATTTAAGAGAATTTGGTCAGAGTATGATCCTGAGGCAAAGTACGTGCTCTGTTCTCCAAAAGTGTCTGCTCAGCCATTGGACTCCCACAGTTTATTTCCTAAACCTGGTGTTTTCTTTCTCGTAGAGGCAGAATTAAACATCTAGATGTTGTGACGCTTCTTCGTCGTATCCAGCCTCCTCTTGGATTTGGCAAACTGTGCCCTCACAGAGTAGCTTGCAAGGTCACCTCTCCTCCCTTTAAATATGACGTGGATCCCAAATTGAGGCAGAAATGCTGATTATGTGGATTATTTACATCCCGTGTTAAAACTCAGGAACTGCTTTCTTCTTTCAGAGGCTGGTAGCCATGAACATGCCTCTGAACAGTGATGGCACCGTAATGTTTAACGCCACCTTGTTTGCTCTGGTGCGGACAGCCCTAAAAATCAAAACAGAAGGTAAAACCTGAATACAAAGGCCTGCATCATATTTTACTCCTGTTAAACTATATCCTACGCTAGATTTTCTGTTCTCTGTTTGCTGTTATTGTGATCACATGGGTTTGAAATAGCTGTGAACTGGAGCACTCAGTTCTCAGGAATGTCTGTTTCCCTGTGGTGCAGGTAATCTAGAGCAAGCCAATGAAGAGCTGCGGGCCGTCATCAAGAAAATCTGGAAGAGAACCAGCATGAAGTTGCTGGATCAAGTAGTGCCTCCTGCTGGTGGTTAGTAGAACTAACCCCTTCTTTTTCAAATGACACACCTCCTGTTGGATTATTGCACACATGCCAAGCAAAAGAAGCTTGCAGAGAAGAGTGCACACGTAACATATGCTGTCAGTGCTGCTCGCAAATAATTACTCCAAGCTGTTCTTTCATAACAGTAACCTAAAAATACCCACACATCAACAGAAAAGCTATAGCCTGCTGTTTATGCTCTGCTCATGTTGTCCTGGTTGTCCCCTCAGCAATGTGTCTTTTATCTGTGTGTATTTGGCCCACACTCCTCCCTTCTGCCCTGGATGCTGATGAAGACCACCTGCTGGGCTTTGGGCTTGCATGGCCGTGTAGACCATACTGCAAGTGCATGCTTAGTCTTTCTCACTAATATCTCTGCCCTCTCTCTCTGCTGTCTCTTGCTCTCACTCAGTCTGTCGTTTCAGTCTCATGTCTTTTCTCACCGCTTGAGCTTTTACAGCGTATTCTCCTCACAAATTAATATCTCTGTTTCCAAAACTGTGAAGCACTTCAGAATATTCTGAAGCAGTTCTGTTTTAGGGTGGTGGCATGGAACTAGTGTTGCCTCTCTGTCCAATCTCTGTCCCCAGCGTGCTTGTTCAAAGTGATTCAGACCCCTGCTTCAGAATGATTCTCAGACACACACTCTTCAGGTTAAAAAAAGAAAACAAACAAGGGGACAAACATTCCTACGAGATTACAACCATGCACAACTTTATTCGTTGTAATTTTTTTCCAATCAGACATACATGGGTGTATAAACTGATTTATTTCACACAAGCCTATCGACATGTATGATGCTTATTGTAGATCTGCATGTTTGCATGTGCTAAAGCAAAAAAAAAGTATAGCATTTTGAACATTTCGGAAAGAAATTGTTTCAAACACACTTATGTCGTTATGTAAAACATTTAATAATGTGTAATGGGTGAAAATATTTGTAAAAATTAAAGATAATTGCGCAGAATTTAAATAACCATTAGCTTAAAGCAAACACCTTTCATGGCTATTTTCCCTCACTTTAACTCTAATCTATTTTTGATGTAAGAGAAGAAACTTTATGGTCACACTAGTTATTATTCACAGAGTAAAAAGGTCAAATTTGGTGTTTGATTACTAGTTTCTCCAATTAGATCCATTAAAATTTAAATGAGACTGTCATAATTAATAGCTAAAGAACCCTACATGCAGAAATACACACACACACACATACACACACAACTACACAAGCACATAAAATGAAGATATTTTAAACCATTTTCTGTCTTTGAAATACAACAAAGGATCCTACTGTAGGAGCTGCACAGTAAGGTACAGTATATACACCATTGAGATGGATGTATATAATTTGGACATAAATGATTTGGCTGGTTGAGACTGCCTAATTTGTCTACCATCCAAAGCCAGTGGAGCCACATTTTTTTAAAGGACAATGGACGCAGGAGGAGGAGGAGAACCTCCCCCTTTCCTTCCCAGGGTGTGCTATGTGTAGTGGCGTGCTGACACAGGAAGCATTTGTGTGGTCTGTTCACTCAGATGATGAGGTAACCGTGGGGAAGTTCTATGCCACTTTCCTGATACAGGACTACTTTAGGAAATTCAAGAAACGTAAAGAGGAAGGCCTGGTGGGTGCACACCCCTCCCAGAACAACACAGCCATTGCCTTACAGGTGAGTGCTCAGGTGTGTTTGCGAGAATGGGATGTTTGTAAGCGGGGACATTTGAAACCTTTGTGAGAATGTGTGTTATGATATTGTTAAGTCAAGTCTGTAACATGTCTTTGTGCATTTCATCAAGTGTGCTAATGTTATGGTTTATGATCCAGCAGGCCGTTCATGATCTTGGTGTACAGTATGACTCTGTTACTGTGATTTAGTATGTTTTCAGTGAGTGCTTTTGGTATCTTTGTCCCAGTGTCTTTAAATATCATACATGTTGATGTTAAGCACGTGTTCTTGTCTCGAGTCACCATTTCATGTTTCATTACGAACCACGAGTCATGAGATCCACAATGCTTGGGGTCATTTTTGTTACCCTTGATATATGGTATCAGTACATCCCATATATGGTATATATCAAAAAAGTTACATCCTCTTCTTTCTTTACATATATA
>JBAMIG010000003.1:18521197-18532749 GCA_037177335.1 Kiunga ballochi
CACTGTTTCTGCACTGCTTACTGTTTATCTCGTAAAGCACACAGCATATTTTTCACCATGCCATTTTCCCACAGCCTAGCTTTTACTTCCAGTCTTTACAACCAGCTATCAACATTTCCAGCTTGACTTTTTTTTTTTTACTTGTCTTGGTTGTTTCAGGTCACAGAAGGCCATCCTTCAACTTTGAGTGTTTGCGTAGACAAAGTAGCCAGGATGAGCTTCCACATCAGCGTACTGCTCTACCGCTGCACCTTATGCAGCATCAGGTACCACAGAACTGCCTCCATGCTTTTTTATTTTTTTTTGTTCATTTTACACTGGTGTGAAGTAAAAACCAGAGTGGAGCAGGTTTAAGTTCAAACAATGTAAAGATTGACTTAATGTAATCATTTTGTAATCCTGCTCCCTTTCTGGCCATTCAGGTTATGGCTGTAGCAGGCTTGGACTCCAGCAGAGCCCACCGCCTCTCCCCGACCCGCTCCACCCGTTCCTGGGCCACACCTCCTGCCACTCCTGCTAGCAAAGACCAGTCACCATACTATACCCCTCTCATTCGTGTGGACCGGCCTCACAGGGATAGCGTAGTGGGCAGCCAATTGTCTGTGCGCAAGAGTTCCTGGTACACAGATGATCCAGAGTTCTCTCAGAGGACATACTCACCTGTCCACCTGCAAGTGCCACCTGAGTACCACAACCAGTACCACCAGAAGAGAGGCAGTGCGACCAGCCTTGTAGAAGCAGTAAGTTTCATGCTGTTGCTTCCTTTGCTGCAGGTTTTATTTTAGATATAGCAACTTTATATCACAGGGTTACGTTAAAAACATCATTGGTAAAAGATAAGCTATGGCTGCTCTGAAAATCCACCATAATGCGTCTTTCCTTGCTTACTGTCTTGCAGGTTTTAATATCAGAGGGACTTGGGAGATACGCCAAGGATCCTAAATTTGTTGCTGCCACAAAGCATGAGATAGCTGATGCATGCGAGATGACAATAGACGAGATGGAGAGTGCAGCAAGCCACCTTCTAAATGGAGGTATGGCCCCAGGAATAAACGGGGTTAATGTGTTTCCCCTTCTAACTCCAAGGAATTATGAACTGCAGGACACTGGAGCCAGCTACAGCGATGAGGAGCCAGAGACGGAACCGAGGGCTCCTTACGAGGAGGACCTGGCAGACGAAATGATCTGCATTACGACTTTATAGCAGTGGCTGGAGACAAAAGCAGATGGCAACCTTAATAGACTACAGTTGAGAAAAATTTTAAAAGAAATGCATCCATTGGCTCTGACCAAAAGAAGTGCCTTTTACACAGAAGGGAAAGGCATATAAAAGAAAGACACACCACAGCAATCCCGTCTTTTAATTGTTCTGCACCTGCCAGCAAAGGAGGTCACAGCACAGAGATAGCTACTATCCCTGCTGAGGGACTCACTTTTCCCTCCCCCTAAGGTCTTCACCTTGAGGTAACATGCAGGTACAGCCTAAAGCCAATCAAAGTCGGGGGACATTGATGCCAGTAAAAGAGAAGGATCAGCTGGCAAAGGTGTGAGATGCTGTACAGGATGGGTTTCTTAGGGTGATGACAATCACATTTATGATGTCATTACCTCAGTCACTTTATTAAGGTTTGGCATATCATGCAAGTTTTCAATGCAAGCATAGTGAGGCATAAATTGTTGAGTAGTTCTTAGAAAAAAAAAACGGTTCCCTTGTTGTTTGAGCAGGTTGTTTAAAGATTGCTAAAGCTGAGTGAAAATGTCAGGAGCACTAACAGAGTCGTACCAGATTATGCAGGAACTTACTGTCCTACTTATAGCATCATTCTACTTGAGATGTGTACTTTTGAAGCATCAAAAGCATTTGTGACAAATGCACTAGCAGGCAGGTTATTTTAACATTTTAGAATAGCCGGATTAATATTTCCTAGTTGATATGCTGTAAATTGTATTATATAGCAAAATAAACTTTGTAAAGAGATCTTCTATATTTTGTAATTATGTATAATTTAAAAATCAGCAATATGAATCCTAGTGACTTCTGTTATGCTATAAAACCAGACTTGCGTTATTTTATAAGGCACAATGCTCTCATTTTTATTTGCCTTTTATGTTTAGCTAAAATGCACTTTTTGTTTTGCCTATGAAAACAACATTTCTAGAGGTTCTGCTTTAGTGACACATTTGCACAAGATATGTAAATGACGAGTTTCTTTGCACGGTTTGTACGTGTTAGTGCATGACTACTTGCATAAGGTTGAAAGCCCTTTGCTCAAACATTTAACAGACCTGCAAACACCTCAGTTTGCATATTTTGTGCAGAGCATGCACAAGCATTTCAAATGCATCCTGCATTAACAGCGCTGCTTTTTTTTTTACAGCCACGTTACATCTTAGTTTCATTAGCCCCTTCTGAAATGCCTTTTTGCTGCTTAAAGAAATAAAAAGATAGATGGAATAACATAGATTAACTGATATTTCTCAGAGTTCCTGCTTGAATTTTACGTGATACTCTTATTTATTCTACCGTTCCAATAAAACTGTGCATTTTGCAGTCAAATCCGAGCCGTCATATGGTGTGTGAGGGCTCAGAGCATGTGGTGGCAGGAGACACATGCACACACCCAAAGGTCCAAAACAGTCCAAGTTGTTTTTATGGTGGAAGGACAGAGTGCTATGGTTTCAGGATTCTTGAGAGAGGCAAAGCAATACTAACCCCCTCTGCCCCTATCTCTCTCAACCGGCCCGATTCTTATATACAGTATACCTCGTTAGGCTACGGCAACAACATATCATTGTCTAAACTTATCTCTCTGGACAGGGTGGAGTCTGTGCAAAAGATTTTGTAGGGTTAAGCCTGGACTTGGAGGACGGGGATTCCTAGATTAGATCAAATTAAATCAACAAGATAAACATAAAAAATCCATGTGTTTTCCTCAGTTTTCATTCATTCAGCAATCACGTAAGGATACTGGGCTTCTTAAACTGAAGTGAGCTTTTGCAGGCATTGTAACAGCAAGTTAAAATGACCAGGAAGTATAGTTAAAGGTTATTGTGATCTTTTGTTCATGAGTGCTTGATTTGTAGGGTGAAGAGTACTCTAATTTAGCCGAATACTGTCATGAAAATGTAGGGTTTCCATTTTGTGTGCACATTGAAAGGGCTCTTTGAATTGTTTGTGAGTTTTAAAAAAAATGTGTTATAGTCCTTTTGTTGATGACTGTCATATAAAAGGACCAATGCACACAAAAGGCACATTGTACTATTCGTAGCAATTACAGTACTAATGAACTGAAGATATGCATAATTTTGTAAAGACTTTTAAAAGTTATGTTAACTAAAGATAAAAACTTCTTACTTTTACCTCATGTCAGGGATTCCTGAAAAAAAAGAAAGAGAAAAATGTTGGCTTCAGTCTAAACCAATGGTATTTAAATATTAGCACATAGCTGTTTGTCTTTGCACAAGTAAATGTTTAGTGCTTTTGTTTCTCCTTTTTCTAAACTGATTTGTGTATTAAGGTGAGACAATTTTGTACTTTTTGTGACTGTGCATATGGTTTAGTGGAATCTATATCTGTCACTTACACCTCACCTTTCAATGCTGGGAATGATAGAGTATAAAAAAAATCAAGGTGCACTGTTCCTCTGTTTTGCAGGTTGAAGAAAAAAAATCAAATGTTAAGTACCAGTTTACAGAGAAACATATTAATTCTGATGTTTCTATTAGTTTTCTTCATCTTGTTATGATTATTATTACTATTGCAACTATTAATGTTCAGAAAGCTGTATTCATATAGAAGATACTGTAAAATATGTACAAAATGTATGGGAAGACCCATGGTAATGTTCTCTACTTGAAAGTCATGATATCTGCTCCTTAATGTTTTTATTCAGTAAATAATTTATCTTAGTAGCAAATGCTTTAATATATATATATATATAACCCTCTAGATTTTGTATCAATCCATTTTTTGTATTTTTCATTTAATTTTGGCCTTGAATTTTGTTTGAATCAATACTTTTTTGTTTTTCTATCAATCATCACTGAATAAACTTATGCTGAATAACTTTTCTTGCTTATGTGCGTTACATACAAAAAGAGAAGGCAGCACACTGTTGTGCTATCGTGGCCTGCAATCCCATGTTAATATTTCAGGAATATAAATGTGTTGTGTAAGAAGCAGCAAGCAGGTTTCTGGAAATATTTTATTATCTTTTTTTGTTTAACTGACTAATGGGCAGTAATAGGGATTTCTGCATTTCAGCTTGGAGACACTTTGTTTGACACCTCCACAGTGGTTGTTGCCTCTGATGCCTCATCCTCCTCCCGTAACTCTTTCCCACACAGCAGGAAAGGCACAGCATATTTACGGAACTATAGAAACATAAAAATGCAGTGTATTAAGAAAAAAATAGTGACCATTTCTTTTTAAAATGTTCAACAACTATTCTGATAAGTAGATGTGCTTTCAGCATGTAGAGATGCACAAGAAAAGATTTTTTAACTGATTTTAATGGCCTAACCTTAACATGCCAAATATAAACAATAAAGCATCTATGAGTATGTGCGAGTGCACAACTTGTGCATACTAAGTATTCTCGATTAACACCACCTTACGGCAAATTTTTAGACAAATGATTGAAAACAAAAGTGCTCATAATGCAAATCCTCTCGCCTAAGGCTTTATTTTTACATATAACTGTAGATAAGTGCTATCTTCATCTTGTAATGCAACTCAAAAAACACTTTAGTTTTTTAAACTACATACACTTCTTAGCTTCTACTCAAACTGAATGTGTGCGCCCGCAATGCGTTTGAGTACCACTAGGTGGTGCTAATGCGTTGCAGCCGAGTTTTAACCTTTCACAACCAGTTTAAAACATAATCCAAGTGTGGTGTAACACCTGTTTGTTGAGGTAGATGTAGATGATGGGATTGTACACAGTGCTGCTCTTGGCTAGATAGACAGGCACCGTGCCCACCAGCGGATGAATCTCCACATCGGGATTAGCAACCACAAACATGGCCAAACCAGCATAAGGTAGCCAGCTGATCAGAAATGTCAGAACCATTAGGATCACCATCGTTGCTACTTTCATCTCCCCTTTAGCAACTGCTCCACCTTCCACACAAGCCATTCTCGACACCTGTACAATAGAAGGTCATTAAAAAATCATTTTAAAGGCCCTACAGTCAGACTTCAGATGAAAGTTTCTCTTCTTTCTTGTAGTTGAGGCTTTAAATGCAATTTTTCCCTTAGAATGAATTAAAAGTGAATATTAATTTAACTTTAATTGGTGTTGGTAAAAATATGTAAAACTGCTCTGCTCAGTCTTTATATTCAGAATGCTGGGGAAAAAAGCAGAAATGATCAGATAAGTATCCTCATCGTACCAACAATAAGTTTGAATTATTCAGAATTTTTAAAAACACAACATTTTATAATATTAGATTATATCATAATCATGCAATAATAATTTATTTGTCCTGGTCAAGAGATCTTTCCAACATTTTCTCAAAACTTGATATGATGCATAAATTATAAAAAGAATGGAAATATTTGCCAAACATTTAAATAATGAGGAATAAATAAAGAAAAGGATTGACTCTGTCAGATACAAAAGAGTTAAAAGATTCACAAAAAAATTACACTGAAAATTTAAAATGTGATATATCTGCATATATAATCTGCATTATGAAACATTAACCAAAGACATAAGATCTGAAAAAAATCTTTGTGCAAATATACTTTTACACAGTTTTCCAGAAAACCTGTAAATTGTAATGCTGCTTTTGCATTATACATAAACAAGGCTGTATCTTTGAATGTCTTCAAATTCATTCAGTGAAATATATTATTTGTTTCAATCAATATTAAATGTGGCAGACTGGAACCCCCCAGTTTGCTATTTTATATGTTTTCATGTAAACATTTATACATTTTATACTATTTTGTCATTAGTAGCAAATATTGGATGATCTTATCTGTTTATCTGGTTGCTTTACTTTAAAGATGATCTTTACAGCAAATATGCTATAAAATGTTTTATTTTTGTAGATTTACTTGAAGAGACAGAAAATAAAAGTATAAGGTCATTCATTTTCTCTATCGCTAAGACTAAGAGAGGCAGGTTATACTCAGGACAAGGCTGAGAAGTGATAGAATAATTAAAAAGAATAAATAAATATGATGATAAATTAATATGATTAGAGCCTGTGATGGTGCACAGTGTCTCACCTGATGCAATGTCCACATCAGTTTGGTGTAAGAGGCAAGGATCAAGGCGAAAGGAATGGCAAAGCACACAGCAAAATATACCACGATGTAGGAGACATTACTGGAGTCTCTGTTCTGCCAGTCTGGAGCACAGGATGTCCCAACACCCTCCATGTCATACCTGCCCCACCCAAAGAGAGGGGGTAAATTCCAGGTAAGAGACCACAGCCAGGACAGGGCGATGCCTCCGACCGCATGCTTCTTTTGGAAGGTTATCTGACCCAGAGGTTTACACACCACAAACATCCGCTCCACTGCAATCAGAGCAACTGTGCACAGCGATGTGATGCCTGGAGAAATGTATGGAAATGTCATGAAAACACCTAGAGTGGAAACATTTAGGTCACTGTTGATGTGTAGACAATTATATTAATTACCAGATTATTAATATAGATATATATATATGTCTATATATATATATAGGATTAGTAGTGTTCTTCCTGTCACTCACCACACAAGGACACTGCAAAGCCCTCCATCACACAGCCTGCTCTGCCCACAGAGTAGTACCCATGGGCGTTATTGACCACAGACAGCACTCCTCCGGTCATGGCTGTGCCCAGATCGGCCACAGCCATGTTCACTAGAGCGTAGTTGAGCGGCTGCCTCAGCTGCTTGTGCATGAGGGACACAATGATCACTGTAGCGTTGAGTACGATGGCTGGAACGGTGAAAAAAGCCATGACGATGGAGAGGAGGATGAAGCCAGTGCGTGACAGAGGGGGCTCCCCCACTGGACCCTCATAGATTGAAGCATTTGATGATAGCTTAGGGTACTGCATGGATGCAAAGCTGCAAAAAATTGGTCAGGTACTTCGTCCTCTTCTTAAGACAGTGAAGTTGGATGTTCAATATCTCTCTGAGTGGGACTTCTGAGACCAGAGACCTGAAATAAATCCTTTAGATCTGGAATTAACAAAGAGTAATTCCTCCAAATGATCATCCTTGATCCTTCAGCTTTTGCTTTGATTGTAAGGGGACTTAAAGAGGATGAAAATGCAGTGCTCCTTGCTAGCAGCTTACTGGGTACTCTAATATAGATCCAGTCTAAGAAACAAGCTATGTTAAAATGTGTAGAGAAGCAAAAGTCATAGAGTAGTAAAGATTATTGCAGGGTTGTTTTCACTTTCTGGTTCAGTTAGTCACTTTTTGTGCTCCCACACTGCGTCACCTCCACACATTTTTTTCTGTGGCTCTTCTATGTGCCACTGTAAGGCCAGTAGGACCATGCATGAAGTCCTATGGCACCAGGTTAGGATTTCTGTGTAAAATGTTCATGATTTAAATAAATATATGCCTAAAATGATGTAAAAATCCCTAATATATAGATTAAACTAAACACGCCAAATACAGTTTAAAACATTTCAGCTTGTTTTTGGTCGATTAAATAATAACATTGTTTAAAATGTCTTGTGTTGTTCACCTCAGGTTGCACTTTCTCAGTTTACAAACCGGATTACAACACTTTTTTATTCTTTCATACATGTAAAATCTTTACAACTGACAAAGGGTGTACTTTCTTTTTCACATGACAGCACATCTAAATGTCCACTGTGGAAAATACAAAGTCACATTTAGAAATCAGTAGATTATCAGCAGTTTTTTTTTCTCCTGCCTCTCAGATGGACTTCTATGTCGTTCCGTTAGCCGGGTTTGCACTCAGATCCCATTAAAAATAATAAGATTTCTGACAAAGGGGAGCTTTTTTTCAATGCAATTCTAAATGTATTTATATAGCACAATAAAAATTAAAGTGCTTCTCAGGACTAAAATAGAAATAAAATGATCACGAATAAGATAAAAGCCATTAAACAATAAAACCTAATGATAAAATAACAATGAAATAAGATAAAAATGGTGCAAAAAATGGGTGTAACCTAAAAGCTCAAATAGAAAAAGATGTGTTTTCAGTCTGGACCTAAACCATAGACTGAGAAGAACTAACAGACAGAGGAAGACTAAAGTCTGGATGCAGCCACGGGAAAAAGCTCCGTCCCATATTGGTCTTTTAGTCTGGCTTTGGGAATAACCAGTAGGAGCCGATCGGCTGACCTCGGGGCATGGGAGGAGTTCTGGGCTGCACCAGATTGCTCAAATTTCCTGATGTAATGTGCTATTTGGGTTAAGGGGTCATTATGTCATGCCATAAGTCTTTCTCAAACTTGTTATCAAACACAACTTCATGATATATTCTGACACAGTAAAATCATTGTAACTAGTGTAGGTTTCATAGAAAAAAAATTGTTTTGGGGTTTGACAACAATGTATTTCAAGGCCAAATCTCAAACACATGGTACACCATATAAATGTTTCAGCATACTCAGTCTGAGCCATCACGGGTTTACCGCTGGAAGTGGTCTGAAAGTTGTTATGCATGCACAGCTGCTGAAGACGTGAGGTGAGGTTAAGCCCACAGATTTATCAAGAAACCGTTGCAAGAGGTGTCCGACGTTTCACCTCCTAAGAGGTTTACATTCAATCAAGTCAAGACACAGATTAGGACTGTCTGTGTTAAATGTTCAAGACACTTAGATGACTTAGAATAATCTCATTCTGATTATTTAACCTTCTTTCACAATACAAAGTTTTTTTTTCTTTTTTCTGACCACAAATTTAAACAATAAAAACGAATTCTCTGCACTGCTTGTTTACGCCACAGAGTCATTTTACTCTGCAGTATCATTCAAGTGAGGTATACATGCTAACATTGACTTCAGTGCCTGAAGGCTTGATTCACTTTTTTTCTCTGCATGCATGCAAAGCTAATTTTTCGAAGTCATTTAAACATTACAATAAACCGAGAATGACATAAATATAAGATATGAAATGCTGTAATATATATCATTTTAATTTACCATGAATGCATGTATGACAGGAAAAACAGTTTTTAAAAGGTTGGGATAAGCATAAGAAAAGACCAGAAGGGTCCAATGCTAAATATTAACAATAATAATCAAAAGAAGAAATAGTTGATAATGAAAAATAAGAAGAGGATGATTGAGAAGCTGAAAATACCCTTATAAACCAACCTGATGTAAGTTGATGCAAAGCATCTCAAGTAGGATGAAAATACTTGAAAGTCTTAACAGCTCTAATAGACTGCTAACCTTCCTGAATACTCTGACCACTCAAACTTTGTCCCTGCATCAGCAGCTTCTGCAAGCACATTTAGGAGATTAAAATAATTGATAATACAAACCTGCAGACAATATAAAAGGTAGCAAAGCACTTTGAGGTCATTGTTATCTCAGTGAAAGATGGCAGCCTAAATGATCAGGTAACGTTGCAGCATTAAAACCTTCTGAAATAACTGGTTTTGGGATTACTGGTCCACAAATCAGAGTTGTCTCCGCAAGAACCTTCCAGATTTAAAAGCTCTGTAGTGATGGGATACTGTTCTAGTCAAAGTGTACACAAAGTTATCCTTCATGCAAGAAGAAGAGAAATGCTTTAAATTGTGTATTTAGATGAAGATCTAAACAACCCTAATTCATTTTTTAATTGTTCACTGAGGTTACAAGAAAACTGAAACTATGTGAGAAAGAAGTGTAGAGAGGTTGTAAGGATGGATCTTCCTGTGGGACTGCAGGAAGCAGGAGCAACTCACAGCAATCATCACACTCATTATATAATTAGAAAGTCCATTTAAAAAACAAAAAAAATGCTTCCCTGATTTTCAATGTATCTAATCCATTCTGCAGCTTAGCAGCTTCATATCCCCATCCATCCAAACAAGTGAGCATTGTTTGGTCCTATTGGGCCATTCACACTGATATGATGCCAAAGTGTAAACTCAGCACCACAGAGAGGAAAAAAAAACCTCCCTGTACCTGAAAACAGATGCTCTCTTAGATTAGATACAGGATTTAACTCTCCCTCAAGCATACAATGTTTAAAGTGAATAAATAACTCTCACTTTGATGCAGTTTTAAAGAGATCTTCAGACCAACTCAGTTACACTAAAAAAAAACTGCTTATTTGCAGGAGAAATGCTGTTTGTTGATTAAACACCCAGCAGCTGAAACCCTGCTGCTTGCTCAGTGACACTTCAGCAGGACTGATGCCTCTTATCTAAAACAGGTGCAATCCAACGGGGGACACTCTCCTCTGTGTTGACGGAGAGCTGCTTTTATTTGCTTTCATTCTGTTAATTAAAGCATCCTGCATGTCTGTGAGCAGCCCGCCGGTCAGAGAAGAGACGGGATGATATTGTCCGTCATCCAACACGCAGGCGCCTTATCGGCACGTCCCAGGCAGGATAGGCCCCTTGCAACTTTGATGTACGATGCAATTACTAAACTAATAAAAGCCTCAAGTGGAAACAAGGTTCCTGTGGAGGTGATGGCGGTGGGTGTGGGGGTGGGAGCCCGCTGCATCAACGGCCTTGACATCATTATCGCTTTCTAATCAGCGTTTACAGCGCAGGACGGTGCATGGGGACATCTTCCGGGGCGCTGAAGACTTCGCTCCTTCGCCAGCTCTGCTGCAGAAATGCAGCTCCGCGTGCTCCTCGTGGAAAAGTTGCTGGTGGGTGACATGACGTCACTGGTCGAAGTGATGAATGAGCTTGTTAGAATTCAGCCAATCAGGAGCAGAAGCAAAAAGTTAAAGTGGACTTTTCAATGGTTTCTCATTAAATCTGCTCTTCACTTGAGTTGTCTCAGATAGGGGGAGATGTTATGACATCCAAATGATTTCTACTGGTTTTTTTGTTCTATCTCTTTACTGTCTCTGATGCTGTTGCTGACAGTGGGAGCTTTCCTCACAAAGCATCTGCAGACTCATTATCTCCCACGGAGCCAGTTTTTGGAATCTCCCTTTAAAGTCATTTTAGGTTTCAAATAATAAGTTTATTAGGCCTATCATAAGCAAACAGTCCCATACTGACATGATTACATGTTTATTTATTTATTTTTTAAGCGTCATTTTGTTTGCGGTTATTATGCAGCTTCGACTGTGATGCAACACATTTACATCAGTGTTGCTTTTGGTCAACTGGGATGCAGGTTGCAAAAAAATGCCCATTTTTATGGGCTTTTTTTCAGCAAGTTCTTTTTTGGCGATGCACCTGTTCATGCTGATGTAAAAATCAAACCAAAGAAACGTGAAATTATGTTTCAAAATGATACTTTGCCTCACCGCGCTCATGAGCTGCAAACAAAGAGAGGAGAGGACGTAAATTCCCGCATCAATCCCAATTCCTGCACCATGAGCCGGATGAGGGGGTTTCAGGGAAGGCAGGGCGGAGCAGGAGATGGAGAATGAGGCTTTCCCC
>JBAMIG010000003.1:18532764-18543349 GCA_037177335.1 Kiunga ballochi
CTCTCTTTCTCTCTCTCTCTCTCTCTCTCTCTCTCTCTCTCTCTCTCTCTCTCTCTCTCTCTCTCTCTCTCTCTCTCGTACACACAGGCAGATACAGTATGCAACGTGCTGCCGCTGCAGCATCTGGAGAAGTTGCACCGGGACTCTTACAGTCAGACTCTGAAGCGGGATTTTTCTGTGCACACATTTTCTGAACAGTGTTGGAGATGCAGGGTAACTGCAGGATCCTGTTCCAGCACGTGTGCAGCACCAGCTTCCTCTGGATCTTCATCGGCTGGAGTGTGATGGAGGTGGCGGGGTCCCAGCAAGGGATCCCTCTGTCAGTGTGAGTTCAATTTTATGCAACTTTAATTTCTAATATGTTGTTAATGTTGCTTTTGTTTTTCTTTGTTTTTTTTTAAAGAAAAATAAATTCAATTGAGGTGCAAGACAAAGAGATGTTAAAATTAGGGGCAGAAAATGTCACTTGGTCGGGAAGTATCTCGGAAAGTATTTGTTTCTGTTTGTTTTTTTATTTCTTCTTAAACAGCTTTAAGTTTTGACCCAAACTTC
The DNA here is from genome assembly GCA_037177335.1 of Kiunga ballochi. Classification (NCBI taxonomy): domain Eukaryota; kingdom Metazoa; phylum Chordata; class Actinopteri; order Atheriniformes; family Pseudomugilidae; genus Kiunga; species Kiunga ballochi. The sequence continues at coordinate 18,533,317 of JBAMIG010000003.1, forward strand.
TGCTCAGTTTCTCTCTAGGCTCCAAACTACTGAATTGTAATCAGTATGGGATCAGTGGCCATAATGGTGGAGGGAAACGATGATCTGACCAGTAGAGTTTAGAGAAATTGGACAAAAGGAGAAACTCAAAACTGACAGATGCAAAATTTTAACATGGCAAATGAACCTGCTTCTTTGTTTCACTGCATAGTCTTCAGTCACTCAGTCAGGTTTTTCCATGTGATTCCTCTTTGTGATGGTGCCTGAGCAATAGGCAGTCTGAACATCCATCCATTCATTCATTCATTCATTCATTCATTCATTCATTCATTCATTCATTCATTCATTCATTCATTCATTCATTCATTCATGTGTATTTATCTTTATCTAGTAAAAACATTTTCTAAGGATATAAAGTAAGAAACAGATATATTGATTATGATATCTTATTTACAAACCATCATGGTCATTGTAAAATGTTAAAACTAAAATACTTTTGTGAGATTACAGAAGAAGGTGCAGGTTGCACTTCTACTGTAATCTCACAAACAGATGATATATTGATGAGTAGCATCATGTTACATGCAAGTTGTTACTGCGTGTGCAAATAACTGGTAAAGTTTTTCTCTGAAATGCAAAAATCAAATAAAAGTCTCGGACATGCAAAATAAATAATAAATGCTCTTACTTCCCGATAAAACTGGGATTTACATACATGCATTTTTTGCAAAGGATAACAGAAATGGGTGCATTGTGTGTTTTTAAAGAACAAACAAGGAAGAAATTAGGTTAACTTGAATTTAAACCTCAACCTTTTATGTAAAATGTATCCATTTTTCATTTCAATATAGTAAAAAAAAGAATATCCGCTGAAATACATAAGTCACTTCAATACCTTCTGCAATAAAGCCCACAAAATGTCCCTGGGGTACTTTATCTGCATCTAACAATAAATATTATATTCTATTACCTTAAAAGGCTTTTTTAATCTATTGTCTTACTGTATGTGTACAGGAATTATATACTTTAGTTTAACTTTTATGCCTTTTTCTTACAACAAACTTCAAGTTAGTGACTGACCTTAGCTTTACAATGTGCTGCTCAGAGTCATTTACATTTTAATAGAAACTCCAGTAACTACAGGACACATGATCAAAACTGAAATCATTCATCAAGTGAAGGTCAGGGCCACCGGGCCGTGATGTTCATCCTTTGACTGACTCAGTGAAAAGATGAATAAGAGTCACATCAGAAAAGACAGGGACTCATGAGCAGACAGGATTAAAACGAACATCATACCTGTCACTTATCTGCTTTTAAGAAAGTTATTTCTGCATTCTTACACTTCTATATCTTTCTTGTTTGGTTTTGTTCCTTTCCTGCAGGTGTTTTCGCTTAATTTGCTTATTTCTTGTCATGTTATTGTCTCAGAGTGAAGCTTTGGGCCTCTGCTTTTGGTGGGGAAATTAAATCCATTTCTGCTAAATATTCTGGATCCCAGCTACTACAAAAGGTACTCTTTTTTTTACTTTTTTCTCTTGTATGAACATAAATGGCTTTTGTCTGATGATCATGTGGTTAAACCCATTGTGGGCTGTAATGTTGTGTTCCCTCTTTAATGGCTGCAGAGACATTTAGGTGTCTCAGCTGAATGCGTTATTTCAGAAGAGACTCAGGTGTGTTTTGCAGAGAGCGAGCTGTGCATGTGTGTGAGTGTGTGTGTAAGTGCGTGTGCGTGCATGTGTGTTTGTACTTGATATGGTCCATTAAGCAGAGCGCTGATTCCTCTCTCGTCTCATCTCTCCAGTGAACTCTTTTGAGTCGAGAGCTTCAACCTCTGGATACGATTGCGACAAGGAGACAAATTGAATAAGAGTGACTGGGTTTGAAAATCTGTATTTGTGTGTGTGTGTGTGTGTGTGTGTGTGTGTGTGGTAAGGTGGATGGCTGTGATATGATGAACAAGTGAAATCTGCAGGAAATGAGCAATGTTCCAGAGCCGTGGATTTAGCTTTCTGACCACTTGATGGCAGAGGTGTGCATGCTCACAGGCTTCTGATGGTGTGCAGAGTGAACTCAGGTTGATGAATGATGAACTGTCCATTTCACTTAAATGGTACCAGACCAGGGACTATGGAGTAAACAGCTGGAGGAGCTCTGCTGTATGAATACAGAAGAGTACTACCGTACAGGTTGCAGAGTATCAAATTCAGTAAAATTATATGTAAAAAAAGATTTTCAGCAAAATTTACATAAAGATTCTAAATATAAAAGTTGTGCATGTTCTATCTTAATGTTCTATGGTACATTTAAAAAGTCCCAATTCAATTTATGTTCATTAAAACAGCAAAGCTGTTAATGTTTAACTATAGAAAACAAAGGTGTCTGACTAGATAAAAACCTTGATGATTATATCAGCAAAAAATATGCTGATTTTGTTTGGAAAGTTATTAATACATTTATGTTGTTGAGAAAAAAGTATAGAAAAAGTATTTTACCATCTATTGTTAAACTAATCTTAAATACAAGCAAGTAAAACTCAACATGCATAATAAATATGCAGGAATTTAAGGGTTGTACATATTTTCCCAGAGAAGCTTGATGCACAACAGATGAAGAAAAAGCACAGATAAAGTTTTCATTGGGTAAATATGAATAATATATTTCTCTTCTTTTGAGACATTTGCTTGTTTCTGTGATAATGGAGAAAAAAAATAAAGCAAAAAGACACTACAGCTTCCCATTGGTTTGCACAGACTCTTCTCTTGAAAAAGATAAATCAGTAAAATGGATCATAATCCTGACAGAAACCATCATATCCTTCTGGTCTTTAGGTCAAAGATTTTGATTATCCGTTCTTCCAAAATGCAAAAATTGTATGGTTAAAAGTCTTGATGATGTTTGAGAAAAATCTAAGATAAGAACTGTCCCTGCCCAATCTGCATATTTTACACACTGCTGCAAACTGACTATGAAAGTGAAAAAGACAATTTCAGTCTTAAGAATAACAAAATAGACCCTGAACAGGTTTCTCATGCATAGTGGTTTAAACAATTCATGATTGAATCTGTTATTAATAAAACTATTTATTCATCTGCATGTCTCAAAAACCTTTCTGATGATCCTTTCCAAGGTTTACTAAAAGGTTTAAATATCAGTGAGTTGAGATACTTGACTTGAACCTGTATATAGTGTGATGCAGCAGAAAAGCTTTTCAAGATATTTAAGCCACAGTTAAAACACAACTTTATAACAACTGTAAGCTTTTTGTGTGTTAATTTATATCTAACATACAGCCTGTTGTAGAATGGGACTTCATAATGCCAGTAGACGCAGTGTGCAGAGAAACAAATAAAACATGACTATACAGAGTATTTATGAATCTGCATTCACTCCAGGAGCTGTGGTCCATCTCAGCACCACGTGCAGGGAGCAACTCCAGTTCTGGTGGCAGTCCCTCAGCCAAGGGAAATAGCAGGATTAATCCTAAAAACACAGCTGCTTGTCCTGGGATGTGGGAGGAAAGCGGAGTACCAAGAGGAAGTCCACGCAAGTATGGGGAAAGTGTTCAAACTGCATTCAGAAAGCGGCTCCAGGCTCAAAACCCAGGACCTTCTTGCCCTGAGGTAACGGCTCCAATAAGATTTCAGATCAAGCAGTGTGTACCACCAAACATGCATTTCATTTGTATATTTGCAATCCTCCATGCAGATTAATTCCTTTATCAGTATGTCAGCACTTTGCTTGTGTTCCTGGTCATGCAGACATGTGTGTAGAGATGTGCTAATCCAGTCAGCACAAAGCAGTAAGCTGTGATGGAACTGACGGGTCGTTAGGGGACAGCCATTAAGGCTAATCATTAGTTGCTTTTTATGATGATTTTTCCAATTTCACTATAATTTCTGTAAAATGGGGAAACACTGAGGATCCTCAAGCTTCGAGCACTCCTGCATTGGTCATTACACCAATCAATAATCATGATCAGGGTTTTTGATGGATGGGGCTCAACCTCTACTTGATGACTTGAGGGCTTGGAGGATGGAAGGTGGGGTCTGGTTCGGGACTGGGGACTCTGGTTGCTGGGGCGAGGAGGACAAGCGTGAAATGAACTGTTCTGCTCCACTGCAGGTCCACACTCTTCCTTTCAGTAGGTAATTTGTCGCCTCATGTACTGGTGTGTGTGTTTTTTGTGCCTATACTGTTTACACAAAGCGCACTGGCTTTACTATCAGCCAATTGTGGCCTGTGTTTATTTTTGGATATTTATTAGAAGTGTGCATGATGTGGTTGACTATAGAGTGAGGGAACCAGGGGTTTTTTTTGTTTGTTTGTTTTGATTTGACATGTGTATGTAGGTGTGTGTGTGTGTGGTGAGTGTGTGTCAGGCAGATGTGGGATTATGTAATGTTATATTCCTCTAAGCTGTGACGAGCTTTGTTCTTTCATTGGAGGTCCTGTGCATCTTGCAGAATCAGCATTATGTGAGATGTAGTTCATTACGCAGAGTTGCCCAAGCTTGACACGTTATTATCTTTCTCTTGTGCTTTGACTCCATTTCAATTACCCTCTTACCATGCATAGCCATCATATAGCTCCGCCCCCGACGGCCACCTAGTATGGTCATCTCCAGCCAATGGAGAGAGACAGAAACACTGCATGTGCAGCCTTTAAGTGAGAACAGATAAAGACTATCAGTCATTCTGTTGCAGCAGGGATTTTTTTTATCAGCCATTCACCCCAGTCTGACTGCATGCATCTTGTCAGTCAACATGTGAGGACTTGTAAGGCTTGTTAACAATCACCTACCACTCTGAAGTGAATCCAGGAAACAATAGAGTGCTGATATGTAAGTTCTTCACATAAAAAAGATGATTAGATTTTAATTTCCTATCTTTTTAAATTAACATTTCCAGGTGAACTCTGTAGCATTTTTAGTCTTGCAATGCTTACACCTGTCCCAGCGGTCAGTGCTGCTCTTCTCTTTCTGGCTGTTTTTATTTTAGAAACCTAAAGAATTGGAGAAGACAGTCAGGGTGGAAGAGATTGATGGTGTGAAACTGGTGAAAAATCTGGCCGTGAAGATGGCAGAAATGTTCCAGAAAAAAGCTGAGGCCACAAGTGTAAGTGAATTTTACAAGCACACACACGCACAAAACAAAATACCTGAACGCCCTCTAAAAGAAGCCACGCCCTCGTAATCAACTGCGCCTGCGTACTTCTCAAAGTACGTTGGAACACTCCTCCAAAATCGCGTGTCTATTATTTAGGACATTACGTTGGACATAGTCCTGGTAAATTAGACAAATAAATAAAGACATGGCCTAATGAGAATATAAAGTTTCCTATTATAATAGCCACTTGTGCCACAAACACAGATGGTGGGCATTAGCCTATTTGTGGATAGGATCAGTGTTATTTTATTGACAGAGAGGTGTAGGAGGTGATTGTAGAGGTTTCTAAGGGTGGGAACGAAATAATAAAATACACCATGGGAGAAATAGGCTAATCTATGGAGAAAACAATTGATTATCCAGCTGCTAATCAGAATTATTTATCTCACTGACAGCTCACGCCTTTCATCCTAAATCAGCTGATGAAGATGGAGTTAAATAGCTAAAATGATCATTATATATAGGCTATAAGTTAGACAGGTGTTAATCAATGACCCAAACACTCTACATAGTTTTATTTACGTATTTCTGAACATTCTGATATTAACTAAGTTATTGACTCATGTTTGGTTGCTTCAGCCATCTATGTGACTTTCTGGCCTACATTAATAATAAAATGACCGGAAACCTCAAGTTTATTCTGTAACAGTTTGCTTATTTTTATGGCATTTTGTATAAAAACCTGTTATCAAAAGTAACAGTAACTATTGGTGTGATGAGAAGTAAGCATTTTCTCTGCATGTGATTGAGTTATAATTCATATCATGGAAATAGAGCAGAAGAAATCATTTAAATACAATTTCAGCTGATAGGTTGCGTTATTTTCGATTCCCTGTTTGATTCCCTGATGAAAGGTCTGGCATCTAAATACCTAACATCACGTGATCTAATTTATGTTTATTTAATTAGCCTACTCAGAGTTAGTCTGAGATACACGGCTAATTCCCTTTTATTCACACTTCACTTGGAGTGACTGGTATTAATAATGCTGTCATTTGTTATTTTTTGAAAGATAATGTTTAAATGGAAGAGAGATATTAAATCTTAAGTTTGAATCGGGATCTATATCTGCATTTTCTCTGCTCATTTAGCCTGATTAGTCCCTAATGTGCACAGGTTTATCAACTTGTAATTTTTGAGGGACTGAATTTTCCAATGTGCTGAGGTAAAATGTCTCACATCAGCTTCAGCAGCCTGTCTGCGACCTCCAGCTTGGAATCGTTTTAATGCGAAACCTCTGCAGGCACTGCGGAGGAATGATAAGGTTTATCTCGCAGCGCCTGATCCCATGTGAGCGATAAATCCAAGCAATTAAGGGTGTAAATTACATTTAAAAGGACGTTTTTAATGTGATCAACTGAATTCTGAGAGATAAGTAAACACACAGAGACTCTTTTTTTGTTCAAAGCAGTCTTATGAAGAAAAATAAGAGCTGTTAAATTTGCACCAATAGGAGATCTCTGCATCATTTTTCCCCCAAATTAAACTGCGATTTTTTTTCCGTTTATGTGAAGCCTGACTAAATGCCACAAGGTATTTCACAAGAATAAGTTGCGCACAAGCCTACAAAATAGTTCTCCATCTAAATCATGAGATATTAAATTCAGTTTATGACGCTTTTATTCGCCCACTGCTGACGACACTAGATCTCACTATGAGGTCAATTGAATTTGGCCACCAAGGTTCAGCAGTCGCAGGAAATAGGAGCCAGTTGTGTTTATGTAGCAGTTATTTTTGACACATGTGACAGATGTTAATTGCCTGCTTGCCTCCAAAGGCGAGAGAAATTTCAGGTTAAGGTGCGTTTTCCTCGGAAGCGCAGAGTCAAGCACATTTTTCCGCAGAACTTATTGCGGCTTGGGTGAGCTGGTGGAAAATCTTGCTTCAACCTTCAACACCAATCACCGCACTATAGGCTACTGCAACTTTTTATGCAAGTATTATCCTCTTATAAATAGAGACATTTGCAATAAAATTGTAATATTTAGGCTAATATCATCAACAATTGTAGGAAAGAATAGCGCAACCATTGTCTAAAAAAAGCGTAAAAAATATGAGGGCAAGGTAAAGAATGTGCAAGAAGGTTTGTGAGAAATGTAAAAATCGTCTACTTGAGGTTTTTTTAACAGTGTAATTTTCAGATGATTTATACGGAATGGATGTGGCAGCAGGCCTGCTGCATGAAGTCTGCACGTATCACACGGCTTGTTTTTCTCTTACTTTCAGCGCCTGGTGGAGGCTGCAGAAGAAGCGCATCATCAGCACGAGGATAATCTCGACCTGCAGGTGAGGCATGACCAGGACAAAAGAAGAAAAGATGGGAAACAAATTATTAAAAATCTGATGCGTCACTGTACTGAATCATTTTAAGGAGGTGGGGAGGAGCGGCAGCAAGGTGAGGGAAGGGCAATAGGCCCTGGAAGTTTTTAACGGCATCGGTTTTGTCCTTCATCCGCCCTAAAGTCCTGCCAGAGGTTTGATAGCCTACATAACGCATCTTTGATGCAGTGCCGCACACTTACATGACCCACTCTGACCAAATGTAACTGTAACTAAATAAAAACCTTGTCTTCTTGCCACATCTTAAACTTTAACTTATAAAGTTGTATTTATAAGATAAAGGGGATTAATCTTTAAGCTGAGTTGAAAGTTGTAGTGCTATAAGAGTTTTTATTGCAACTTTTATTCCTCGTGATTGATCCAAATAGTGATAAATAACTAAATAAATCGGACAGTTTGGACTAAATTTAATTATATTTCACAGGATATGCTTTTTCTTGGGATTTCAGTGCTCTTTGCGGATTTCCTGCACGCTGACGTTTCTCTGCAGAGGGAATGCAGTATTTCTGCTCTCCCGCTCTCTGTGCAGTGGACAAAGATAAATGAAACTCTTTTATGCGGGGCATTGTTTCACTTACACGCGGCTCGAGATTGGAAAACCCGCTCGAGCAACAAAACTCAGAAATGAAAGCGGCACTTTACAGTTAATAGAAGCGTTTTCATCATCTGAATACACATTTAGCCCCCTCTTTCCCAGTTATTTAGCTGTTTATGCTGCTTCTATGAGACAACGAGATGTTGAAAAAGAATAAAACATTTGGTCTTTGTGAAAATATTACATATTGTTCAGGTTTAAAGAAATAGAAAGGAATATTTTTAATGGTCTTATAGCATTTTGTACTCTTTAATAATGTTTATCCATTTACAAAAATTGCATATTTATTAAATTTTTTATAATGATATTAATACAAACACGTTTACTGAAATGAACAAAATCAATTTTAGTTTTGCAGAATAGCAAATCTTTATTGTTGTATTAATGTCCTTAATTTTTTACCTGAACAATTGTGTTCATATGAAATTTCACAGCTATATAAAAAATACCAAAGTAGTCCTGATTGAAGATGCTTCATTAATTTTATGCAATAAAAAGTAAAGTTATTATGCTGACATTTAATCTGGAAAGTAGTAAAGAAAAGCAGTAGTGAAAATTCATTATCCACCTGATAATGATATGATGCCATGTTATCATTATCCACCTGATAATGATAAGATGCCATGTTATCACTCCCTGTGACATCATTAGGGCAACCATGCCTCCTCTGACACCACACATTTTTCACACACCATTTCACCGACCACAGGAAGACAAGCCAGTAGCTTTTATCTGGTGCGTCCAACGTTTTGTACTGACCCGAATCCAGCCTCACGTTCAAGGATGTACAGATCAGATCAGATGTTCAAAATGATTTATTACTTTCTGCCATTTGATTTTGTGGTTTTAAGCAGTGTTATGCTCAGAGTTATGCTTAAAATGCTAAAACCTCCTTAATCTTCTTCTTTAAACATTTCTTTTATTTATACTGGGGAATATTGGCAGCTTTAAACTTAAAATTTGAAGATTCATTCTTAGATTTTTTTAATAGTTATCATAAAAAGGGAGGGATAAGTATCTTTACCTGTTGTCACAGCTCACTGTGATTTGCTGATTTACTTTTTGTTTTTGTTACACAGGCTGTAACTTGGTGTTTATAAAATCCTTCAACAGTCTGTTGTGTTGCTTGTGAAAAAGAGCAATGAAGCAGATTAAGATGCTGATAAAGGCAGTAAGGGTGGGATGTAGCAGAATCTCCTACCAGACAAAGCTCAGTGAGAACCATCATCTCCAGTCACAAGTTACAGTAAGGCCCCAGCATTCTGTGATGGAGGGCAGATCTCTGCAGTATGGCCTCCAGCTAACTGCGGCGGTGTGAGTCAGTGGGCTGTCTCAGAGCTGCAGTGTCCAATGGCACTACTGTAAAAACCCTGGTGGTTAACGTGCTTCTCTACAGCATTCCAGTTCTGCTGAGTGTGCACGTTTCACGTCTCCCCAGCTGCTCCCCCTCCACAGCTCCTCCCTTTTCCCTCGCACACCACCGCAGCTCGTCAGAGAGCTGCTCAGGCGTGGTATGAGCTGTCAGGGGTTGCTTGATGGTGATGCTTGCTCGGTCTCCCCCGAGAGTGATGCTGCAGAGTCCATCAGCCATCTTTCCCTGCCTCCCACCCTCCTTCCATCTCTCCAATCTCCCTCTTTCTCTCTCAGTGAAGACAATAAAGACTAGAGGCCACAGAGAGGCCGCTCATGAGAGATAAGTTAGTTTTTTTTTATGCAGCAGCAGGCGGTGAAGGACAGGACACTCTGTTTTGTTTACCCATAGTCGATAAAGTTCACCCAATTTATGCACTCCAAAAATATTTAGAAAAAAAAAAAAAAAAAAAAAAAAAAAAAAAAAAAAAAACCTCCCCCCCCCCCCCCCCCCCCCCTCCCCCCCCCCCCCCCACCCCCTCCCCCCCCCTATGGACGGAAGCATGGTTTGATCACAGCTCACTGGCCACGTTTGCTG
>JBAMIG010000003.1:18572734-18589028 GCA_037177335.1 Kiunga ballochi
AAACCAAATGTGACTGACTTTTTAGTAGAACATCTTCCTGATTTTTAACTTTAATTTGTAACTTATCTAATTAACAGGATCATACAAATGCCTTTAAGTTTTTACTGCACAATAAGTTTTTTTTTGTGTACTTTGACGTTACCAGTACCCACCAGCAAAATACTAACAAACAGAACATGGCTTTTCTATTCATCACTGGAAAAAGTCACCTCAATTTTTACCCAGTGATCAGGAAACTTTTCCTGAAGTTAGGTCTTCTACCATTTTCCCAGCTGTAGCTTCCATTTGTCAAGACAGCAGCTCTAAATGCTACACTAAATGTTTTTCTGTCCCTGCTTTGACTTGGAAAACTACCATCTCTCATTAGTAGATTTACCTTGTCAACAAATAAACTAAATCTAGCAGATCAAGTTTAAGGGGACGTCTCCTTGCACAATACAGATAAATGACTTTTCTAGGAACATGGCGGCTTAAAGTCCAGACCATGTGCTGCAGCGTTGGTCTTCACATCAGCCAGTTTGTCAGTGTTAAAACACAGATTACATTGATGCGCTCTTTATTCTAATTATTGTTTTGGGTATTGGAGTAAAAAAAACTCATATCAAAAATGGCTGTTGAATAGTTTAGGGTTACATGCCTGTTAAGACTACATCAGAACTGCTATAAGTGGATCACTACACTTCATTTTAACTTCAAACTAGTCAGACATTTTATAGCTACTTTTATTTATCAAGTGAACTTTTGTTAAACTACTATGCAGTGGTTTAACCACTAAAAATCATTTTACTGAGCAGGTGCTGAGCGACTTTCTGCACTCTTACGGCTAAAGGAAATAAGACTCACCACTGAGGTTCCATAACCTGCACATTGTGGAAAAACAAAAGTTACACTTTTGAATTTTACTTGTTAAAACAGCAAATTTATTCATCTTTAAAAAATAAAAACAGCAAAGTATTACTATTTCATTGTCACTAATAGAAACAGTACGGAAGCACTGAGTCTTTGAGCATTTTAGCCGCTCTTCAAGTATAATAATTCAGTTAATAGATTAATCCTCTGCAGTGAAAGAGCCACCAGGAGAGCAGGATCCCAACAGCAGGGTTGCAACTCCAAACATAGTATATGATCAGAATATTCCCTGGCTGTGACAGAACCAGTGTTATTGACTCTACACATCCAAAAAGACCCATAGCTAAATGATCCAGTGAGTGATTCCAGAGCAACGCAGCTGATGTGCAGGCACACCGATCTTCAAAGTGTAGTGAGCAGATTGAAGACTTGGTCACATAAGCTGAAGCTTTAAAAGAGAGTAAAGGGAGGACAGAGAGGCAGACTGCAGGACAAAAAGAGAGAAAGCTCACCAAAAAAACACAATGTGTGCAACTAAAACTGCACAAGTGTCAACTCATTACAGTTAAAAAGTAAAAATGCGTTCATCAGATGTATTAAAATAGCAGTGACTTCAAACAATACCACTTGATTTAGATCAAAACATAATAAAACTGAATTTCTTCTGCAAAGAAACGACGCAAAGTTTTCCACGTGTAAACAAATGTACTCAGATGAGAGAAATCAAGTGTGCAGTTCTCTCAGCTTCTCCTTCAACTATGCTCCGTTCACCTTTACAGTATGTGCTTGTGCCACCATTGCACTTAAGTCATCGTTAAACATCCCTCCTTTGCTTTCCTTTTTTTGATTTTATTCTCCTCAAAACACGTTTCAGATCGTGGTAAAGTGACGAACCTCTGATACACCTCCAAAGTAAGAAAAGGACTATTAAGACTCAACTTCCTACAGGGCGTCCTCTCTTTACTCGTCACCTAAAAGCCAAAGTCCCTTTATTATTTTAATACTTTTCTCCAAGTCGGTCATCTGGGATGCAGAAGAAAGCGATGGAAATATTCGGAAATAGCATCCCAGTGTCTCCAGAGGAAGGCGAGTAGGATTACGAGGAGCAGCGTGGAAAGTGTGCGGCTCCGTGTTTTCATCAAGGGGACAACACAGTTAGCCACTGTGGACACAAACACCAAAAGAACAGCCATAACAGCGAGCAGAACATTGATTAGTTTTCCCAGAAGGGTCCTTGCTGTGGCGTTCTCCAGCCCCTCCAGCTGGACCACCTGCTGTTGTTGCTGCTGCAGTTCCATTTTTGAAATGCGAGTCTGACAAGCCTCCAGCGCCTCCTACAGGTTAAAGAGAAGACTGTCGGATAAATAGGCCCGGCTACAAAGCAGGAATGTGGTTAAGGGGAAGCTTACCTGTATGTCTCTTGCTCTTTCGTAAGACTGGTAGGCAATCTTCTCCTCCATACTGGCTAGCTCCTGTTTCAAGTTCAGAATTTCATTCTGGTGCAGTTCTGTCAAGTCATTCAGCTGCTCTTCTAAACGTTCACACCTGCAAAACATGGTCAGGTCAGAAAACGGTACCTGTTCTCCCCGTATATGCATGATATCACAGTGGGAGTGCTGACACTACCTGTATCGTTCCTCTTGCAGGGCTTCCATGATCATGGTGTAGTCCCGCTGATAGTGAGCTTTTAAGTCATCGAAGGATTCGTCCAGTCGACCCTGGTGTTCTCGAAGCGTTTGGATCTCATGGAATATAGCATCAAAGCCTGATGTTTGGGCAGGATCAAGTGTGTTACCCTTAGAGCTAGGGGGGCCTCCGGGGGCTCCTGGGGTGCTGTTAGCTCCTGCAGAACCTGAAGTAGCACTAGAGCAGTCATCGTCACTTCCTGGGCTGGACTGTACCTGTCCTGCCCCAAGGGTCCGCAATCCTCCAGGGCCAACGCCCTCATCTCCCTGGGTTTCGTCCAATGAATCTTTCAGGGCAGCAATGTTATCAGTGCTTTCAACCCTGATTCGGAAGAGGGAAGCTATTTCTCTTGGCTTGGACGCCACTGCCCCGGCTGCAGAATGGGTGGCATGCGAGAAGCTGGAAAGGCCTCCTGTTACCTGATACATGAGCAAGATCAGATCAGTACTACTATATCACAGTATTACCATATCAGATCAGTACTACTATATCACAGTATTACCATATCAGATCAGTACTACTGTATCACAGTATTACCATATCAGTTCAGTACTAGTATATCACAGTATGACCATATCAGATGAGTACTACCAAAGAGTTTATTACAAATACAGTACCTCGTGTAAAATAAAGAGAACTAGGAAAATGCTTGTATTAGCAGTCACAGTGATATGCTACATGTGCAAATGTAGGATGAACTCTGAGGATCTAATAAAACGTGATGAAGTCATTAAGGTTGGAAAACAGATGATCCTTGCATTTTTGATGTGGTAAGTCTAGATACAGACTTGGAATAAGAAATAACATAAATCAGGACAATATTATTTCAAAAGGACGGACGAATGAATATTATAAATGAACTATTTTAAAATGTGCACATGGTAAAATCAGAGGTGCTAAGCTGATGCTATTTGATGAAACCATTTCCAAATTCTACAAAAGCACTTTTAACTATAACAATACATTAAATGTGTTGTTCCTAAGTTTATACATGGAAACCAACAATCTGTGTCAATATGAGGTGATAAGGAGCAACTTGTATGAGGTCACTGCATACAGCTGATCCAGTTTCAGGCTGTGTGCAAATGAACGCAGTAAGTAACCTTTAAAAAAAAACTTAAGTCAATCACAGCAACAGCACAAGCAAAAGCTTTTGAGTAATAAATAACAAGGATACTGCGGTACTTTGTCATGTTTTCTCAGTGACACAGCCCATATTGACGGCTGATTCACAAAGTCAGTTTCATGTTACGATTCTTTTTGTTTTTTGTAGAGAATTATCTGTCCTGTCAAATATGACTTAAAGAAAATCATATAACAGCAGTGGTGATTTTAAGATCGACAAAGTTTGCCTCCCAATAAATGAGTGGCTTACATTTACAACTTGTATGTCCGAACTCACAGCAAGCAATGAGAATATAGTTATAATGTATAAAACAGGAATGCATTATATTGCAGCACAAATTTGTGGAGGTGCAAAGATTTGCATCATCACCTCAGAAATGCATTTGCAGACACAAAAGATTCTGCTCGATTAGCTATGTCCACCTCGATGCACTGTTTTCAGAATCCCACCAGTTTGTTGATATCAGCAACTCAAGCTGTAACCTCACGCAGCATCCTGAAGCAAACGTTCGAGACTCTACTGACCAGCGAGATTTACATAGAAATGTTACTGTGACAGCAAACGAGTGCAAAACGTAGCGTTTTAGGGTTGAAAAGTTACACAAAGCATCCTAAAATATATTAGTAATTCCCAGCATGGTTCATGACAAGAAAAGAACAAAATGAAGCACTAACCTTAGCTTTCAGTCCCTGGTGCACGTCTCGGAAAACATCTTTGGGTTGGCGAGGGATGCCGTTGTGCTCCACTTCACGAAGCTTCCTGTGGTAGTGCTCAAGCTTCCTCTGCAGTTGTTGGATAGTCTGAGCTGACTTTTGGTTTTTCTTCTCAAACACCTGTTTGATGCGTGCAATCTGCTTCTCATCCGCATTGTTGGCAAGTTTCAGATATTCGGCCACGTTGTCATCACGAGCAGTTTGTTCGATCTTGATTTGTTCTGTGAGCTTGAGGATCTTCTGTTGTAACTGAGCAATAGCCTGCTTAGTACGCTGAGGGTCTGGAGTACCGTCAACAACGTCATACCCATCTGCACCGCACGAAAGGGCGTTAGGCGACACAGCAGGACCTGATCCATCGTACCGATCCAGCTATTTAAAAAAAAAAAAAACATTATTTAAAACATAACAGTAGAGTAAAGAAACATTAAATCATGTGCTTTTCTGCACACAGATGATGATGTAAAGGGCAGTAATACATTTTATTCAAGTCTCTGTTTTGAGGGAGCTAAAAAACAGACGTTTTAATTTCTTCTTAGTTTACTTAGAAAAAATCCTTATAAAGCTCTGACTTAAATAAAAATTAAACAAAATATATGTGTATTTCCAAAAGGAATACATGTATTTGCCAGCAAAATTATGATACCTATAACCATGTGAGGCAAAAACAATTAATTGTAGGTTGAGAGTACGTGTAGTTGTTTTGCATCTCGCAAAAAATGGCAAAAAAGTCAAAGTATGTAAAGTTGCTTTTAAAAATTGCTAGAAGTAGTGGCAGATTTAGGTGGGGGGTAATTATTTGATTTTGCTGAGAAAAAAGGACAGAGGTGCGATAGCCTGAAATATTTCTGTAATTCCACTTTCACAACAGCAGAGGGCGCCAAAGAAACAGCTTCACGTTGAACATTTTGAATAAGGGGGTAAGAAAACATAACTACAGAAGCAAGACTGGATTAACTCCTGCTTGACATGAAGCCATTTCACATACAGAGAGCTTTAAAAAAATTAACATAAAGCCTTAGTGCTGCTGGAAACATCAATGTATCTGAACTATGTTTAATGTGGGGCATAAATTATCATTAAGATGACATACAAGTAGAAATGTGCAATAAAAAGGCTAAATCTCTTGCAAATAATCTAAATTAAAAAGATTTTTACTGATAGAGACTTAGCAGCATTTATTATTCTAAAACCTGTATGATAATAGTGCCTTCCCAGACATGCTAATGTACAATACCTTGAACACTAATGCACCATAATATCAAAGAAGCTGGCTATTAGACTATGCTGATAACAGTGAATGGTCCCTCTCCTTAATAGCCTGCAAGTAGTTGGTAATGGGACTAATGCAGAGGCAGCGTGGCAAAGCGGCTGCAACTGTTTTGAAACAATTACAATAGATATTCACCTTTTCTAACAAAGTTCAAACATTGCCTCAGTGACATTTCTGAAAAACAAAATTCTAAGAAAACATGCCAGGGAATCGTTCACAGTTTGTTTGCATTTAAACATTTAGCTTCAAACAAACACATCGCACAAGTTTGTTTATCCTTGCAAGCTTTCCTGATAGATGGTAAATGCTAAATTTAGAAAGGCTTAAAGCACAGAGTGGCCAAGCAGTCAAAGGCAATCTCTGACCTTCCAACACTGACAGCTCATCTCTCTGTTCAGTGGTGCAACCAGGCATATCTAAACCATTAAGAGAGTTTTAACATGATTTCCCAGTTCACTTGGTTTTAGCGTCTGTGCTCACATTAAAGTATGAGTCGGGTTGTTTCTATTACATTTATTTATATAGATAAAAATATAAATAATATATAAATAATTTATGCCCATGGGAACACTCCTCTCTCAAGATAATACATTTTAGGGTAATAAAGTAATAAAAATAATATTAAGTGAGTTCTACCATGCATTTCCTTTGTAATAATAATAAAACTGTGAATATATAACATGGATAGGATTCCTTAAAGCATTAACCAATTGTCGCTGTGTTTGCTCATTTATTTGCCAGTGCATGTTTAAACATGTGCCTCTAACTGTATGCTGCATGATCACGTATCAACACAAAGTTGTGCTTCACTGCCAACAATCTGAAAGGACGGAGACAATCACCTTGTCAGACTCTTCGGTGGAATGGTATCCAGGCGTCAGCAGCATGTCCACTAGAGCTGGACTGCTGGGCGTATCTGTGGTCGAGGAGGAGCGTGGGCGTCCAGCCTGCAGCAGTGCCTCATGAGTGCTACGCCTATGGATTTGTGGGCTACCTTTCTGGGGAGGATCACCAGGGCCCCCAGCCTTGCTGCGGCGGCTCTGCAGACTGGTGCCACGCTTCATCATGGGTGGGCCTCGGATTTGCTGTAGGACACGGCTCAGAGCTGCAGGAGGGGCGGAAGTGGCATGGTTGTCAGAATCCACAGGGAGGGCCGAGGAGGCAGGGGCGTCCCCTACATCTGACCCTACGTCAACAGGTTCAGAGGAAGGGGCGCTTGTGCAGGACGAGGCGGAGTCATGTGGGGAAACGGAGGAGCGTCGGCGCTGTGGCTGGAAGAACTGCTTCAGGCCATGCCCCAACGCTCCCATGTTCTCCAGGGCATTATGGGTGATTTTGGACAAACCATGCTCTGACTCCGACGCCCTCCTGCCGACCTCCGGCTCCGCTCGGCCTCCCGAGTCCGGCTCCTCTGGACTCTGCTCACTACTACCCTGATCCATCAGAGACCTCCAGTTTCACAGTGAGGTTCTACTTGGGAGTGCAGGAGACTAGCTACGCCCCTTCGACACCTGCCCTCTGAGAGGTTGGGTGAAAGCCGGGAAGCTGAGGGGATGGTGCTCAGTTGGGCCTTTTGAGTGGGCATGCATCTGTGGCTCGGCTCAATGTCATGCTTGTCTACCACAAGGAAAGGAAAATAAAAAGCATTACGACATGCAGCAGTAAGTGAGGAACAAAATAAGCAGAATGTGAAAACACTAAGCAATAAAAGCTGGGCCGACACAGACATGATCACCTGAGTTTCTCATTTATTCCTCCAAATGTTGTCTGAAATTTTTACAAGTGGAAAAATACACACAAATCTGAATACTAATGTAGGTTATTTGTAGATGGTCACAGTGTGGTGCATCTGAGAGTGTCGACCCAGGAAATGAATAAGGCTAAAATAAAAATGCTAAATACAAATAAAAAACTATTTTAAGAACAGTTTCTGAAATGTCTCAGTCTGAGCAGGTCAACATCTTTGCATTTCTGTAAATCACTTTTTATTTCTGTGCAGTCAAGCCTCACAGACTCAAATTACATTTCAGAAAAGATTCATAAAAAAACTAAAATGCTTGGATGATACTAAAAAGTGAGGCTATAGGGTGTAACACAAGTAAATAATAAATGTGTTGTAAATAAAAACTAGATGGATAGCATTAATATGTCACATGTGAGTATGTTTATATCCACAGAAGCCTCCCCTTTGCACCTGATGTTTTAAAGGCTACGACCTTCAATACAAAGACTTCTTTGACACTTAGACATTAGTATACCCTGAACACAATTTATTTTGATGTGCCAACATGTCATGACAAGGTAACAGAAAGGTGAGAATATGACAGAGAGCTTACCATCAGCCCAGCCTCTCCTCTTCTGACTCGCAACTCAGGACAGGCTGAATGAAGCACAAACATCAGCATGTAATAAAGTACAATAACAGGCATGTGCAACAAAAAAAATAATCAATATGCCTTCATTTATTTTACCAGCTACAATGTTAATGATTCAATATGCATGAATAATGCATAGTTAGTAGCATTGTAGTACTTTTAATACTGTTGTTTTAATATGCAAGACAAAAAGTATGTAGAATCTGATAGAAGAGTCCCAAGTCATGTGAAATAACCACATACTGGTTATATACACAATTCACAACCAGGAGCTGAAGCAAAACTAATAAAAAAAAATCAGTTTGAGTTTCTTCAGTCTGGTGTTATTCATGTAACGTCATGTAAGTTGAGAAAACAGTCGACAAAACCACTTAAAAAGCTCCCAAACATCCTGAACCTGAGAAATTATTGATGATCCAGTGGATTCTGCTTACAAATTCAACTAAAATAGTTTTATTAGAATTAATGCACTGCAAAGCATACATGATGTTTCTATGACCCAATATGAAAAAATAAACATAACAACTTGACTCAACACCTGCAGCTCTGAACATGACCTCTGAGATCAGCTTAGGAGCTGTCACTGCTCAACTCATCTGCAGCACTGGACAGCAGTGGGTGCTGCAAGCCTGGGAGCGATTCCTTTGTCCTGGTTTGTTTCCAAACCAACAAATGAGCACAGCGTCTTCACATATCAGCTTTACAATATTTACGTAGCTGACCCCAAAACATTTGTCCTGAAAAATCTAACTTTGACATCATGCTTGGAAGCTGCATGTGCAGGATTTGTAATCCTTTTAAGCATGTTTTTGCTTTCACACTAAATGCTGTTTGAATAATTTAATCACTGAAATCAAATTAACTGCTTCAACATGAGCAACAGAGGAATAAAGTTTTATTCCCTTCTTGTTCCTATGAATGATTGAATCACATGGAGGCAGACAGGCTGTCCTTGGTTGCAGTACTAATGAAGAACAGGCAATAACAAATTAGAGGATCCTTTCTTTGCAAGTCATGTGTCCTAAATTAAATTATATCATTATCACAACAAATTTTCTCTAAGACAATTGTTTTAAAAAAATATTTTCTACTGCAAGTTACTAATGTCCCCTCTCGGTCTTGGGTCTACCAGCCAGGTTGTCTCACATGACAAAGAGTGTTGCATGTCTCAGAGAATCTAACAGAAAATGTACGATACGTAAAGTGATTGGCTGACTATGAATTACATGGACTGCATTGCTGACACACAGAAAAAAATGATCCCATTAGTCAGCAGAGCCACAAAGTATCCATAACAAGCAAGCAGTGCAAAATAGCAATAAAAATGCAAAGAAATGCTGCACTGGTGTTGCTTCTAGTGCTACAGCCTAGAGAATATTTAAGTGGGTGGTGGAGAGAATAGTTATAAAAACATTTAAATCATACATTTATGTGTGTTTATTCTAGCTGAAATAGATCCTTAAAGTTAGTTTCACCTGCGAATAATGTTACAGTTCACTCATTAGCAATGCTCAAGTATTAGAACAGTGAAAAACATAAGAGTGACATTGCAATTACCTTTTTAAGCTCGAACGGTCAAGTCGGGGTTCATGGCAAACTAAACCCACCATACAGATGCTGAGCTATCTTACATCTGCAATGGAAATGCAAATGACATCCGACTCCTCCAGGCAGAGGGTAAAGTGTCGTCTAAAGTGGGTCAGCCAACATTCACCTATCGCTCTGTGCATGTAGGCTCCAATGTCACACTGACTACAGTGAGTGCAGAACAGGCCCAAAAGCAATTCACTCGCTCTGGAAATTCTTGGGTCATTCATAGAAAACAACATATCCCAGACAGCTATCTATTTATATCTATGCTATCCATTTCAAAAGGTGACTTTGTTCACTCAGGAAAGTGTCTATTTCTAAGATAAGCTATTGTTTAATCAATATGTAGACTCCACAAAGAAATACACTTAAAACAGCTTACAATTTAACTAAACAGTGGAAAAGATATAAATATTATTAATGGTGAAAGAAACAACATTTGAAGAGTGTTTATATAGACTGAACATACCTTTAGATGTGGTCATGGGTAGTGGATCTGTGTATCTAATAACACAGATATAAGGGTTAATCCAACCAGGTTTCCAGCACTTCTTCCTCTGTTTAATTAAATAGCTGTCAAACTTTAGTCAGCTGTTTATGTGGAGATTTAGAAAAATCACATGCTGTAAAGAGAAAAAAGGACATGTATTAAGAACCTGTGAAGCAAAATCTCCCTTAACCTAAACACCAAAAGGTCAAAGGTCTTTCAAAGCAGAGAACAATATAGGTGCACACATATTATTCTAAAAGTAATATTTGGAGTTACAAGGATTGTAGACAAGCTCTTGCTACAAGAACAGTGTAATACTTCCTCAAAACTTTAATGCAACAATATAACCATGTATTTTATGTTGTATTGTAATAGCGTCATTATCTTTTTGGCAAATAATTTTCACAATAAATCTACACAGCTTATTGTTAATTCTTTTAAAACTGTATTTCATATGGTGTCAGTTTATACAAGCCTCTGGAGACTTTGAAGTTAATTAACTGTGCATGTTAATTAAAAAGCACAGAACAGCTCAGAGGGATTCTCTGCATGACTTTAACCATTTTCTTGTCTTATAAATGGTGCTTTTAATGCAGTTGCTAAACATTTTTAACCCTGTTTGTGTAAATATGACTGGAAGATTGTGAGGACTGAAGGATGATCACAACTTCTTATTCAGATATTTTACTTAACGTTTAAATAAATTGTTTTATCAAATAGTGTTCTTGTATTCCTTAAAACTCACCAGTAAACTGCACAGTACAGCAGTGTTTGTGCTATTCCATGTATTTCTACTGTACAGACAATTTTTCAACTAAAATTAAACGGGAATGGATTGTCCAAATAAATCAAAAAACGATATAATCATAGTTTGTGACCAGCAAGTAGTCTGAGCCCAGAGGTTAGATGATAAGTAGATAAAATTA
This sequence comes from Kiunga ballochi, assembly GCA_037177335.1. Classification (NCBI taxonomy): domain Eukaryota; kingdom Metazoa; phylum Chordata; class Actinopteri; order Atheriniformes; family Pseudomugilidae; genus Kiunga; species Kiunga ballochi. The sequence goes on from JBAMIG010000003.1 coordinate 18,583,763, forward strand.
GCTGCTGTTAGCTAACAGCAGCAGGCCACATCTTTAACAGAATTTTAAAAAAGCCGAGACGTTTGAAATGTTTTAAAACATACAAGCACGTTTTTTTCATTTTATTATAAAGGGGTGCTGACTTAAGACATAACACCGAGAGCCCAGTTTTGTTGCCTTATCTGTTCAAATAGGAGCTAGCTGTGGTAGCTAACGTGGTGCGCCGGAGGGCGTTCATTTCACCTCACCGTAAACACCGGTTTAGTTGTGTTGGGCGACACTGGCTGGATAGTACATGTTAGCATGTAAAAGTATATAACAGTTACCTACGGTTTCCTAACACTAAAGGTGATGTGAGGCTACAAAACCTATGCTAACTGGATCTTTTCCCTTTTACACTTCACATGCATTTTCTCTGGCTACAACCAGACCAGAATGTCTTCTGAGTAAATATTTTATTCACTTCCCACACTGATATGAATCCAACACTTTATTTAAAAATCACGTTCATTAGGTTTATTACACGAGGTTCTAAACAATTAAATTTCAAAACATTTCTACATCATAGCTTGGCCTATCGACAAACCCATGTTCCCATAGTCTGCCTGTTTAAGTAAACAAATTATATAGAAGTATAATTACACGATAAGGCTTTAAACACCAAACCCACTACAAACAGAGGAAAATTTAAGGGTGACTCCCTTTTTAAGATGAAGCATCATGAAACGCTGATCGGTAAAGTAGAAAACGGTCCCCACAGGTGTGAAAAGCTCGGTCTCCCGGTTTAAACAGGAGGCATTGAGTTACCATCTGTCACCAGGTCTTCATCACACCTTGCACTTTTGTATTTCATGGTGGCGTACTTAGCCCTTAGAGTAGGTTTACATTGTCTGAGTAATCTTCATTCCAGCCTTAAACAAATAGCCTCACCTAAATGTAATAAATGTTGAACCACCTGCTCTGTGACCTTACATGATTTAATTAGGCCTGGGTGTTGCCTTTAAAGTTAAAGCCTTTAGAATTGTCTTCTTACAACATGAGTATTAATTCCATTCTGGTAATTAAGTTCAAATACACTTAACGTCGCCCATCCAGAACATCCTGGGTGGCAAATCAGGCGCTTATTCTGTGCCTGGCCACTCAGCCTGTCAATTAGCAAACTGGCTAAGCTCTCTAGCAAAAGAAAAAAAAAAAAAATAGAAAAACATCGCCTCTGCTTCTGCCACGGCTAGCTACAGGCAAACGGGGCACACCGCCAGGCAGCAACGACAACAGGCTAAACAGCGCGAACAACTTCCGCCCCCTTTTAGGTTTAATAACGGCAAACGTAAACATTTGCGCAAAGCAGGTCAGAAAATGTGCGTTTTACTGGCTTTAAACTTACATGGACGCTGAGAGGATTGTGTTGATGACCGTTCATTTCTCCCTGTGGTGGACACTCCCACGGTGACGTCAAATAGCGTGCTACACGTCAGAGCGGCATTGAACCGGCCCAGATGCTCTACACAGGTGATTCAGTGCGCAGGTTTACGCGCACGTGAAGGCAGTTTTCACCCGTAGTTTATTATTGAAATGAGACATGTTTAATTGGTCCAATTACGTTTTGCATACCTAAAGTCAACATTTTCAGTCGTTCATTTAAATTTTTAATAACTTCGTCATGTTTACCAAATTTTTCCCACAATACTTTACTGGAGCATTTAAAAAAAAAAAGAAAAAAAGTTTACATTACGCTACAGAGGGAAATTGATTTAAATCTTTGCACAAAAACAAAGTCACTTTTTTGCAACCATCTTTTTTTATTCCCCTCAACATTTACATTCCAAGTTCCTGCTCACAACAACTTTGATAGCCTTTAAATTCAGCAGGAAATTAGATCTTTGGACCATACACAGTGCTTTCAGCTTCTTTCATGGGCCATTTGTCTCTGATCAGGGACAAGAGAATAAAGAGAAGACATTGGTTGGTAGATGGACTGATATTCAGATTGAGCAAAGTTTGAAGTATGCATGGCAGGAGGCTCAAGAAACATCGGCATATGAGCTTGTTTAGGAACCAGATATAGGGGCATAAACTGAGGAGACGGATAATATGGTTTTCCAGCTGGAAGTTTCTCAGTGGAGGCTGCAGCAGTTTCTGGGGTTGGGGCAGGAGTTTGCACATGAGCATTTTGTCCTGGGGACAGATAATTAAGGGGAGGATACAAAGGGATTTGGAAAGTTTGAGGATGCAGGTATTGTGGTGGGGACTGCTGGATTACAGGTTTGGGATCTGCAGCTGCTTGACTTTGATCCTGTGATGGGGGTTTATGAAATTGCAGAAAGGGATATTGAGGCACTGGAAACTGTGGTTGCATGTCAACTTGAGGCTTCTCCTCCATTGTAGGGGGTGCTGGTGTAGTTTCTGGAGGCTTTGTGGTGGTGGTGGGTGGAGCTGGGTTTGTTGGGAACATCCCAGGAAACATGGGAAACTGTGGAAAAAGAGGGACTTGATACTGAGGATACTGTGGCACCTGAGCTTGTTGAGCAGCAGCGTTTTGAGTTGAAGGTGGCTGGGTTGGGAAATCAGATCTGGGAAACAGAAAGAATTGAGGAAATTGGGGCATAAATGGGAATGTGGAGTGCTGAACTGCAGGCCCTTCCTGGTTTTCTGCATCAGCAGCAAGAAAGGGAGGCTGCGGGTGTTGCAGCGGTGTCGTAGGTGCTGGATTATTGGAGGACTGGGGCTCAACATATTGTGGAACCATTGGAAAATAAGAGTACTGAGGATGCTGCAGTGCTGGATTATTGTCACTAGGTGGTGGACTTGTTCCTGTTATAGTGTCTGCATTGGCTACTGGAGGGCATGCTGCCAAGAGCTCAAAATCCCCCCACTGAAGGGAAAGTACATACTCCCCATCCTGTAAAGAAACAAAACCAAAATCAAAGTATTGTAATCCATTTGTAGCTCTTAAGCAGGATCCTCATCATACCTTGACCTCTACACATGGGCCTTTATTGTAGGGTACAGAAAGCATCACTTCTCCAGAAAAGTCTTCAAAAGTCAATCCACAACTGCTACAGGTCATCGACAAGGGAAGCCACATGCCAGACTCTGCAGTCGTTTTAACAGAGGAAGATTAGTTGAAGCAATTTCCTAGAACTAATAAAACTCAGTTACATCACGTACTCTTTACTTTGAGATCATTTGCTGCAACACCTCCAAGCTTCACAACCATCTTAGAGGAAAAGCAGAAAATAGAGGGTGATGGCAGTGTAGCAGGACAAGACATGGTCATCGGTGTACCCCATAAACGTAGTGGCAGGACATAATCGTCATCCTGTAGGAGGGAACAGAAAAGGTAATGGCTCAGTACATACTACGTACAGGTCTCTACAGTATATGGATGCAGATAGATCCAAATTGGGTACGTGAATGAGACCCTTACCTGTTTGTTGACATTGCAGCCCTGATAATTTGCAGTATACTGTACATTTCTGCGGAACCTCTTCATAGAGAAGCCACATGTAGAGGGCATCTGAGACAGAGGAGTAAGGGGTACCTCACCTGTTTGGTCATACATAATGCAAAGGGTTTTATTTTCCATTTTTACTTCCAATTTCAACTGACCTAAAAATTATACCACTTCCTAGTACCCACCACTATCCACAAGAAAATGTGGAGCGCCGGTGCGTTTGACTGTCAGAGTCATTTGCTCATTGCTGCATTCTACCGAGGGATCCAGTCGCTTCAGTTTTGCAGCCAATATATTCTGAAACACTGAAAACACAAGCGCGGTCACCTGATGGACGCAGAAGTTACAAAACAGGCTGCCAACAGTTCTCTAGTAGTGCACATTTTAAAAATCACTTCACATTTAGGTTGTGCATTCATTAGTTATCAAATCTGCATCAGTCTCTGGACAAAGAGGTTTACATCTTTAATAAAACAAATATAAAACTACATCTCAGACATGCAAAAACCAACTTTTAATATATATATATATATATATATATATATATAAAAAATCCTCTTGGGTCACTGGAAATTTTCCTCCAGCAAAAGCAGCAGACTGGGGTTATAAAACAGTAAGGTGTGGAATGGTGACAGATTTAAGCCACAACTGTTTACCTGAACAAGGAATAGGCCACACAAATGACAGAACAATTGATGTAGCTATACCAGAAAAACTGGTACTACAGTTTGAGTAGTGCAAATAGTTGCTACGCTCAAATATGTTCAGATCAGAGGCTCCATAAGAAATCTAAACACCGCCTATCTTATATAGGCAACATAAACAAGTGCTTTTTTTTTGAGAAAAAAAAATTTACTTTCCATTTCCTTAATGTTCACCCCATTAGAGCTTTGTGCGTTTGCATTTTAATGATTAGCACAATCAGCTTTTACAGTTCCCAACTGTAAGAAAAAAAAATCCTGCATCTATAGACTATTTGAACGCACACCAGTCAACTTAAACAAAGGTTGGAAAAGGGTTGTTGTAAGCAAACATTTGGATAAGCCAAAATAGCCACATTTGACTTATTTGTAGTAGGCCTAGTTTAACATTTTAAAAAGGGAATGGGGTGAAAATTTTGACCATTGGACTCTACCCATTTTAAGCCACACGACAGACTAAAGAATCACATGCACATCAGGTGCAGATGACTAAGGTGAAAGTTTCCTCATGCAAACTTACCGTTAGTCGAGTTTAAGTCAGCATGTTGGTTAAAATTGAACGTAATTGAACCGCGTCGTGTTTGGGCCGCGGATTCAAGCTTAAAACCAGACACATCACTGAGATGATGGCTGCCCTGCACTGAAGGCTTCTGCACATCGACCTCGTCGGCTTGTCCATCACAGAGTTGAAAGAACGTGTGACTCACTACCACTGCTAAACACAACAAAATAGTCTTGCAAGGCATCACACCTCTGTGGTTATATCAGCGGTGTGCTTTTGAAAAGTTAAGCTTGTTGCCAAGAACGCCACGGCGCCGTGTCATCGTAGGTATATAGGCTACTGAGGTAAGATAATTGACTAATCAATTACCGCCACGTCACTCAGAGCACCTGCTGTTGATGCTCTGATACCAGTGTTACCTGGTTCATCTCAGTTAAACGCTGCCCAGTTTTTTTAAGCAAACTGTTTTATCCTCATTTTCACAGAAAACCACTGTTTATGCAACAAACTGCTTTTTTGTGCCAAAATATTTTGTTAGGTTTTTTTGCCATGTGGTCTTATAGGCAATGTGCATTCAACACAGATTTTATCTGTTCAGTTAGATGCTGCTCTCATTCTTAAATTATATAT
>JBAMIG010000003.1:18604232-18620325 GCA_037177335.1 Kiunga ballochi
ATGTGGTAAACAACAACATTATGAGTGAAGTTTCTGCCATAAAGTGATGCAACATGTCTCAGAAACAGAATGTATCAGATATGCAACATCAGGACATAAGGGGTTAAAGCCATTAAAATGCTTTTGCTTGGATTGCTGATGTAGTTTGTCTCTAAATTAAAATTTAACCTAACTACACTTAAACTTGGACTTGACTCATTCCTCTAATTGAACTCAGGTCGCCAACCCCTGCGCTTTCAAGAAGACTTGGTGTCCAGTGCAGTAGCAGAGCTAAACCTGGGCCTTTCCCTGATGACTCTGGAGGCTCAAGGCTCAGATGGAGAACATTTTGCACCGGATGTTCTGTATTATGTGTTCCTGTGTATACAGAAGGTTAGTATTCTCACTTTGAAGCACAAAAATCCTAATAGACCGTTTGAAATTACAAATAAATGCTTGTATTTTTGCAGTATCTGTCTGATAACGGCCGCGTGGACGACCTTTTCTCCGATCCCTACTATACACGTTTTTGTGAAAGTTTACACAAAATACTGTATGATTGGAAACCCAGTGTTCACCCTTTAGGTAAAGTAGCATCACAATAAGGTCTCTGTGTTTTATTTAAGAAGAGCTGACGGTCTATTTCCATCTTAGGTTATGTCATTCCGAGTCACGTGACCGAGGAAATGCTGTGGGAGTGCAAACAGCTTGGTGCACATTCGCCAGCCACATTGCTCACGACTCTAATGTATTTCAACACCAAGTAAGTAAACACCGTTTGTTATCACAGACCTGAAATTGATCTTTATTTTATGCAGATTTTTAATGCTTTTTTTGTGCAGGCATTTCCGCCTGATAACACCAGAGCAACATATGAAGGTGGCTTTCTCAAAAGTGTTGAGACACACAAGGAAGAATCCTGTTAATGCAAAGGACAAAGCAACCAGCATTCGCCTTCTCAGAGTACAAGGCCAGCATAGTGCTGGACAGAAAGGTACTCCGTTCAGTTGCATTCATGCTGGAGTCTCTCACTGCCATAGCGATTTTACTTGAAAGCTCTTTTCTGACATCTTTCAGGAAGCGATGATATGTACGAAGAGCAGATTGAAGACCCAGAGAATCCCCTCCGTTGTCCCATTAAACTTTATGACTTTTACCTGTTCAAATGGTCAGTGATCCACAAGCTTCAAAATCCCAGTAAACTGGATAACGGTGCAGTTTTTAATCCTAAAAAAAATACAACTTTCTTCTTGTTTTCCAGTCCTCAAAGTGTCAAAGGACGCAACGACGCGTACTACATGACCCCAGAGCCTGTCGTGGCACCAAACAGCCCAATGTGGTACTCGTCACAGCCCCTCACAAGTCAGCAAGTGGAACACATGCTGGCCCGCATCATCGTGGTCAGAGAGATTCAGGAGATCATCGGCACCAGTCCAGAAAACACGAGCTAAAAAGAGATCCCTGGCAGGAATGCCGATTGTTGACTATGCAGTATCCATCCTGTCTATAAAGCTCAATAGCTTATAGCCATCTAATAAAACGAGGCAACTTCTGAAACAATCATTTTCTTCTGAGGAGATTATCATGATTGCAGTCGCTAGTTTCAGATTTTTCTCAAACCTGATTTCAGCTGATTGGGCGGACACCTCTGTGTGGGACTTTGTGAGGAATCGGCTCTGTATCCTCCGAACCTGCAGGAGAGCGAGGTTCATCTGAGCATTGGTGGTTCGTTTTCCTGTACGAGTCTTATCGACAGTTATTCAATCTGTAACAACTTGCTCATGTCTTGCTTCTTTTCAAGGTCTTATGATGATGATGATGATGATGGATTAAAACCAGATAATCACAGGGACCACTGCTCAGTTTTTATATGAAAAGCATTTGGACAATGTACCATTTTAGTTAAAACTGAAAACCTTGTGCCTGTCTTTTTTTTCTTTCTTAAACATAAATTATGCTCCATTATTCACAAGATCAAGTGCTATAAACTGTAAACATTTTGGAGACAAGACATTTTTCTTTCCTTGGATCAAAATTGGCAACTGAAAAACATCCTTCAACTATATTATTGCCAAGTTGTACCCTTGTGTATGTGTGTTTAGTCGGATATAAAATGAGAAAAGAAAATGGGAGCATCTTTGCATTAAGTCATGTTAAACAGAAAAGGACTGTGCCATCTCAAAATCACAACCCATTAAACTCATATGAACTGTTCAGCTTTATTTTTACTATAAAACATGAGCCTTATGTGCATCATACTCTTCATCCTCATCGCTGCTGAAACAACCCAGCTTTTAACAAAGTTCCCATTTAATTTAAATGGTTATTTTCTTTATGTTGCGGTCAAATTGTGCACAATTGACCAATACTTGCACATATTTGTTGAAATGCAGAGATTATTTGTCATCTTTGTTGTTTGGAAATGTTAAATGCAGAAGATTCAGTGTTTTTATGAAATATTTGGGCAGTGGACAGGACACGTCTATGTCCCCTTTGCTTCGTCCTGGTAGTATCAGCTGTCTCCCATGTACGTGAAGAGGAAGATGCCGGGTCTTGCTTTGCTCCAGCTCAAGTTTTTTCAGCGTGCGTTCTGGTAACTTCTGCAAAACAAGAAAATCTTTTCAGTAATATTACAAGCAGCAGACTCAGAGTTACTCAGCAAATAGGTCATTTTGCATGATCCTAACGATGTAAAGAATCCTTTATCTTCCTGCGACGGCAAGTTGCTGATGAGTTACCAAACTAAGGCGTATAATAAAACCATTAAAATTACAACATGGGGAATATAAAGTACAATATGCTGACTGAATCTCTTCACAGGGAAGTTTAATATGGTCTCACTGAAATGTTTAGATCTGTAGCTACTGGAGATGTCACCAAAAATAACTTGAGTCACACGTATTCCACTTTACGAAATGACAGCTAATAAAGTAGTGAAACAAACCATAAATCATAGGGGTGAAAGATAAAAATCTGCTTAGTTTATGTAGATGTATAGACTAGATGTGGGTTATGTCATTACTATAGTATAACAGTAGAGCTAATAATTATACTCTATGAGACCCTTGTTGCTCCTCTCCTCTGGGGTGACCCTGTTCTATGGTATATCTTTAATACATGTTACCTGTGGTGCCAGTTTGCTCCAGTGAGAATATTTATGGTCCCCTAATATGGGACACGCCAGAGCAAATGCCATGTGAACCCTCATCTGGTGTTTCACCTCTGCGGATGTAAGAAACGAGGAAAAATATGTGCATATGTGAAACAGCTTAGGATGTGATTCATTGTACTCTTTGAAAAAAGAAGTGTGGTTCACCAGTTAAAGGCTGGAGCTCTACGAGGCTGCAGCCGCTGCTGCTGTCCAGTACTCTGTACTTAGTCACTGCAGGCTGTGCCTGACGATGGTTTCGGACTTTGGTTACTCCATCACCTGTGTCGGTAACTCTAAATAGCGGACTCAGAGCCATCTGAAAGAAGTTAAGAGACCAGAATTACACTGGCAAAAATCCTTAATCTAACTGATCAAGAGCTGGTAATTCACATTAAACTACTGGTAAGAGCTAAAGCAGGCTGTTGACAGGATGAGCTTAACTACATTTACTTTATCTTTCTGAGACTAAAAACAAAAATGTGTTCCCAGGTTTGACTGATGACTAATTACCACATTTGAATGAATTTGTATTGAAAGAAGTAGTTTTTAGAGCACTGAAACCATAAAGAGGCACCTTGAAATGTGGCTGAGAACCAGTAACCTCTCTTTCTATGATGGGAATATCAATCAGTCCTTCAGAGGGGACGGGAACACCAACTGTAACAACCCTGAAGAACAAAAGTAGCCACGTTATAAATCACCAGCTGCAGAAAAAAAACATGACAATCTGCTCAATCAGCTCTATAATCAATCATAATCTCACCAGAACTTCCTCTGTACTTGGTTATGTTTACTCAGAGCCTGTATGTGCTCTACCACTTCCTCACTCCGGGCTAACAGAAGAGTTCCTGTCGACTCCTTCTCCAGACCCAAACATGGAAGCAGCTGAGAGTCCGAGTTGACTTTCATCCCATCAATAATTTTGGAAAGAACAGGAAGCACTGAGGAGATGGATCTAACACTGGAGTCACCTGGGAGACAATAACAAAAGCAATTTAATCCATTTCATTTAATCCACTTCAGATATTCAACTATAATTAATACAACATTCACTGTCATCCAAGATGTTTGGTGAACTATTATTATGGAGCTACACTGTAAATATCTGCACAGAAACAGAATCTCTTATTAAAACCTGCTTATTCACACAGGAACTCTGTGACTAAAACTACTAAAAAGCCTGATTTAGATCCAGTTTCAGTTCAGTCACATCAAACAGAATGAAAAGCTAATCTGATCCGAGTAGTTTGTACCGCTGTACGACCAGTTTACGAGGCTAACATCCTGCTTTCTGAAACCGTTATCTGACTTTTTTGGCACAACTGTTTTCTCAGTTTACTCAGAATGATGAAGAGGAGAAAAAAAGCAGTTTTGTGAAATAAAACTCCTGGTATTTCAAGATTAGATTGAAGTTGATGGAAAACTTTTCTAAATTTATCACAAAAATAGTCAGAACTTAGGTTTTAATGTGGTGCGTAGTTTAAACCAAGCAGGGAAACATTGTTACAGACTTCTTTTCATGTTTTTGTGCATTAAATAGTTAAATCTTTTTTAAAAAAGCACTTTAGGGTGCTTTTTTTGCATTAGTAATGTCATAAATCACAATGCGTGTGCTGGCCCACAGATTCTCAGTGGGGTGGTGAACTGGATCAAGCTCAACTGAAAATTAGATTTCATGCCACTTTTTTTTATATTATAATCTGAACAATAGTGGCATTGTCGTCATGAAATATATTGATTCCACTGAGCATTACAAGAGCCATTGATGAATTAGAAATAATTCAATTCAGGTAGTTCAGTGACCTCATATAAGGTTGCTAAACCCAGAGTTGACAAACTAAAGGAAAATAAAGCTACGTTAAAGCCAGAATATCCAGCTGTGTTTTCACTTTTAATTCCAAGATCACTGCATTTGGTCCTGAGAACCTGTGAAAGGCTCCATAGATCAAACTCTCTGGGAGGCATACCAGTGACTCCCAGTGCAACTATGATAAATACCGGAGTAATGAATTACCTGGACTAGTCTTGTAATTCACATATTAAACAGGTTTCCCAAATAACATGCACATCCAAAGCATCTTGCTTAAAAGTGATGCAGAAAAAGTGGCTCATGCATTTATTAAATCTGTACAAGACAGCTGCAATGTCATTTTATATCACAAGCAACTCACTTTGATTCCTCCCAGTGACCAAAAACAATGCTGCCAGTGTGCTGACTGCCCTTCCTAAGAGATCACATTGCACCTATTTTTGCTTCACATCACTGGTTTCTTGTTAAAAGTAGAGTTTAAATTTTTTTTAAATAACACAAAGCCTTGAATGGCCAGGCGCCATCTTATTTGAAAGATCTTGTTGTTCTAAATGACCCTAACAGGGTCCATCATTCCCCAAATGCTGGCCAACTATTCTCTCACAGAATGTGGGAATCCTGACCAGTCAGAGCTTTTAGTCTTTACACTCCTGTCCAGTGGAACCAGTGGAACCAGCTCCCAGCTTGGCAATGAAATACTGATATGCACTATTTTTCACACCAATTTTAATCCTTATTTCTACAAAAATTAAGCCTAAGATTAATTCACTGGTATGTTTTTATTGAGACTTTTTTGGTTAAAGTTTGTTTTCAATTTATTTTTTATTTATTGATTGATTTACTTTTATTACTATTTAATCAATGTTAATGTTCTAAAAGCTGCTTTTATAAGTGCTATTCTTGATCCTTTTGTTGTTGTAAAGTTTTTCGTATTACATTTAAATATAAAAGTCGTTATATAACAAAAAGTCTAGTTTCCCAGAGAAGACAATCAATCGATCAATTAATTAATCAATTCAACCATAAATGTATATATGTATGCATGTGTATCTATCTAAGATGCTTTATCTTTGAAGGATTATTTATTTGTAACAATGCTTCTTGAACCAAATCATATACTGTTAAAACATGTTTTAATTCAGAAGCAGCAGAATTGAGCATGTGGGTTGTTCTCATTTTTAAAAAAGAACTTGACAAATCTTTATACTCATGCAACCTTTGACCGTGTTTTTTTTTTTAATTATTGAAGTATGAATAAACATAACATATTATCACTGTCATATAGACAAATGATTAGCAGCCATAGAAGCCTGCCACAATCTCCTTACCTACCAGGAATTAATAACATTTGCAGAGGGCATTTGACAAGTTTTTCATGAGCACAACTCATTTTCATGATTGGTTTACCTCTAATAGGGATCCCATAAGGTTTGTTGATAACAACTACATCCTTATCCCGGTACAGCACACTTTTGTGCAGGTGTTTGGCCAACACGTTTGGGTGTACGTTTTGTAATTGCTTACTGAACCTTTTCAGCTCCATCACCCTTGCCTGCAAGCCTGACACCGGAGGCTCAGTCGCTTGTGTTTTTGTTTTCTCTTGTCTGATTTTCTGGGCTAGGTCTATCGCTCTTAGCTGAGGCTTTGGACCAGAACTGGGAGCTTGTTTGGCGACGGTCGCTTCACCACGGCGCAGTGCTGTCTCTGGACCCGGTTGGCAGTTTATACGTAATTTGACCAAAATCCCCAGCATGTAGTGTCTAACTGTACAATCGCCCAAAAAATGAAAATTTCTATATCTGTTCATTGTTATACTGTATAAAGGGTAACGTAGTCACAAAAACCAAGAAAAGCAAGGGTAATCAGAAGTACCATGCGGTGAAAAAACTTCCGGGTCAAGATTTTCAAAGTAGAGTTCATTTTTAAATTATATTAAAGAAATGTGAATTATATTTAATCATTTACTTTAAATTATTAAGTATACTCGTGTCTTTTCAGTTCCGATAATATACTTCAGTATTATTCTACATTAAAGTGATGAATAATTTCAAACCAAACATAGTGTTTTAAAACCTTTTCTTTTAAGTTGAACAATTTCCGCCTACCCAATAGGAGGTGCGTTAGCTTATGTTAACAGTACTGCTCGATTTGATTGAAGTCTTATAATATACTGTCAACCTTATAATATCGCCCACCTCCTAGACGCTGGTTTACAAACCGAGTAGTCCAAATTTTATCCGTGATTTTAGTGATGGAAAGCATGAATGTTGTTGTTATCAATGAAAATATTTGTGACTAAACCCCACAACTATCCCGGCAAGGCTTGTCTGTGTGTATAAAATAAAATATAAGAAAAAAAATAAAGTAGTGAGGTAATGACGACATTTAAAACATGTTTTTTTCATGGTAAGTTTATCTTTGATTGAAATTTGGTAGCTATGAAGATCACAGACAGCGTGCTGCGGAGTTTCAGAGTAGCAAGGACGTATCAAAACAATTCAGAGAAAGTTAACTGTGTGGACTACAATCCAAATGGCGAAAGTGCGGTATCAAGCAGCGACGACGACTGCATTATGTTATACGACATCCAACAGGGCAAGTAGGTAGCTATCACATCTGTATTAAACAGCAGAGAACAAATGTGTTTTTATGCATTTGTAACATGTTCATTTCTGCATGTATCTTATGCAGGTTTTGTTTTCTGTTTGTTGATGGAGTGGTGATTCTGTTGTTGTTTGTTAACCTGTTGTGCTTTTCTTTTCTGCTTAAGGCCGAGCAGGACCCTTTACAGCAAGAAGTATGGAGTAGATCGTATTCGTTACACATATGGAGATACAAATACAGTGGTCTACAGTTCCAACAAACTGGATGGTAATAACTTTGTCACCACAAAGAGCCAAATGTTACATGTTTATTTAAACATGCTAAAATAAGGATTGTTCAACTCTGAACTTCCAATAATTTTGATTTTGCGTAGTAAAAAAAGAAAACAAAATCTTTTCTGGTTAATAATTTATATAATTCTCTGAAGTGTTTGATACGTAATATGTACATGTTGTGTAAAATGAGTCATTTTGTGTCTACAGATACGATCCGATACCTGTCTCTTACTGACAACAAGTTCATCAGATATTTTCCAGGACACACTGCAAGGTGAGTAAAGCATAAAGACACACCTCAATCTGACAAAAGAGTAAAATGTGCAACGATGGAGACGGATTTAACCAACACTATGATGACTGCAAAGTGTGAGAAATGCAAGCAAATTTTAACGTGTGAAACCCTGCGGTTCACTAAACTGATCAGATCAATAAGCAACAGCTTGTTTTAAGGTGAGGTCTTCCTCATAGGCTCATAGGTGGAAATAAATATGTGCAAGTCATTTACATATTCTTTAAGTTGTATTTTTAAGATGTCTTTTATTCCTGCCACCTCATTTCTACATGGTTAAAGGGATTTTCTTTGTGTTACAGGGTTACGGCTCTCTCCATGTCTCCAGTGGACCAAGCTTTTATCTCAAGCTCTTTGGACAAGACGATCCGGATCTGGGACCTGCGCTCTCCTGACTGTCAGGTGAGTAGTGTCTGTGGACGGGCCTGAAAAGGACACTTCCTCTGTTCTTTGTGTTAGCACTTACTCAAATGTCCAGTTACAGCTTTAGTTGTCTGGAGCAGGGCTACCTAATTTGATCATACGGCCACAATTCTTCAGGTATTCAATGTGTCCCTGCTCCAACAGACTTGTGCAGTCATTCATTTGAGTCAGGTGTGTTGGAGCAAGAGACATTGAAAACCTGCAGCCCTCCTAGTACTGAAATGAGTAGCCCAGCTCTAGAGCAAGGGCCTAATTACTATCCTGGGGCCACTGAGGACCCCTAAACCTGCTACAGAAAGCTAAAGATGGATCTGTTTGGACATACTGTAGAACTGAAACAACATTTAAAGGCTGGAAAAACATTTATAAAGCAAACCTATAATAAAAGTAGCAATCCTGACATTAAAATTGATTTAAAACAAGATGGCTAGAAAGGTAGAAATTTGGCACTTTCCTTCACAATTTATGAAATCCACTCACTCTTTTCTATCTCTTTGTGTTTCAGGGTTTGACTAATCCTCTGGGGAGACCTGTGTGTTCATTTGACCCTGATGGCCTGATATTTGCTGCAGGGGTGGAGTCTCAGGCTATTAAACTTTATGACTTACGTGCATTTGACAAGGTAGAGGGAAGGGTGTAATGGTCTTGTCTAAAACACATAAATGTGCAAAATTCCATTAAAAAGCTACTTTAACTATTTATATCTCCCTTCCTCTTAATAATAGGGCCCTTTTTCCAGCTTTGAGACCAGGTTTAATCGAGTGTGTGACTGGACAGGACTCAAATTCAGTAACGACGGGGAACAGATTCTCATTTGCACAAATGGAGGGGCTATTCGCATCCTGAATGCTTTTAGTGGATCTGTGCTGCATACTTTTTCAGTAAGCCATGAAAATGCAGAATTCTGTATTGATTTTTTAGCAAGATGTCTCTAACTAGCTAAAATTGGCCTGTTTGCTCATATTAAAGGGCTATAACAACAGCAAAGGCATTTCCCTGGAGGCTTGCTTCACTCCAGACTCAAAGTTTGTCATGATTGGTAAGATACAGTACTTTAGCTCTATGTTTGGATGTCATTCAAATAAAATCAAATGTGTAAAGTGCCTATCTTGTGCAGGTTCAGAGGATGGGAGAGTTCACGTTTGGAGCACTGAGAGTGGGATGAAAGTGGCGGTGCTGGATGGGAAACACCCTGGACCCATTAACACTTTGCAGTTTAACCCCAGATACCTGACATTTGCCAGCGCCTGTACAAACATGGTGAGAGGAAACCAATCACATGATTTGTTTTCATTGACTCGCTCCTGCACAATGTGCCTCCAAGATGGAAGCCATGTACTTTGGCAGAGTTGGTTTCTCTGTTATTTAAAAGATGATGGATGACTCTTGGTGGCCTTTTAATGAAATCTCATAGATGTAATAAGGAAGAAATTAGTTGATTCTGCGAGGGAATCTGGATCAATGCCTGGATTATTTACTATGGGGAGATAGTGATCAATTATTTGCTAAAATACATCACAATGGCTTCACGGATGTGTGTCCTTTCTGAATGAACTAATCTTTATTTTTCTCCTGTTTTCTCTACAGACATTTTGGCTCCCATGCGTTGATGACTTGTAGAGTTTCACCATCAGGTGAAGTGGCATTCATGTGATAGATTCTCCTTTTTGGGTGTACGAGGAGCTCCATGACTGAAATTATAGTGCTTAAGGACAAACCTGTTATTTGGGTTTTTTTGTAAATTTTATATCTTCGTGTTTTTAATTTTTTTCTGGTGCTTTTGAATCACTTGCTATTGATACATTTTATTCCCTGTAAAAAGTTGTTTTTATTGTGCTTTTAGTAAAAACATTTCTGCTATTTTTTCAATATTATGATCGATCTTTGAATTTAGTGTGAAAATATGTGATGTAAACAGTTTTTCTAAAAAGCTGCATTTTGTCCTTGTTTTCATTATTATCATTCACCTGCCTTCAGCAGCTCAACATATTCTGTTTGCTTCAATGTGATGAAAAACAAAACAGCTATTAAACTTTTTTTGTCATTTTTAATGTATTACAATAAATTGTTTAATTGTGTTTACTTACATATGACCTTTCCCCGTTGTATATTTGAATAATTACACCTTAAATCACAGTTTGTAAACAGCTTTTTTTTTTTGTTCTGTTTTTATATGAGAGTGATTGAGATGAGAATATCTGTGGCTGTCTGGACAAAAACTTTACAATAACAGATGTAAACCAAGGTTCACTGACAGGCAAGCATACTGGAAATGTGGCCAGTTTTATTCACTGTGTGAATGTACTAAGTGTGTCTTCCTAAAGTAGAGGAGAGGGGTGGGAGCCACGTTAAATAATGTATAGATGCTTGGGTTATGTACTCACCAGTGAGTGAATAATGAATGATTCCATCACAGGTAACCTCACAGGTACACACTTATCTTTCTCTCACTCAGTGAGTGTACACAAGAAAGATGTGGAGAGGAACAAACACAGGGAATAACATGCATGTTTAAGCATTCAGCACTCTAATGGTGATGTTTATTCCTTTTCCTCCAGTCTGATGATGCAAACACATTTTTATTTCAGTGTAGACATTTAGAGTTCACGTTTCAAGCTCTACATTACATCTGAGGTGTAGATTTTCTGGTTATAGGAAACCTCATATATATATTTTTTTAAATTGAATGTAGTATACAAAGACTTGCATGTGGTATCTCCTGCTTGCTTCTCTCTATCCACTCATTCATTGATCAAATGTACAAGTTATTCTGACCACAAGAACCTGTGAAGAAGGACCATATTGAAATGTAGTGGTCAGATTCGTGCTTGGTGTCACATTTCTGTGACCAGGTGGCTGGAATTTGAGATCATGTGGTTGCGTCTACCCAGGTTGATGTGCCATTCTATGTGAATGGGTGCTAAAAGGTCATTATATGCCGCGGCTGCATCTGGACACACTGCATTGCACACTGGTGTTGTTATCGGTGAATCTCTGTGCTGGCTTGCACAGAACACAGGAAGTGTTTGACCCGCTGGAGGTTTCCCCTACCAAGATCATTAAAGTTGCGGTCATCGATACGCAAAGAAGTTTTAGATCAGTGGTTTGGGTGGCATATCCACTGACAGGCACATTATTACTCATCAGCCACAGTTCCGCAGATTGTATTTCAAGTGTTCGGAAGCTCCTGAGTCACCCTTGAGGCGTTTATGTCACTGGTGCGCGTGGGTCCGTCTGTTGGCCATCAGAGGAGAAGCGGTCGACCTGCTGAGCAAGGACACAGACTTGGAAGTTATCCTTCTTGCATGACAGGAACGTAAAGCTGTGAACCCTGACTGCCAAAAGATGTCGCATCAAACTGGAATCAATGGTGAGTCTGCATATAAATAAAGACTTTTTGTGTTTATTTTATAACATCTGAGTGGTTTTGCTGTCAGTAACATCCTCAGAATTACAGTTATAATTTTATTTTCCTAAAAGCTTCTGTAGTAACAATACATAATTTACTTTATTTGTTATGTTTGATATTACCCAATAAGAAGCAAGCATAATAAACTCTATTCATGGTTTTTAAGACATTTTGCATCACTTTATGGTAAAAACTTTACACAAGCACA
This sequence comes from Kiunga ballochi, assembly GCA_037177335.1. Lineage (NCBI taxonomy): Eukaryota > Metazoa > Chordata > Actinopteri > Atheriniformes > Pseudomugilidae > Kiunga > Kiunga ballochi. Next base: position 18,616,384 of record JBAMIG010000003.1, read on the forward strand.
TGTAAAACACAACCTGATTTTTGTCTTCTGCCCCTTAATGGACACTAAAAGCAGTTTACACTATATGAATTGTAACATATTATAGGGTAATAAAGGGTAAACACACCTAAAACAACATTTATGATGTTTCTCAAAGGGACAGATAAAGACAAAAAAAAGTCAATTTTTTTCATGAGTTGTGTTTTTAAGGGTAAACGACTGGACTAGATGATAAAAATAAATAATTTCATGCTGTCATGAAAATCCTGTCTAAGCTAAAAATGCCTCTGCTGCTGCTTTAATATCAGTCATTGTAATGAATTGCATCTACGTTCATTCAGAAGAAGGTAAATAGCGGTGCGTATGTGTGCGTTATGCCACTTGGTAACTGGAGCGTTGGAGGGGCTGGTTGACGGAAGCAAACCTCTCTCACCTTTCTTGCATCATTAATGAGGCTGCTGTGTTCGGTAACCATGGTTAGACAGAAAGAATGAGCATTTCTGTGGTAAAGTACAACCCAGAGTTTAGGAAAATGAGAGTATTAAGTTGTGCCTCAAACTCACATGTGTCAGAGATACGCTGGTGTGTGTGTTGCTGTTTGGTTATGAATTTCTGGCAGAGGATCATATTTTCACTCTAGTGGAGTCACAAGTTCTTATTTACCAAATGGCCATCCTCAGTTTTGACTTTGTCTGCCTTATATCTTGTTACTGCAGCTACACCTGAGCTGAAAGAGTTCCTGGCAAGAGCGAGAGGAGGGTCCATCAGAATAATGAAGATCATCATCAGAAATGGTACCCATGGCATGTATGTTGCAATCAGAAGCCTCTGCTACATCTGTGGCCTTCAACATCTTTGTTCTAAATGTTTCCCTTTCAGAGGAGTTGGTGCTAGATTTATATAGGGAGCCGGCTCACAGCTGGGACAAGGATTATGATCACTTCCTGCTCCCTCTGCTCACGCCTCAGCAGCCTTGTTATATCCTATATCGTCTGGATTCCCAGAATGCACAGGGACACGAGTGGATCTTCATCGCTTGGTCGCCTGATCAATCACCCGTATGTCTGCAGATGCAGTTTCTAATTTTAAAAATGAGAAAGGAGCAACCAAATAAAATAATTAAACTAATCAAATCACTGTTAAACTACACACCAGCACATGTTTTTTTTATTTAACCGAGTTATTTTTAATGAATAGACACTAAAATTTTAAGTATATGTCCCAGTAATAGTTTATATGAAACTACTTGTGTAGTTACAGTGTTCTGACAAGGTACAGCATTTGTTGCTAATAAATTACCATTAGATTTCTTTAGATAATTAGTTATATTGCATCATTTTGTATGTTAAACATGCCTATTTGATAAGAATCTTTTGCAATTTTAATAAAAATAGTAGCGTTATTTGGTTGAACACCACAGAGAGACAGTGTGATGTCATGTTTCTATTTAGATGTCACAAAAAAAAGACTTATGAGCTCATTCAAACTTTGCTATAATGCTAACTTTGCTAACAGCTACAGTGCCACAAAGCAGTTATTTTTCTAATAAATAGATTTCTGTGGTATAAAGATGCAGTACTGCTAAGTTTAAATCCTTTTTATCTGCATTGTAAAAATAAAACAATGAGATCAGAGCGGAAATAGGAGAGTTTGGTGTCTTCATGAAAAGCACTTGAAATGGGATTTTCTGCATTAAATAATTGAAACCAGACTCCACTCAGTAACAGCTCTCACTCAGATCATCAGAAACAACCAAATGTTTGCTGTGAAAGTTGTGGTTAAAGTTCATCATCCTGCGTGACCTTGGGTCCTTTAGGTGAGGCAGAAAATGATGTATGCCGCAACTCGTGCCACACTAAAGAAAGAGTTTGGGGGAGGCCACATCAAAGATGAAATATTTGGTACAGTGGAGGTAAGTTCTCTTTTTTCAGATTACTAATCTGCACTAGAGGATTCATTTGCTGGTTTGCTTTTGCTTGCAGGATGACCTGTGCTTCCAGGGGTACCTGCGTCACAAGTCTTCCTCCTCCTTGCCAGCTCCACTCACAACAGCTGAGCAGGAGCTACAACGAATCAAAGTTACAGAGGTACACAAAACAGATGCAGGTGTCTGAATATGATTGTTTTATTTGTGTGCTCATCCTTTGTGATTCAATTTTTTTTTCTGCAGGATAAAGTTGTTTGGGTATGTCCCTTTCTGTTAAAAAATTCAAGTGGGCTTGGGAAGGAAGTTTGTTTTTTTTAATGGCGCCTTATGTTTTCAGGATGAACGTAGACGGATTGGGACTCCAACAGCACGAGCGAAGGTTTGTTCATTCCTGTATAAACACACAAGCTATGTTTTGTGGTGTTATAAGTCATTATCAGAGAGCTTTGTGCATGTTTTCCCCCTCAGGTTACAATGGAGTTTGGCTTAGACAAGAGGGCACACACTCTTCAGGGTCTTGCATTTCCTTTACAAGAAGAAACCAAACGAGCTTTGCAGCAGCTCAAGCAAAGGCGTATCAACTACATACAGCTGGTGAGATCAGAAACCTGCACCAGTCATTCCACAATCTGCAACCTGTGACAAACTTTGAGCAAACAAGCTGTAAAGATAAGATTTTGTCAGTGTAACGTGAGCATACATGTTATGGTATCTGAATGGAGCTTGCTTGCGTGTGTTGTATTGCTGCAGAGGCTGGATGTAGAGAAAGAGACCATTGAGCTGGTTCACACCAAACCGACAGAAATCCACGAGCTTCCCTTCAGGATTCCCACAGATTCCCCCAGATACCACTTCTTTGTCTTTAAACATGCCCATCAAGGCCAGCAGCAGGAGGCACTTGGTCAGTGTACTGTCATATTTATATAATGGGTGAGATAAGTATGTGTATAACAGTGTTTATCACTATAGGAAAATTCTTGCAAATCATTGTTTTAAATGTTTTTTAGGTTGTATTTTGTTAGGATTTAGAAAGTATTCATTCATTTAATGTTTGAACAATATAAAGTTTGATAATTAAATAGTAATGGAACAAAATATACTGACTGCATAGAGGTAAAGTAAGAAAGGGTTTTTTAGTTATGGTAGGCCTTTTCAGGAATTCAGTTTTTTCCCACTTTGCTAAACCAGTTTAGTATATCTTTTTCTCCTTTCTAATGCATATACTACACAGATCCACTCATTCTGAATGTTCTGTTTTACAATTCATTAATTATTTCATGTATGTGTCCAAGAAAGGGTTTCAGTCCTGCTGGTGAGCTTGTAGATGCTGCAGAAAAAAACAGTAGTATTCCTCTCCCCCTGAGGTACCGGTAACTCGTTCGGATGTGATCGGTACCGAGGCCTCATTCCAAACTTTATTAAAACTTTTGTTTAAAAAAAAAAAAAAAAAAAATAGACAGCCCACTGAAATACTCAGGAATGCAAAAAATGAATAAATAAAATAAAATAGATTTAGGATTCTGTTAATCATATTTTATTCTTAAGTGTGATGTGCAGAGTTTAAAGCGTTTGATTAATCTTCCCTTTCACATAACTTAAATCGGGTATTAGATCACTGTGCAGGACAGTTAGCTAAGTAAGAAAATTTATTTTATCATTTTTTTATGCGCATTTTTACATACATTTAAGATAAAATATTGTTACCAGTTGAAAGATAATTACCACTGCTCTTATTGCAGAGTATATATCTGTAATGGGACTTTTAACTAAAGCGGTACTAAAGAATAAAACATGACAATCATTTCCTACATTTCAAAATCCTTCTATTTTCCTTTTTTATATATATATAAATCCCGTGATGTCTCAGATCAGTGCACGCAGTGAATTATTGCTCAACTCTGAAGTTCCTTTGTGCTTTTTTTTCATGATTATTTAACAAACCCTGATGAGTATTTAGCAACAGAAAACCAAATAAGCTAATAGTGTTAAGAGTAAAAATTGAGCTTACACCCATATCAGAACATCTCCAAACCAGT
>JBAMIG010000003.1:18620425-18631595 GCA_037177335.1 Kiunga ballochi
ACAGAAAACCAAATAAGCTAATAGTGTTAAGAGTAAAAATTGAGCTTACACCCATATCAGAACATCTCCAAACCAGTAGCTACAGCATGCATTTAGCCCTTATTAAAACCTTTCACAGATTGCACATAAACCATCAGTCTGAAACTTTGTTTTATATTATTTCTAAATAACTTTTAGTGCATGCAAGCTGGTTTTACTTTTCAATAACTTCATGTGTTTCCCAGTGTTCCTCTATTCAATGCCTGGGTACAGCTGTAGTATCAAGGAGCGGATGTTGTACTCCAGCTGTAAGAACAGGTTGCTGGATGAGGTGGAAAGAGACTACCATCTGGAAGTCACCAAGAAGGTGACAAGCTTGGCAAAAATTATCTACAAAGAGGTTGATGTCACATCAAGAGGTTGATTTCATCAATAAGCCTGTAATATTTGATCTGTCCTGCACAGATGGAGATTGACAGCGGCGATGGTCTGACGGAGGACTTTTTGTATGAGGAGGTCCATCCAATGGAGCACACCTTAAAACAGGCCTTTGCTAAACCCCGTGGCCCGGGAGGGAAGAGGGGCAACAAACGTCTCATCAAGGGAGCAGGAGAGAATGGGGAAGAAAATTAGACAACACATTTATGATATCTGAAAATGACATATTCTGCTATTTAGCTTCTAGCTGCTGCTTCTTAATTTTTACACACACATTTATCTCACAGACAGATCCACCATGAAGCAGAATTTATTATGGGATTCATCGTCATGCAGATAAGATTTTTTTAAAGTCCTCTCAAACTTTTCTGACACACCAGTGAACCAATAGTTCCACATTTTTATGTTCAGCCAAATATTTTAGAAGTTAATAGAGAGCTCATATTTCTAGAAAACACCAGGAGCTGGTGTATTCTTGCAGCCTTGCAGCTGTTATTTCTCTTTCAAGTGAGTGCATTGTGGATTTGAGGTTTTCCTCATCCTTTAGGTGTGGCTTTGTAGATTTCTTTTCTTTCTTTTGTGTTTGCAAAGATCCAAAACACACAAGAGGAAATCATTTTCTACCCTTAACATTAACATCTTGTTTTAGTTTAGTTTGAGAGGTATATATCATTATAAATATATTTTAATGTTACTTTTTTTATTTTATTTTAAGACGCTATCACAACCATAACTGGATGACATTGAATCTGCATGGTGCTGACTAAAACATAAGGGAACATGTGGATGTTTATAGAAAAATCACCGTCTTAGGTTTTAAAATGAGGGCATGACATGTTACATTACTGAATAAAAGGTAAAGCAAAAGCTTTTTATGAAAAATGATATCCAAATACAAAATCCCACTCTGACCTGAAAGGATAAATAGCAGCCAGGTGCTGCTGATCAAATGTGCTTCATTATCCGACCCTGATCCCGAGTGAGCACCTCTATGGAAGCAGAGCTTTTGGCAGCTGCACATTTCAGAAAGTTCCCTTTAATTTCACACCATGGCATAAACAGAAGCCCATTTCAGACGCTACAGGTTTCAGTTAGCATCTCATATGTTGGGAGTTCACACCAGTAAAAAAAGGCTGAATTAACTGGAAGATGGTATGCTGGTTAAAGTGGAATATTCTGCAAAACCACTCTAAAATATTTTTAAAAATATACCCGCCTGAAAAACTGTGAAATAAAACAGGAGTTGTGCTTTTCATTGTCTTTATGTTACCCTGTGCTGTGTCTAACCTTTTACAAGGAGATATTTTAACACAGTGATGTGCACTTTAAAGCTTACTTTTAATGCTGAGTGGATACAACGATTCTTTGTAATATTTATGCCTTCAAACAAAAGATAAACAACCATATATTCAGAGGTTTTCTGAGGAATCAAAGCAGACTCCTTTTTGAGAATAGGAATTTTAGAAAAACTGTAACTGGAGTGTTTTAGATATTAGGCTGCAGGAAGGAACAGAAATGAGAAAAAAGTTTTTTAAACTGTAAATCTATTTTAATAGATTCCTAAATTTTTAATATTCAACTTGTAAAAAAGTACATTGTGGTTGCCTAGTCAAAATAAAAGATGCTACCTTGCACTAACGCTAATCAGAAAATACATAATTATATTTATTTATCCTATTTAAAACAAGCAGGCAGCTGATTAGTGTACGCTTGGGGCCCAAAAGCTCTATAATTATTAGAGAAGTCTCTAAACTGGAACTTTGCAGATTTATAACACAGATAAATGTATTTTCTTAGTAAATTAATAAATGCCAGTCTGATGGACTGGGTATGAAAAATGGCTAAATGGGAAGATGGAATGCACCTGTATTGTTTTTCCGCTTGCTGCTTTGCTTCATTCATAATCAATTCACTCAGAACATGCTGGGAAATTTCAGCTTTAGGGTGGATTATCAGTCATATTTACTAAAGGTATGCTGTACAAACAGTCGCTTTCTTTATGAAATCCAAAAAAGGATCCATTGCATTTGTAGCATCATTTGCCACCTCATCAGACTGCATCAGAATAAAAAAACTGCTTCACATGGTTCTACAATAAAATATTTTCTGTATTTGCATTTGTTTCCTCCTTTCTTCCCCTTTAAATGCATGTGTGACTGATATCCCATAGTCATGAGGGCAAGCAGGCAGCAGCAGGGGTCATGAGGTTGAGTGTGTTTTCCAAGAAGGCGCTTTACTCAGAAGCCTTGGCTGTGCGCTCTGCTGCTCTCATAGCTCACGGGAAACACTGTTGATGTGAATATTTTTTCTTGGAAACAAGGTTCAGGGTTGAAAAGCAGCATTTGAAGTGGTTATTATCTCAGTACATGGCAACTAAGAGCAAGGTTATGATGAATCTTTGAGGACATAATTTAAGATAAGTTATTTTCTAAGAAAGCAAATTTTTGTTTATTGTTTGTTTGTGTTTTTTAATGACAACATACATTGACTGGATATGATTTTTGTTGTTGCTGTTTAGTTTTTTTTAAAGAGGTTAACTAAGAAAGAAACAATTAGGTAGGCCTAATAGTAGCCTATAGGCCTATTGTTTGTTTGTAATTTCTAAGCTACAATAAAATGCGTATTTTCACCTATATATAATATATATATAAAATATTTATTGCTTATGTTTTTAGTGATTTTCTTGTTTTCATTGAACACGAATGGATGTAGTTTAGGACGCGCCGTCGGTGCGTCAATGGACAAACGTTACGTGAATATACCGGAAGTAGCTGATGCCATTCATCTACAGTAGAAGAAGATAATGTTTAATGTTTAGAGACCGAAAATACACTTTCAAGATTAATAGTGTAAATTAGAACCTGTTTTTGCTCTACATTAGCCTACATTTTAAATTTTAACGACGGTACCAACAAACTAATTTAGTTAGCCTACTGTAGTCTAATTTATTGAAGTTAGGCTAGCCTATATGATGATCCAAGTTTTTTCTTTTCTTACGTTTCTTTTGAAAAAACAATATCCATTAAGTTCATATGCATAAACGAAAAGGGAAAGAAAGATGAACAGAAAAGCTCTATAGGTAAAAAAAAAAAAAAACCCCAAGATATTTAACCTGAAATGCTCACTGAAGCATTAAACATAGGATCTGTTTTATAGTTTTTGCGTTTTTTATGAACCAAGGAGGACATTTTCAAGTTATCATAATCAAAATTTTATTAAATAACCGATATGCAGAGCTTTTCACAGATGCTGTTTACTTTTTTTTAAATTAATTTTATTTAGCCTATTTATTTTAGTGATGTAGCTATCTTACACTGAAATCTGTCCAGGAAGCAGTGTGTGTGTGTTGTGTTGATGGGTACATTGGCTACTGGCTGCAACCTTTTTGTCGTTGCAGGCACTGAAACACAAAACCTTTCCTGGAATCAGATTCCGGGAACTTCCGTCAGTGCGCCTGAGCTGAGCTGCTCTGGAGCTGCACTTTACAAAGAGCTCGCGCTCCGCTTCCGTCGCCGTTTTAATCTGCAGCAGAAAACACGATAGATTTTCTCATTCTGACTGCTGTAATAAATACGGATTGTGTGGATTTATTGGACTGCGGCAAGGTTTTTTTTTTTAATGGTAGCGATCGTTTTATTTCTTTTAGATTTCAGGTAAGGATATTTCACAGATTTGGCTGGTTTTCGGGCAATTGGATTGCAGTAAATGTTCTAGAAGCGTGATTTAGGATAAGCCTTTAACACTTTTATTTATTTATAATGTAATCCCTGTTTCACATTGAAGTCTGTGTGTGTGCCAGATTTTTGTTAGGTGGTGTATTTGTATTTATTTATTGTAGGTTTTTTCTCTCTCTCTTGTGCATCTAAAAGATGTCACTAAATAAACAAATTAGACGAATAGCTGTTATAATATAAATATTGTTTCATTATTTCGTTTCATTAAGAAATACTATGATTTTACATTTGAATTGTAACTTTTTTGTTTAGTTTATTTTTGTATTTATTCTAATGTTATTTTATTTTTAAGCAACATTTTATTTTGAGATATGTTGCTTTTTTGTCAATTTTATTTGTTTATCTTTTCTTTTTGTTCCATGATGTCATCTCTCTTAGTTTGTTTGATTTGAGTTTGCTGCACATCCAATCAGAAATGTTATTTTTAGTAACTGGGATTTAATCTCAGATAATGTATTTTATTGGCTAATGTAAATATTTTCTGACTTTATTTTTTTAATCAAATATAAAAACCAGTGAGCTTGTAGAATTTAGGGTTACAAAAACTTAAGATGACTCATAATAAAACAACATAAAATCATAACTCAAATTAATTGCAGCTTTCTTGATTTTCTTACGCAAATATTATCATTGACAGACCTACGTTTGGTCAGAAATGGTTGCTAGGGCAGTGACTATTTTGCATCATGAGGAACAAAGAAGCTCCTGCTGCCCATATCCTCCTTCTCCAACCCGGGATCCAGCAGAGGACCTCCGTTGCATCACCACCACCTTCCAGTATCTACAGACCTCAGGTAGACCAGCGCCTCATATCATTTATAATTTGAAGAAGCCTTACTCCCGGGCTGCATGATGTAAGAAACATCATTAAAGCTGACCCAAATTCCTCTTTAAGCTGCTTCCATGGGACATGTGAAAAGCTGACGTTAACATTTTGTCATTTTCTAGGTTGGTATTGGGGTTCTATCTCAGCTAGTGAAGCTCGAGAAGCTCTTCTGATTAAATCTGAAGGCACTTTCCTGTTGCGGGACAGCACTCACCCTCAGTACATGCTGGCCCTGTCAGTGAAGACTCGTTGTGGACCTACTAGTGTGCGTATAGAGTACAGCAGAGGCCGTTTCTGGCTGGACTCCATATCCCCTGGTCTGCCTCACTTGCAGTCTTTCCCAGATGTTCTCAGCCTTGTCCAGTATTACGTTGTCTCAGGCCAGACACAGCAGGACCTGGCGGCAATTAAGCCCCAAACAAAGCCTGAGCCTGCACAGCATGCTACTAAAGGCTGCGGAGTCCCTCTGAAATTAGTGCATCCTCTGCACAGCTTGCAGGGTTTTCCATCTTTGCAACATCTGACACGCCTAACCATCAACAAGCACACAAATTGCCCTGACAGGCTGCCTCTCCCAAAGCCTCTGCTGTGCTTCCTGCAAAATTACCCTTTCTATATATGATGAACACTGAAAGGGATAAAATAACAGGAACCCCATCGGGATCACTCTTCGTGACCACATGCTGTGAATCTGGTTCAGGGTTAGACCCAGCGCAGAAGAGGAGGATACAATGGGAGAGACTGGTTAAGCACAATAAACCAGAATGACCTCAATGCTCATGAATGAGCTCAATCTTTTTCCAGTGTAATTTTATTTAAATGATTGTTTTCCTGTTTGCCTCAGCTACTACTGTGCAATGCCAATATTTAAAATCTTTTCTTCTTTTTTGTTTGTTTTTATTACTGTTAATTGTATTTGTGCCCGTTTAAAATAAGAATTTATGGCCGCAATACTTTTCATTTAATAATATTTAAACCCATAAATAATAAATCAGTTAATAGGTAGTGACTGACTGCTTTGTTATTTCATCATATTTAGGCTTTGAGTATGAAAATCTCTGGTTTTCTGCAATTTGTTGCTCATTATACTTTTCTTTTACTTGTCTCGCTCATAAGTGGTAAAACTTGTAATGAGTGTTCAGCAGAACTCAACGTAATAAAATGAATAAATATTTTTACTTTCAGTTCAGCTAACAGTGATTCAGTCCCCTAACCTTTCTAACATTTGTTCATCTCTGTGTCAGAAATGTACATGTCTCCATGCAATTCCATTATTACTTTCTTGTGTTTTGGATTCAACACACAAAGTGTAGAAATCCAGTATGATTCTTCCCTCCCGGCTCTTCTGGGTTTTTTTGGACATATTTAAATCCAAACATTTCAAAACTATGGAGGATGAATCTTTAAATTATGTATGAAAAAGATGGATGTCATGTTGTGCAGACTGGATGGCCTGCTGTGGTTTGCCAGACCTTTTTTTTAAATGTCCAATAAAGAACTTGTTACACTGTCTGTTTTGTACTTTATTATCAAAATTCAGATATAAAATCAGACATTTTTCAGAAAAGAAACAACTTTCCCTTTGACTATCATTTCATTACCAATAATAAACATTCTTTATCAATAAAGACAGTGGATGAAAGACTGATCTGATAGGAAACTGGTCTATGTTCACAGAAGCTGGTCATGCTTTTCTCTGAATTTCAGAAAAGTCAGTCATAGTTCACCTTTTTAACAGCTGCTTTCTTCAGCACAGAGATGAATTGGAGGTATTACTGTTTTCATGGAAATGCATCTGAGTTCGTTTTCCACGAGTTGGAACTGAGCAACACAGAGAAAGCCTCTTATTAGGATTAGAGCAGGAGCTGAAGTTATTAATACTCTGCTGTGCCAGCTGAAAACTGAGAATGTGTTCCTGTTTGTCCCTCTCTGCTCAAAGCAGGCAGGTCAGAAAATCTAGTCTCTAAATTATATGCATCATTAGGACAAAATCGAGTGTTTGATGTTCTTTGATTTTCATGTTATTCAAGCAGCAGGTGTCAGCTTTGCACGGCTGACTTATGGAGTCATAAGGGGAGAGCTCTGATTAGAATGGAGGTGGTAGTATCATAATGTGAACGTATTCTAAAATGTTTGCTTTTTAAATGCTATTAAATTTAACTTAAATGTAATGCTCAAATCATTAAATGTTAAATTCTTCTCATACTTTTCTCAACACGTGTATATATTTGTCTTTTTTAAAAATTATAATCATATATCTATCCATCCATTTTCAATACTTTGGTCACAAGTAGTTGGAGCCGATCAGCAATCAATGAGCAAGAGGCACATGGACAGTTTATCACAGTTTATCACAGGTCATAAACATATATATATATATATATATATATATATTGTGGTGTAAAAAATGTCCATTTTTGTTTGCTAGGTTTTTCATGAATATGTTAGTTGTATATTGACTCTTATATTTAATGAACTGAACACAATGCCAAACATGTATGGTTTTAGAAAAATACCATGGGACATAATGGAGTGGTAAGTGGGGATCTTGGGCTTAGAGATGTGCACTTAGGGCTGGAGTAAACATTGAAAAAAAAAAAAAACGGATGAACATAAGCTAAAGAAAACAAGCAGGTGGACGGACCACTACATGTGAACATAAATATTACAAAACTAGATTGACAAGCCAAATTATTTTAGATTTTTGTCTTTCATATTATAAAGAAACTTGACAAAAATATATATTATTATTCTAGAAATGGCTATTATTAAAATCAATTTATTATTATTATTATTATTACTATTATTATTAATAATAGTATTATTATTACCCTGCCTGCCCCCACCCCTCCACGACTTCCCTCCTGTAATCCTCCAGTAGCGCAGGCAGGCAGCCAGCCACTAGCGACGGGGACAAACAAAGCGCTTCTTTTCCTTCAGTTAAATAGATTTTTTTTAACCAATAACTTGGTAAGTGTATGATGTTCACAACCAGTGTTTAATGGCAGGTTAGTACTGACGCTATTTATCACGAGAAATACGTTTATTTGTATTTTTAATCGAAATTTCCTTCATTCTCTGGTGAGGTTAGCTACCTAGCTAACGGACCGATAAACTCGCACTGACTTCCGTCATGCTAGGCTAAGCCGGCTAGCTTTGCCGGGTTGGATTTAAAACGAAAAACTTTAATGGTTTGTTGTTAGAACTGAAGTACCAATAGTGTAATAGTTCTGTGTGTGTGAGAGATTTGAATATCATAATTATTTTCTGTAACAACCAATATAATCCCTAACATAAAATGGGGCGAAAAAACCCTGCATTCTCCGTTTTGTGCTAGCTGGTTAGCTACATTACTTAGCGTTAAGTCTATTGTAAACAGAACATCCTCCTTACTGGTTAAAATCTAGGTCAACCAGTACTGCGGTGATTCGCAGTTACACGATGCTGTGAAGTTTGTTAGTATTTAATGGCAATGTTAATCTAACGGAATTGTTTATCAGACGCTGGAGCGGAAATGAATAATCGTGGAAGACGGTTCCTAATGTCCAAACTCGAAAAGAAACTTGGTATTTCGGCTTAATACTTTTCTTTTTTCTCCCTGAGTATACTGAACATTTGAAATGCAAACTATAAACACCCGTAGTGTTGACGTTGTCGCGGAAAAAATAGCCTCGGGTGTTGGTTTTAGACAGGTCTGGGGTTTTGTCAACACAGCTGAAGGTTGTTGGCTCTTCATCGTTTCTCGGGCGCAGTGCTAGGAAGTTGCATAATGCCTCGATGCAATAAAATAGGACGCTGTGTTAAAGATATACAAGTGTTTTCACGTTTGTACTAATGCAGTTTTTATTCTCTTTTTTTGCAGCTATGGCAGCAATCAGGAAAAAGCTGGTTATAGTGGGAGATGGAGCCTGTGGGAAGACCTGTCTGCTCATAGTGTTCAGTAAAGACCAGTTTCCTGAAGTCTATGTGCCCACTGTGTTCGAGAACTATGTTGCTGACATTGAAGTAGATAGCAAACAGGTATGTCTTATTTTGCATCCTCTCACATTTCAGACCAGAAACAGAAATGACAACAACAGCTGATTGCTGGATGTGCTTCCTTCACATCTGTCACCCTCAGCTTTAGGGGGTCAAAGGTGACTTGATCTGACGATTAGTGCAAATGAAGTGTAGCGATATTAAGGGTCTGAGTTGATCACAGCTTTATTGGGAATACAAGTGTGTAGTAAAGCATGCATTGCTCTTAATGACCTACTTTGAATGGATAAACTGTTTTCTAAGGTAGTTTTGTTTAATTTAATAAACTCAAATTTAAGTCACAAATTAATCTACTCTGTTGCTTAACATCTGCATGCAATACATAAGAAAAAAACAGTCTAAGGTATGCATGTACTCAAAAAGAAGTAGCACTTTTGTTTAAATGGTTAAAGACTACACAATTATAGCTTATTTAATTAATACTGGATTGATTTCATTACATTATAATAAAGTTTTACATCTAAAAATTTATGTGGAATGTTAAAGTATTTATCCAAGATATCTATAGTTTTAAAAAGTTCCTATAACCTTCAAGAGCAAGTGGCATCAAGTGATGATGCAGTCTAAATGTAAGGTTTAATGTTTCTTTATGTAAAATGGTTTACCTGGAACCATTGTGAATATGGTTGTGTGCTGGATCCACTGGATAATAAAGGACAGATGTTTACACATCTGTAAAGCAGGTTAGCATCTCGTGGGTGATAACTAGTCATCTCTGTTGGCAGGTTGAGCTAGCGCTGTGGGATACAGCTGGCCAAGAGGACTATGACAGACTGCGTCCACTCTCTTATCCAGACACCGACGTCATTCTCATGTGCTTCTCCATCGACAGCCCTGACAGTCTTGGTGAGTATAAATGGAGAGCTGGGAATGTTTCTGGCACATTCTGGTTGTCACTGATCTTCATTTCTATTAGAGGATTTGTGGAAAACGTCCAAAAACACTTTATATGTAGTTTCAGATCTTTTTAAATAATTATGTAGAAAAAACAGACTAGTTACGGATTTTAAAATGAGCTCAAATAATTCAGAATTATTAATGACATTAAACAGCACATCTGTTTTTTATATCCCATCCATCTTCCTCACACACATACATTATTTTAGAGATGTTCGAGAGTTCACAAGGATGCAAATGTGTGCAACATTTAACACAACTTTCACACTCCTAGCAGATTTTATAAGCAAATTTCTGGTAAAAATCTCTAAAAGAGTGCAGAGTATTTCAAATCTTCCAAAGTGTTTACAGTTTTTGTGGCTCTGAAAACTGCTGCTTGACATTTTTATGGATTTTTATGATACTGTAAATATACAAACACAACAACAGCCAATAAGAGGTGACTGCATCCATTCTCACCTTGCTGCAATAGAAACTGCAGCTTTCAGAGGACCAGATGCTCTTCCAGCCACAGTTTTTGTAACTAAATTATAGATTAATAAACAGCTAATTAGCAATTGTCTTATCTATTAATCCTAAAATTGTAGAAAAATCCCACGTTTGGGGTTTTCAGGGTGCATGCTTTTATCGTTTTAATAATAACCATCTGCGTTTCTGTGGTTGATCATTAAAAAAATGGAGAAACTCAGGTGGACACTTTTCATTTCTGATGTGCAACAGATTGTTGAATTCTTGCTTGATGTATTTACACATTTCATATCTCTTCCTGCATATTTGAACGATGTGTCTCACCTGTGTTTTGTCTTTGTCTTCAGAGAACATCCCTGAGAAGTGGACCCCTGAGGTAAAACACTTCTGCCCTAATGTTCCCATCATACTGGTGGGAAATAAAAAGGATCTACGTAATGATGAGCATACTCGAAGGGAGCTTGCCAAAATGAAGCAGGTAAAACTTCAGAAAACATAAACATTTAGTAACACACACAAAAAGTTTACTTAAAACGTCTCTCGCCTTTTTTTTCCTTCTTCCTTTTTTCAAGGAACCAGTGAAACCAGAAGATGGTCGGGACATGGCTAACAGGATCAGTGCCTTTGGATACATGGAGTGCTCTGCAAAAACAAAGGATGGTGTGAGGGAAGTGTTCGAGTTGGCCACCAGGGCTGCACTACAGGCCAGGCGAGGAAAGAAGAGCAATAAATGCATCCTGCTGTAAACGGGAATGGGGACTGCTTCATACGAGGGGAAAGAAGATGGAAA
>JBAMIG010000003.1:18644414-18689017 GCA_037177335.1 Kiunga ballochi
AATCTATATGATATATGGGTTTCACATTCTGAAATGACTGATGAAGAATATTAAACTTTTTCATAATATTCTAATTTTCTGAGCTGTAGAAGGTATTTAGATGACCCTCCATAAGAACGAAAAAGCAACTCTTAACATCAAAATCCTGCTAATCATAGACAGAGGCATGAAATGGTGTGAAACATCTGCTGTATTTGCACACTGTCTTAGCCCTGATTCTACCACACAGGTTACATGCTAATGATTCAGACAGTTGTGTTTGCATAAAATACATTTTATGACTGGAGTATTTGTGTAAGAAGCATTTAACAAACTATAAAATATTAATGTGTCTTTTTCTTTACCTATTGTTGGTTCAAGCATGTGGAAGAGTGAAATGCTGTCTTCTGTGATGTCTTTATATGTCCCCACCTGCAGAGACAGTACACAGAGGTATGTGATGCATAAAAGACTCGTGGGAATAATCTGAAAGTTGTTCTTACGTTCCACTGCAGAATAGCAGGAGGCAACACAGCACAAGGCCCAAACACCCGGTTCCCATCAATGTTAAATCCTGATGAACTGTAGCTGTGGATCAATATCCCACTCTCTGGTTCCTTCTTCATAACAGACACTGTGGTACGTTGGTACAACTCATCATCGCCAGGTTCCAGTCTATGAGCACGACACAGAAACGGACTGGAACAAAAGACAGAAAAATTACATTATAATGTACCATATAAGACCATGCCAACAATTTTCTTTAATGTAAGAAAATATTAAATGGGCAACATTTACACATTTTCACAAGACAGGCAGCAGATCAGCCAGACGACCCAGTTTAGAGGCCAAAAAAAATCCAATGTCAACCTACTGACAGGGTTCCTAGCCAAAAGTTCCTTAAAAAAGCTGTAAATGCTGTCCCACTTTGTTTGTAGTTATTGCAGAAATTATGAACCCAGTTGTGTTACTGTGAAGTTTGACATGAAGCTATTTGTAGATAGCTGAAGTCACACTAAGTGTCTTTTGTAATGTCAGGAAAGCAGGCCATTTTCACCAGAGTACCTGTAGGTTATATCATCAACTTTAGAGAAAAAAAAGAGCTAATAGATAAAAAAATAAATAAAGCAAAATTGCATTCAAAATGCAGCAAAACAGAACTGCTGTCAAAGCTGCTTGAAATGTAGTACGCCATAAAGTTTCAATCAGCTAAACTTATTATGCCCATTATAATATTAAATACACAAATGCACACATATACAAGTCTGATCTTCAGCTCTGAGATAAGAACAATAATAAATGATGAGATATTTTCAAATTTACTCAAAACATGGAGATGTGTAACAAAATAAATACTAGAAGGGAACTGCTGGAGGACAATTATTCAACAATAAGGGACTCCAAGGTAAACCAGGAGAAATGTAGGCAATCAAACATAATGAACCAACCAAAACCCTGTTTTTTTATGTAGAATATAAACTCCCCCAGTGCCTGATAAAACTGCATCAATGGTTTAAAAATACTTTCTTTTGAAATGAAAAAAATGAACACATTGTTTACAAGTAGTGTTAAAAATAAGTTTAATATTTACCTCTTATTTTCTTTATTAGCACATTTATCCTTTTAGTGTATATTTATAAGCCCCCGTAGAAACGTTTCTTTCGGAACTACATTGCAAAGTGGCTTAAAACATACTTGAAACGGAGCGAGTTCAAGTAACAAATTCTTCTGAAAAAGTGTTTCATGACAACCCAGGACATTGAAATGTCATCGCATCTTGCAGATGAAGATGGGAGACAATACAAATAAAATATCTTTTTTAGACTTAAATAATGAAAATAGTTTATTACAACATCTCCATACCTGGAAAAGACGGGGGCTGTTCTGGAAGAGAAAAGAAAACCCTGTGTTGATCTTTGAAGGAGAAATCTGGTGTAAATGGTGATAGCCATGCTGACGGAGTGCAACCAAGAGGGCAGGGGAAGGAAATCTTTGTAACACCAGATGTTCGTTTCCGGTGCAGTTCAACGAAAAGATCGAACAGCAAAACATTTTTTAAAAATGATTTTAAAACAATTTATAAATATATTTTAAAGGTTCATATACAATTAATGCGAATTATTTAATTATGTATCAACGTTTTGTGACGCTGTGTGATATATATATATTTCTTACTGCATTTAAAGTTATTTTTATGTCAAAGATATATTTTTAATTGAACATAAACATCAGATATTAAAACTTTATGGAAAAAAAAATATATATTTTTTGTATTCAGTGGCAACTAGTCTCAAAACAAAATATTTGAGCAGGGGAAGCCAAAGACTGTCTCAAATCAACAACAGAAGGAGCATTTGACAATAGTAAATATCAACCTCATGAAGTGATTTAAAGACGCATTTGTCTGAGGCAGAGTTTAGATAACACAGCTTTATGCAGAGACCTAAGTAACCCACCCAACATTTTTTTTATTCACACTTTTTTTTAGCATGATTAAACGATTTCAACAGCAAATTGTGATAGTAAAAAAACAAAACATGAAGGGAAACCCCAGTCACAGCAAACATTCAAAATACAAATTTCTTTAAAATAAAACATAACTAAATTGGGGGAATAAAACAATTTTGCGTTGTGGTTTTGAGTAGGTAGAGCAAACGCCAATCTCTGTGTTCGATTAAAATGCCTGGTGGGCGTGTTCATTGCTTACCAGCGCCCCCTGTGGTCATTCCTGGTTCCACTGAAGTCAGATGATCCGAGCTACATTGTAAATAGACATCAGCATACACCGAAGCCATGCCTTCCTAGTCTCTTTAAATCACCCCCAACAGAGCAGATTTTTCCGCCCCGACTCTTCTCTCCGTCAGATAGATTTACTCTGGCTGTTTCGGAAAATTTCGTCGCGTCAAAGTATTTTTAAAGTATGTACCGGTCTCTGTATGCTTTCCGATCCGCGGAGCCCAATTCGCTACACTTCGCGGCCGGAGAAAGCTTCTTAATCCTCGAGAGGAGCAACAAACACTGGTGGCTGGGGTCCCGCTGCAGCTCTGGGGAAACAGGTTACATCCCTGCCTCATACATCGAAAAAATACAGGTAAAACCATATTTTCATCCTGTTTTTTCTCCACTGTGGCCCCAGCGATCATGGAGATGAAGTTGTTGTTGTGATTGCTGAAACCGGGTTGGAGGTGAAATGCAGTGAATGCGCTAAATTGATGGAAAAGAGACAACCGAGAAGCAGATCCAGTGCGGTATTAATGCTGCAGCGCAGGGCCTGTTCTCTGAGGCTCTGGTGGAAAAATGCATGCTTACCAAAGAAAACATTAATTATTGGTAAGAATACATGATGTATGGCTGTGGGTTTGTCTGCACTGCAGCTACAGAGGAGCCAGAATATGATGGGACAGAAAATGACACAGGACAACGATGTGACTTTGCATCTATTTCATTCATTCCCTTTTTGATGAGTAGGCTAAATGCATCCTTCTTCATAGCTTTGGGTTTTTCTCAGTCACACCCACAAAAGCTTAGTAAGAAAGAGACTTCCCAAAGATGCAGAACTAGTCAGAGCTTGCATGCATAAATCTCGTGCTTCTGTACTTTGGCAGGAGAAGAATGCTCTCTCCTGTACTTCATGGCATTGGCTGTGGAGCTTTAATGAGCATGTGTGACTCCAGTTAAAAGGCTGTTGTTAGATAACTGTCCTAGTTTGGTTCTGCCTGGAGTCACACATATCTTCAAGCCATTTCCTGTTAAATGAAAAATGTAATAACTGTAGATGCTGCCATGCTGATGAAAATTTAAACCTCATCCTCTTTTTTTCCTCATGTGTTTGCGGCAGGCTCCAGAGCAAGATGAAGTGCTGCAGTCTATTGACAGAGCAATTGAAGGAATCCATAACGTGGCCTTAAAGAATGGAGGCAAATACAATCTTGAGCAGCGAGATGTTCTACAGTGAGTCAAAGTGAATAAAAACAATATGATGCATCCTAAAAATTATAAACTGCTATTTCCATGTCGCAGAAAGTTGATCCATCACAGAAAGGAAACTCTTGCTCGGCGAAGTTCCTCCTCCGCCGGACACCATCAAGGCCTCTCATCTTCCAGCAGCGAAATATCTCTGAGTCAAACCCCTCCTCCGCCTAACGGCCTTAACCGAGACTATGGACGACAGGGCAGCGTGCCGCTGTCAGGCAGCATGGACAGTATGCACGGAGAGCCGGGTTTCTATCAGGTACCGCGCTTCCTCTGTATGCATGAAAACACATTCTGCCACAAAGCTGCTGCAAACCATGCATGCACAATCAGAGGAATCTGTTTGGGGTTGAAGATGGAAGGATTTGTATGTGTGCATGTTTATCTATGAGGTCAGCTATGTAAGCGTCTGTCGCTTAGGAATAAAAGACTTTTAATTCAGGCAGACTATCGTACATCAGCACTGTATCGCTGCATCATTGTCTTTTGAGTCACTGTTTGAAGCAAAAAGCAAATTGTGAAACACTAAAAACATCTTTTATGAAGGTCAGAAGCAGCCAATCAAACACATTTGATTAATTGTCCATCAGTAGGTGTGATGGTGTCTGTAGTTCAGACTCTTCAGGCTGCAGCTAAAAGTTAATCTCAGTAGTAGAGGCTTTTCATGTTGCACAAAACCACAACAGCGACTGTAGGTAGCATGTTGTGGACGTGCAGTTGGGTTTTTTGCAGCAATTGGACCTGAACTCTGGGCTGAAACTTGCAGCCATGGATTGGACCATGAACTTAAGTCTTAAGTCTGAAACTGAGACATGAAATGGGACAATAAGCCCAAGGTTTTCCATACCACTTCATCCAGATCAGGGTCGTGGGTAGCCGGAGCCTATCCCAGCAATCATGGCGTGAGAGTCGAACTCCACGCTAGTTTTATTTAAATACTTTCTATTATCTGGCAAAACCAAAATTCTGTCTGTGTTTTAATAAAAAAAACAGAAAATATGACGTTTTTTTTCCTTCTACGTGGCCGTAAATGATAAACATGATTCAACAACCTGATTTATGTAAAATTATCATGTCATTTTATCTTCAACATTATCTGTGAATGTAGAGATGTGGGTCTGGTAATCTGGTCTTGTTCGTGTCCTCCTCTTGCAGATTCCACCTCAGCCTCGGCGCGCTGCTCCAATCACTCCACCCCCCCCTGAAAAACAGAGAAACAGCCAGCGTCCTGGTGAGTTCTGGTTAAAATCCTCCACCCATCTTGTGTGGATGCTCCCTGCCACAGCTCCATACTCCACCAACACTCTATTCTTAGTCGGGTCCCTCCTGTTCACTCTCCCTTCTCCCTGTAACCGGAGCT
Source organism: Kiunga ballochi (assembly GCA_037177335.1). Taxonomy (NCBI): domain Eukaryota; kingdom Metazoa; phylum Chordata; class Actinopteri; order Atheriniformes; family Pseudomugilidae; genus Kiunga; species Kiunga ballochi. The sequence goes on from JBAMIG010000003.1 coordinate 18,649,726, forward strand.
CTCTCCTCTCTGCAGAGCCCGAGGTCCCCTCCAGAGTGTCCTCTCTCCCTCCGTCCCCCGCACCCTCCCTCTCTATCGGCACCACCTCCCTCGGGTCTGGCTCCTCCCACTCCCTGGTTTCCTCTGATGTCAGTCTGCCAAGTGTTTCCAGCACCCCTCCTCCTCCCGTGCCGTCCCGTGTGAAGCCCCCTGCGCCACCTCCAGACGCTCAGGCGTCTGCCGCTTCTCCTTTGCCAGCTCCAGCAAAGAAAAGCCCGGCACCGCAGCCTCCCCACAGCACTGAACCCGCCACTCCTGTCCAGCTCACCGTGGAAGACCCACCAGAGACAGCCTGGCCTGTCGCCCCCCCATCTGTTGCAGAAAGCCCTCCAGGCAGCCCTGCTTCCTCCAAGCCGCTTCGCATGACCATAGGAGCTGAATTGATCGAGATGGTACGGAAGAACACGGGCTTGAGTTACGAGCTGTCGCGGGTCGCTGTTGGCGTGGTGGTGGGTCATCTGCAGACCGCTTTACCTGAAGCTTCGTCTGCTTTGGAGCAAGTCCTCCTTTCCCTTGTTGAGAGCAAGGTCAGTTTTGGTTATTAAATCTTCTCGGCATCCTTCAGCCCTGCCCGTCAGAGTCACAGCTCAGCAGACTCACACATTTTAGTATTTAGAAACAAAGGACCGCTCATAAAATACACCCTACTCTTTTATTTATTTATTTATTTATTTTTGCAGTAACAGGAGCTGATTTACTGATGTTAGGAACTCAACCTCAGATCAGAGCTGCTGACAGCTTTTGTCTACATCCCGTATTTACATAAAGACACTATAAAGCGAACACATGGCAGAACCTTTAAGTAAGTCTTATTATCCACACATACTGGAAGTGGAAAGGCTGTTTCTATGCCTGATCAAAACTATCAAATCAATTATCGTATCATTGTATTTAGGCTTTATTTAATCCATACTGTAAAAAGAAATAGAGTAATAAATAAAAGCTACATGAATTAAATATCTTTTCTTTATGATGCTTTTAAGTTTGTGTAGAAAAACACACCTCTGTGTGTTAAATAAAATAAAATATAAATACCAAAAGTTTAAAGCAGATTTTTAACGTATGATCTTTGGATTAAGATGTTGTGATCAGTTTTGAAGTAGTTTTAGTCTTAAAGTCTTCATCTCTTGTGTTTTTCCATTTTCAGCAGCTGAGTGAAAACGTCCCTCCTTAAAACCTTTTTACTGAGTCAGTCACATCGTCTCCAGGTGTGTTACTGCTTCTTTTCTCTCTCCCTGTGCAGGACTTAAGTGCTGCGCTGCCGCTGGGTCAGGTGTGCCACGATGAACAGCGACTGGAGGTGATCTTTGGCGACCTCGCCCGTCACCGTGATGATTCGCAGCAGCGGAGCTGGGCGCTTCACGAGGACCACGCTCTCATTTCCTGCTATCTGGAGGAGCTGCTGAAGATACTGGTAAATAAGCAGGAGTAGAGTGCTTCACAACAAAGCCTGGGAACGTCAATTAGTGTCAGGAAATAAATGTGACTTTTCATAATCATTAAAAAAAGTCTTAAAAACATTATATTTAAAAAACTCGGCTGTTAGAGTTGCTGATTTTTATCAATATGTTAACATTCTGCATTTGCTGTTTCTTTGCCATTAAAGTATTAAATATCAAACGCAGCAAATTAGGGAACTTGAGAACAACAAGCTGTAACACACAAATCTGTTCAGTGAGTTTGAGTTCATTTTGCTGTTTTTACTGGTGTGATTGTGGATCTGTGATGGGAACACAGGACTTGTCCAGATGTGTGTAAATCCCAGACATGTCTGATGGGATTAAAGGGGCTCAGATGACTGAAAATCCAACTCTATGCTTAAGAAATGAATCTGTAAACCCTCCCAGGCTGCTAAATATTCTCTACTGGCCCTTTTCACAAATCTCCGATCAGGGACGGGACGTTCAGATGAGTTTTCAGAGACGGACGATGAGGAAATGTCTTAGCTATGACGCTGTTAAACCCCTGCTGTTTGTGTCCTCAGACTGACGCAGATCCAGAGGTGTGCAAGAGGATGTGCAAGACCAACGACTATGAGAATGTGCTGTCGCTGGTTTCTTATTATCAGATGGTGAGTCGGAATAAAAACCATCATTAGTTCAGTCTTCCTGCAGAGTCTTCCTCATACTTTTCCCTCAGCTGGTGAAAAACGTGTGTTATTATGAAGCCGTTAGACATTTTTGCCACGTTGACGCCTGCCTGACGCTGGTTCCGTGTTGCAGGAGCATCGTGTATCTTTGCGGCTGCTTCTGCTCAAAGTGTTTGGGGCGATGTGCAGCCTGGATGCGGCACTCATCTCCACCCTTCTCAACTCCATCCTCCCCATGGAGCTGGCCCGAGACTTGCAGGCAGACACGCAGGGTTAGAACTATTTATTTTCACTCTTTAATATGAAGCTTAAAATCATCGTTCATAAACAGAATTTCTTGTTAAAATCAGGCTTTTATTTTTACAGGTGAAATTTTTACCCCCATCTATGTTTTCCTAACATTTATCAGTTTATTTTTATGTATTTTTTGTGAGAATAAGTCTTTTTGTTTAACTCCGATTACATTTGAAGAGTGATCCGGATCTCCTTCCGGATCCGTACATGTTTTGAAGTGTGCTTCATCGTTCAGACAGAGGGAGTTCTAAAAGATATCAAAGATAGATGTGGATCCCGGCTAAACTCTGGGTATGATTCAGAGCAGGAAAAATATTTGTTTGGAGTGGAGGAAAACAAACAAACATCACAATATAGCTGATACTCTGGATTCATGATCAATGAATCTTGATAGTATATAGAAATAAAATGAATGAAGGACTATAACATAAGCTGGGAATCACCATGTGGGTGGGAATGAGGTCTGGGAATGAGGTCCCAGTGCTTTCCAGTTATTATTACCATTGCTGGGATTTCTAGATTCATTCATCATAGTGGAGACCAGTAATGATTTTGTTTGGATGAGCTTAATACCAGCACCTAGTGGGCATAAGTGGCATTGGACCGCAGTGCTGCTTATGATTTACCCTCATCACAGCTGATGCTACTTAAATATGTCGTAATCTTTGTTTGAAAGGAACTTTTCTAATGACCAGGCAGCAGATATAAGGTTGTTTTTCACGCTTTCTGCTGATCAAAGCTATTGGGTTTGTTTTCAGTCTCATTATTGACGCTGACATTTTTCTCTGACTGTGCAGAACAAATGAACACTGACATGAATTTCCAGCCATTTGTTGTTTTATCCTGATCTTTTTAAATGTTGTTGCATCAAAAGCTTTTTTTCCTACAAATATCTGGTTTGCCTCTTTATTTTCTCCCCTACAGAGCACCAGAAGGTGTGTTACACAGCTTTGGTACTTACTATGATCTTCTCAATGGGCGAGCAGGTGCCGTATCATCACTACGGTATGATAGTTTTTAGGTTTTTATGGCACTTCTTGTTCATATCATCAACAGCAGACATGATCCTGACCCTCGCTTTTTTCAGAACACCTGAATGCCGACTTTGTTCAATTTATGTTGGGTGTGGTGGAGGACGGGCTTCCCTCGGATCCCACCGAGCAGCTGCCTGACATCTTCCTGAATCTCCTGCTGGCCTTTAACCTGCATCACACAAGTGAGAACATCGATTAATATCTTCTAAACGTTTTGACATGAAATAGTGGAAAAACTGAGAACTATTAGCAGTGAAGTTATTTATACTGGTTTTTAGCTGGATTGAGTCAATAGTTTATTATGCAGAAGTTGTTTCAGAGCTTTATTTTTTGTTGTTTTTATCATCCTGCTTATTTGCACTGAATGTTTGTGTCAACCAGCGCCCAGCAACAACGTCATAATGCAGGAGCTGAAGCAGAAAAATGTCAAGATCCTGTCTGAGAAGGTGTTGCTGCTCCTGAACAGAGGCGGTAAAATACAGACATCTAATTCCCATTTTTTCATTTGTCCTCCATTCTTGTTTACAATGAAATCCCTGTTGTTTATACTCCAGATGATCCGGTGTGCATGTTCAAACACACTCCTCCTGCACCGCACTCAGTGCTCAAGTTTCTGCAGGACGTCTTCGCCAGCCGAGAGACTGCGGACATCTTCTACCGCACAGACATGATGGTGATGATTGACATTGCTGTTCGACAGATATCTGATCTGTCACCTGGAGACAAGGTGAGTTTTGTTTGGTAACTTTTGATTGTGCCAGGTTGCACCTGTTCCTGTTTCCTGAATCTTATACATTACATGTTATAATAAGGGCTGTTTTCCCCTCCTCTTGCAGCTGCGGATGGAATATCTCTCCCTCATGCACTCTATAATGCGCTCGACGGACTACCTCGAGCACCAGCATCGCCTGACTGACCTGCAGGGATCCCTGCAGAGGATTCTCAGGGAGGAGGAGGATCCAGGAGAGGATGAAGGGAGCGCCACAGCCAAACAGATGGATAAGCTAATCGTACAGCAGATCTATAAGGAGTTCCCACAGATCTGTGAGAAGCAGGACTAACCATATCAGTATCACACACACACTGTAGTCTGCTTCCATCTACTGCAGGGACGTATGTTAAGCTTGAAAGGTGAAGAACTAACGTTTGAGGACACGTATTCTGTGTCCGCTGAGGGAAACGGGCCAGTGTTGGCCGGGTTTAATGGAGTTTGGTTTCACGGCTTTTAGTTTTCTGGTGTGTTTAAGAAGAGTGAAAATCGAACGCACAAAAAAATCACTTAATAAAAAAAAAACCTGCAAACATTTCATCATACTTAGAAGTTACAAACAGCCAGAATATATATTTAGCCAAACCTTTGATGCTGTTCTTGAAGTCAGCTTTAAGCAATAACTTACATAGACGGACTGCATGTGCTTTGAAGGATTTTGATATTAAACCAGCTACAGCTAAACCTTTTTCTAACCAAACTAACTTAAACCAAAAATGATTTTAGTGCAAAGTTTTGTAACAGAGAGGCATATTTATGGTTGCAATAAATATAACTGTGTCCTTATTTCACAGCTGGGAGAATACTTTGAACCTTCACATGCTTCCCTTGCAGTGGGACCAAACTACTGTGTGTCACTGAGGGTATTATTTTCTTAACTGGATACTGCACTGCACAAAACTGACTTCCTGTTTCATTCAACCATTATTTAGGAATACTTAAAATTCAAGGCAAGTAGAGCAATGTTTACTTCTCTCATGGTAAAAGCGAAGCGCACTCTGACTCATGTTATCATGACTAAGCTCATAGCTGAGTATGTTGCTGCTGCATATTGAGTCTTTGCTGTTTCTGCTTCTGCAGTTATCTCGGTCTGCTCCTGCTGGCTTTTCTAACACGTTAAAGAAATTGCTTTGTATTTGTAAATGGAAAGCTCCATAAGCATCTGACACCCCCTACTCCTCACAGATTCAACCTTAATGCGCTACATCTGGGATTTATCACAAATCGAGTTGGTTGGTGAGAAATTTCAGGTGTTTTGCGATGTATTATCTGCAACAACACATCGTTTCGTGTTTTTACCTTATGTTCCTGCTGAAAATGGAGACGAAGGAGAAAAATACAGGGCATTTATTTTATCTCCTGGTGGTTTCAGTGTACATGTCCTAGCTCTCTTTGTGATGTTATGACTGATATTTTTCTATTTTAACACATTTCCTGTTCTTATTTTATCCCAGACTTGCCTTCTCCATCTGGAAGGTTGTCACAATACAAAAGAAATATCAGTTTTTAATCCATGTCTAAGTCTTCATTTTGACTAATTGTGTCTATTTAGGTGTGTGTGTTTGTGTGTGTGTGTGTCGGAGCAGTGGGCATCTCCATGGTTAACATTGTCTGCAGAAATGCTGAAACTATGTTATACAGAAACTAATAAAGCTATATTTTAACAGTGAACATTGTCATGTCTATTGTTCTGAAATGTGTTACTTTATCGGAGTTTAAAGATTGCATGACATGATTCATGACACACACAAAAGAAAAAAAAACATTTACATATGTATTATACTCTCAACAATGATGTTTATGTGATCAATATGGTTTTATTCAAGCTCTTCTTTTGGATTTCTGCTTTTTATGGAAATATTTGTTTTTAAAACTAATGTAAAACATTTTAAATTATTTTCTAACATCTACAAATTTCAGAAAATGTATTTGAGAAAAAAACAAAAAAGACCCTCTGATTCAAGCTAATATGTTTCTTTTCAATGTTTTAGAAAAAAAACTACAATCCCTCCAGATATAAGATGTCATTTCTTTATCAGCATTGTACTTGTGTGCTATTTACTGTAATTTTGTCTTATTTTATTTATTGATTTTATCTCTTCATTTGCTTTCAGCCTTTCTAATATTTTCTTTCTTGGTGAACATTAATTATTTTGTGTTTCGTGACCACTTGATCATGTTGTAATGCAGCGATTTTGTTTGTTTCTGAAATATTTTGCTTTTCACTTTGGTTGTTTAGCGTATATTTTATTATTAGCCTGTTTTTTTTTTTTAGCATGGCTTACATGTTTTAAACTTAAAATGATAACACCTATTTGCTCCCTGAGCCTGGCACAGGCAGACCTGCTCATGGATGAACATAGATTCATAAAACATACTTTTGGTGGACATATACCGCTACAGTCTTACACACTTACTGTAAAAGTTAATACACAATATGCTAGTTTGAACATTTATCAGATTATCAAGAAGCTGTCTGTTATTTCTGTTAATGCATTCAACGCTTCATCCGAAAGTTTCTAGTCGGACGGTAAAAAGAGACGTACCGAAATACGATTGTGTTGCAGTCAGGCCGTTCCGGGGAAATAACTGGGTTAAAGGTCTTAAAGACCGCAGTGACAGCAGCAACTTGCCCGGTCCATTATTTGAGGCAGAGCCACACAGGTGAGGTGTTATGTTATTTATATATTTTCTTCTGTTATTTTTTAACCTTCTGTTTCGCTTATGTGCTGCTTTTGTGTGTTCTTCCTCTTATAGTGGGGCAGAAAATAAAAATGGCTAAACAGCCGCAGCCGATCAGCCCGCTGAAGAACTTCTTCGCTGGAGGCTTTGGAGGGGTTTGTCTAGTCTTCGCAGGACACCCGCTGGACACCATCAAAGTAATTACTGATACATACCGTGTGCCAGAATTAGTCACAGTGTTGCATGAGGACAACAGTCGATAAAGAGCTGGTATAGCTCTGAAACAAGCAAATATATTGCTGTAATTTCCCTGCAGATGTTCTGGACAGAGCTGCAGCACTTTGACACATATTCAGTGTCACGTGACATTGGGGCCTGCTGCTCAAGCAGAAATCTCACCTGAACCAAATCCCAGAATAGCAGCAAACTCCACATTAAAGAGGCTCTAAGAAGTCTCCTATCAATTCACCAGTTTGTGAAGAAATGCTCCTAATCTTGGGTTGCAGATGGCATTTCACCGGTGCTTGTTGAGTTGATTAATAAAAATAAAAATAACACTTGAAGAATCATTTCTCTTCCTGTCAGGTGAGATTACAGACTCAACCCAAACCCAAGCCTGGAGAGACGGTTCTCTATGCTGGAACAATTGATTGTTTCAAAAAGACTTTAGCCAAAGAGGTGAGGATGCACACAGCCAGAATTCCTGTTAAAAATAAATGTATACGCAGAATTTTTATTTCTTTATCATCACATTTCCTCACAGGGTGTAAAAGGACTGTATAAAGGAATGGCAGCTCCAATAATTGGCGTGACACCCATGTTTGCCGTCTGTTTCTTTGGATTCGGGCTGGGGAAGAAACTTCAACAGAAAAGCCCTGATGATATCCTAACGTAGGTGTTGTGACATCATCGTCTCAGATGCTCTACAGGTGATGCATCCATGTACAGGCTTCTTCGTCTCTCGCAGGTATCCACAGCTGTTTGCTGCTGGCATGTTATCAGGGGTTTTTACCACGGCCATTATGGCTCCCGGAGAGCGAATCAAGTGTCTCCTACAGGTCAGAAATGCAGAATATGTTTATATAATGTTGAATAAATGTGCTATGTAAAGTGTGTGTGTGTTGTGTTTGTAGATTCAGGCCTCCACAGGAGAGCTGAAGTATGCAGGTCCCATGGACTGCGTCAAACAGCTGTACAGAGAAGCTGGAATCAGAGGAGTGTACAAAGGCACAGCGCTGACTCTCATGAGAGGTGCGTCTTTACTTTGCTTCTGTGTCAAACTTTATTTTATGAAGATTTTAAGCAGCAAAAATGTGCAGTTCTTCTGTTGATCAACACATCAAGAAAGGATCATCAAAGGATTTAAATATCTTCTGCACTGCTCCGTGTTTCTGCTGCCTCTGTTGCATTTATCTGGTAGACAAACTGGTAACCAGTGCTTTTTCTGTGTTGAAAATGCAAAAGTTATATTTAATTCTGCATTTGAGATGCTTGTTTTTTTTCTCTCTCTCTCTCTCTCTAAGTGACTGTGTGTGGTTCTTTGATCCAGCATCAGTTACTGAAAAAGCTTTTGTATCTCAGCTTGAGGTGATGATTTTGCATCATCTTGTTTAGACAGAAAACATCTGGAGCTCCAGCTGTGAATGAAGCTTTCAGTGCTGGAAGGCAGTGGCTGCTCTTTTTAGTTAGATGGTAACAGATGTAATACTGCACTAACATACTAGGTGTAATTAACATTGAACCTTTGGAGCTTCTTTAACTTTATCAGATGCTGTGTAGACTGCTGGCTCCTACACAGTAAATCAATCATTTACTACTTTAGGTAATTTGACATTAGTGGTTTCATCAAATCCTCATGTAGCTTGTTGTCATGGCGCCTCTGTTGTAAAGAGCATCCTTGCAGGTAATTGTGTTTTATATTTAGGTTAATGTGGAACATTTTTCATCTGCTTGTCTTTCTGGTGTGTAACTCAGATGTTCCGGCCAGCGGGATGTACTTTATGTCTTACGAGTGCTTGAAGAACCTCCTCACGCCAGCAGGAAAAAGGTTTTTACTCTTCCTCTCCTCATATTTTCTCAGTAAAAGGTCTTTGAGCAACCTGAGCTGTTATTCTCTACCTCCTGCAGCCACAATGAGCTCAGTGTTCCCAGTATCCTCTTTGCAGGAGGAATGGCTGGAATCTGTAACTGGGCTGTTGCCATTCCTCCCGACGTACTCAAGTCCCGCTTCCAAACAGGTTGGCGTTTATTTATCAGGAGGATATGTGTTGTTGTTTTCCTGTCTGCTTGGTGAATAGCTCCTAGATGTTTTGGTCAAATTCAGATTTTTAGGTTTTTATGCTCATTCGATTAAAAAAAGGTCTTTTAATTTTTTTTTTTTAAACTTTCTGCTGAAGGAAAACAAAAAGTAAAAACTTTTAAGTCTGATAGAGAAACTGTTTTCCAGCTCCTGCAGGGAAGTATCCCAATGGTTTCCGAGACGTCCTGAGGGAGCTGATCAGGGAGGAAGGTGTGGCCTCCCTGTATAAAGGCTTTAATGCGGTCATGCTCCGAGCTTTCCCTGCAAATGCAGTAAGTCTGCATCACATCAGTCCTCTTGACGTGACTAACATATATGTTCTCAATGCTTTTCTCTTTGTTACCTTAATGTAACTTTTTATTTGGTGGTCTCCTTTCTGGGATCACAAAGAGACTACTGAGTTGCATATGTTTAAAAGAAAAGACATAGCAGAGGTTAAAGAGTTAACTAACACCACGGCATCAGACAAGAGTCACGGGCGGATCCACAACGCCTGCCTTATCTACAACGGATGAACAAAACATCTCATTTTGCAGCTTTCTGTGGAGATGATTAGGAGAGAAAAACTGTTGCAAAGCCAATTTACTTCAAACCTTTATTAAAGAAAAGACTAAATGTACAATAGTGACCCATATATATTTTTATTATTATTATTTTTGCAGTTTTTGCTTGATTTATTTAAATATTGCTATTGAAGAATTGGAAAACCATGCTGTGCTTTTAACCTTTTTTTTTATCTTATTATTACTTTTGCAAATTTTAGCTTATTTGAGTCACAGCTTCTGAAAAAGTTTAAAAGTTTCTTTAAAAGTTTGGTACTTTATTACTTAGGTCTGTTTTAAATCAATATATTTAACCAGTGGAAACTAGATTCAGTATTCCTGTAAAATGGAGTGAAACGTTATGCTGTGGAGACGCCAGCAGTGTGTCGTGTATCTGCAGGAATCTCTGCCGCTTGGTTTTTGACGCTGTTGTAGAGACTGTCGCAGGTTCTCTGAAATGTGCTCGATAGGAGGAGACGGCGCTCGTTAAAGTGGAACATCATATCAGACATTTTTCTTTTAAACTAAAAAACGCCTCTCGTCTCTTTCAGGCTTGTTTCTTAGGATTTGAGCTGGCGATGAAATTCCTGAACTGGTTAGCTCCAAACCTGTGATGGACACTTCCCTGGACCACACACACACACACACATAAACATACACACAGATCGAATGAAATAAGGAAATCTGAACAACTTATTATATTGCAGTGGATTATTTTGGACTTTGTGTTACTGAGATGTCATGTCTGCTCAGTAACGGTGCCAGTACACACCAACACACCAACACAGACAGTCGAATGTCCTCACTCCTTGGGTTTGACTCATTTCCTGATTGTTTTACGTTTGTTTTAGTTTAATATAAAAGGAGTGATGCAAACATGCTGTGCCTTACATTTTATTTTTTGCAAATAGATGTTCATATCAGGGAAACGGTGCATTTGAGTGTTTTCAGTCTCTCAGCGGTTACACGCCGTCTGCATCCTGTACGTTCACACCCCATCAATGACCGTTAATACTACAGCTTCTGTTTGTCTAATATTAAACTGTAAGAGTAATAATGATTAAACATTGTATGAATGTCATCTACAGAAAATAAAAAGAATATAGCTTTAATTATTATTTTGCTGTTAATTTTTTTTTATTTGTCTAATAATTTCTATTTCTTAAGCAAATAACTAAAATAACTTTTTCTCCTTAAAGCATTAACGTTACAAAATCTGTTGCCATTAAAACATTTTTGGGTTAAAATAGTTACTGGAAGCTTTTTTTTCTCATAAATGGGGCAAAATGGCAACATGTGGCACTTTGTGTTATTTAGGGACGTTCCATATCAGCTTTTTTTAAACAATAATATACAGATTTTCTTCAACTTTTTTATTTCTGATACTGATTATTTTGATCCCTCAAAATAATACATTTATTAATTATTATTATTATTAATAATAATTGTTATAATTAATAAAAATAATAAAGGTAAATGAGATATATGCGATATATCCTCAGTTTTGCAGCAACTCTGATGTCTGTAGACACAAGCTGCAAGTGATGGTGTGGTTTGATGATGTCACAACCACAGGATTTATTGCAACAGGTATAATTTCCAATATCACATTTTAACTCTATCTGTATGCCGATGGTATCGGTAGCCAAAAATACAAAAAAAAAAGCTTCTGCTCTCATCTGAAGATCCATGATATTTCCTATAAGAAGTGATGCAGGACCTGTAGAGAGGTTTTAAAATTATGTTTAAAAAATACTAAAGAAGAAATAAAACTGTCTATTCAAAGGCTGAAATATTGAGACATAAAAATAAATTATTTTTATTAGGTGTAGAACTGAGTTAAATGCAATCTCAGAACAACAACAGAATTATTTAAAATTGGAAATCTCATGCAAAATACACTTTTTTTTTTTTAGCTCTTAAGTTAATGTTTGTGTGCACTTTTAAGTGTTTGGGAATGCAAAAAATGTCAATTTATTCCCTTTTGATGCTGCACATATATCTTTATATTATATATTTCAGTTGTTTTAATTTTCTCTTACATTTTTTCATCTATTACATCACATTATTTGCTGTAGGTCTGTTAAATAAGGTTATGGACTTCCAGGTAGTCAATTTTGTGAACCAGATAATTTGACATTACGTATCAATATAATGTTTTTCTGCCGGGAGAATAGCGCATTGCTGCTTTCAAGCTACAAACATGGCGGAACAAGGTGGAGTTGAATTTCCTGTGACCTGGAGGGGGGCGGGGCTTAACATGCCTTATTCACATTTAAAGAGACCGCAATAAAACGAGTCGTTCTAAAGACGCATCTCCGAAAAGGGTTATAAGGTGTGAGCAGAGCAAGAATAAGCAGGAATTCAGATCAAAGCAGCACAGGTCAAATTTATTCAGACAATAAATTAATAATTTACATGTTAAAAGGAAGAATTTATATGAAAAATCTCTTTTAGTTGTAATTATTTCAGGATGTTACTGGTCTGGTCCCACTCTTCTTCACAGCATTTTTCATTGATGTCTGGAGTTTTATCTTGGAATGAAAATTTTATAAGAATGTAGAAAAAATCTGTAGACTATAATCCAACAAGCTTTCTGTCGCAGAGCTTCATCAGGGATGACCAAACGCTTGTTTGGTGCAACTTTTACGTTGCATTGATTAGTGTGCAGATTGTTTTTATTCTTCTTTATTGACCAAGTCCTGCACTCCCATAACCAGATGAGCGGTGATTGCTTTCAACCAAAAATAAATTATATCTATCCATCCATCCATTTTCTACCGCTTATTCCCTAACGGGGTCACAGGGGACCTGAAGACAATCTAAGCTGACATCGGGCGAGAGGTGGGGTACAGAGGGCCTAAATGAAATACAGTTGAACATAAAAGTCTTCCTGTTGTAGATATGTGGCTGCACTTTGGACCAATGTCTTGTTTCATAATCCAGTTTAAGTTGTCAGATTCTTCACACGTAACTAAAAAGTACTTTCTCTTGACTTTTTGAAAACGGACATAATGTTACATCATGTTGTTGTTCATCTGTGTCCAACTTCAGCTACTTTTCCTCCCTTCTCCAGTTTTTCCTCCCCCAATACATTCTGCATGTTTCTATTTGACTTCTTAAAAAATATTAGAGGATGTTTTATGATTAATTTAGATACACCTTGTCTGATGGCGTCAGATGTGAGTCACCAGCCAGACTTACTGTATAAAAGGGTGAATCCAGAGACATGTCCATCGGATGGCCTTTAATTACAGATGATGTGAAAAGTCTGTCAATACTTTCCGACAGGCTGTGCTACATAAAGAAATCAATAACATGCAGAGTGGAAGAGGAGTCACTCTGCTCCGTAACATTTGTTCAGACAGGCCGTGCATGCATCATTCAGTGCAGGTGATACTGAATTATTTTAGCCTTTTATAGACTGAGCTCAGCGGAGATTGAGGTCGCCTACAGGTTTCAGTGTGAGGAAACCAAAAGCGTGGCTGGTGACCTCTGACCCGGAACAATGAGCACTCTGGAGATACCAGCCGGCTTGAAAGAGCTGCTGCAGGGATACACGGTGGAGGTGCTTCGCCGCAAGCCTCCTAACCTGGCTGAATTCGCCGTGCAACATTTCACACGTGTTCTGGAGAGCCAAAGGAAAGAGCAGCGAGGCAAGAAACCCAGCGCCAATGCTGAGCAGAAAGGAGCCACTTTGGAAACGACTGCAGATAAACCCAACAAAGATGATGACGATGAAGAGGAAGAGAAGGACTCTGTTAGTGAGTACTGTCACATCACTATGCAGAAACACTTCAAATGAGCTGAGTGTAACAAACTTCCACGTGCTCTGACTCTCTCCTCAGAACCAATCCCCAGTAAATACAGCCGCAGAGTAGCAGGTAGGTCGCCGGCAGAATCGGACTGATGAATATGAAGTAATGCTGATGTAGGTATGCAACATTTTAATGCTTGTTGCGTTGCAGTTTGTGCTGAGGCCTACAATCCGGATGATGATAAGGATGACGCGGAACCTCAGGTCGTGCATCCCAAAACGGACAAGCAGCGTCAGCGGCTTCAGGATGCATGCAAAGATATTTTATTGTTTAAAACTCTAGAAAAGGTAAAACATTTAACCCCCCTAAACCCATCTGGTTGCCAAAACAACAGCTTGCATGAAAACAACAGTGACTCTAAAAATACGTCATACATGGTTAGAAAGCTGTGAGTGAATCATCATGTTGGGTTAAAAGAAAGGGAGGCGGTTGTCCTTGGCAACAGCATCAACAGTTCAGGCTGTAGTTGAGTCTGTTGTTTAATAAACGAGAGAAAGATCTCAGATGTAGTTATTGGCAGTTAAGCGTGCTCAGGTCAGTTCATGTTTCATGAGTGTTTGGAGCAGCATCCAGTTTATCTGGGACAAAAACAACGGTAGCCCACATGTAAATGTAAGAATCCAGTAACACTGTATTTCAGCCGAACGGAGATAAATATGAAAGGGAGTTTATCAGGAATTCAGCTTCATTACTTCTGATTTCAGAACAAGATGCAAACTGGCACCTATGCTGAGCTTCCAGGTTCATGAGGGTTTATATAAGAGTCTGCATAATCTGAGGGGGGCTATGCCTGTTTGAAGAACTTTGCTTTTGTATGATTTTGATTAATCTAAATGTCATTTTGCAAGTCTAGTTTTGGTCAGACAAATTATTTTGTTTAGCTGGTGTTAGCATGGTGTATAGCATAGCTCTATATAAGCATATGTAGCTTAGCATATATTACCATACTTGTGCATTATGTTTCATTTGTAGGCTTATATTCTGGTGTCTTTAGGACTTTGGTCATCTGATTATTTCTTAATTCCTATTGATACTTTATATCTCTGCTAAAAGCTTAAAAAACCTTTCAGCACCAATGTCTCCATAAGCTGCTGCAGATGTCGGCACTGAAATGAGACGCCCTAAATCTGCTGTTAAAATGTGGTCAGCAAAGATCACTGACTTGCTCTTCCTAACGTTGCTCAGGAGCAGTTCTCTGAGGTTTTGGATGCCATGTTCGAGGTGTTTGTGAAACCTCAGGAGCACATCATAGATCAAGGAGATGATGGGGATAATTTCTATGTCATAGAGAAGTGAGTGAAATCCTTCCATCTGCTTTGTTTTTCTTATTTAAAACCACACACTAGTGTCAGATAATTAATCCTGACTTCTTTTTTGTGTCATTACCAGAGGTGTGTATGATATTTTTGTGCAGAAGGATGGAGTGAGTGTTTGTGTAGGAAGGTATAACAACAAGGGGAGTTTTGGAGAGCTGGCTCTTATGTACAACACACCACGGGCTGCAACAATCGTTGCAACACAGGATGGCGCCCTGTGGGGTCTGGTGAGTGTGAAGCATGCTTTCATTTATATTTTAGCAAATGGAAATAAAGAAGCAAGTGTGAAGCGCTCTCCGATTGCTGCTGTCAGGATCGAGCCACGTTTCACAGACTGATTGTGAAAAACAATGCAAAGAAGAGGCGGATGTATGAAGCCTTCATAGAGTGTGTTCCTCTTCTAAAGTCCCTTGAGGTTTGTAATAAATGCAGATGCTCTACATAAAATAATCAAAAGATATGTGAACGTAATCTCCTTACACTGGAGCTCCATCTGCTGCAAATGTAATAATGTGCTGTGCTTGACTTTCAGCTCACTGAGAGGATGAAGATTGTCGACGTTTTGGGGATACGAGTGTTCAAAGATGGAGAATGCATAATAAAACAGGTATGGTGCTGTAAAAATATTGTTTTCTCAGTTTACAAGCATGTTGAGATCATTTTTGCTGCTTTATGCAGGGTGAGAAGGCTGATTGTTTCTACATTGTTGAAGCAGGAGAGGTGAAGATCATGATAAAAACCAAAGTAAGTACAACACGATAATCGAATGTCTGTCTCTCTGCCCTACCCCTCACATTTTAATAAATAAAGATAAAGTTCCCTTTTTCAATTGAGGAGCCAAAAATAGTGGACATTTAACCCCCCAATTGGGTCTTTGGGGGCTATTTGGATGTTTAGATGGTCATTATTTAATAACCCTTTAAAAAAAAGTATTAATGCACTGATAGTGATATTCGGTACGGGTCTGATACAGAGTCCATGTGCTCATACTTATTCATAAAGCGGCTCTAACAGAACCAAACAGCAATGTGAAAAGGGCTGTTGAATTAACATGTTAATGCAAAGATGTTCGCGTGTGTTCATATGTCTTTTTTTAAACACATAAACATATTACTTATTCCAAAATAAAAATCCAAATTTGACATTAACACAGCAAAAGATTCTGATTATATGTTATTATTATTTATATATATATATATATATATTATAATTATTATTATGTTTATGCTCATTCTGACAGTTTCCAAGCCTTAAATTAAGAGGATGGTTGCAGGATGACCCATTTATTACATCACACAATTAACCACTCATTGCATCTGATATTCTGCTGCACACTTAGCAGAAAACTGCAATGCGATTTAATAGTACTCATTTTAGCACTTAAAATTACCAAGTACTTAAATATATGTACTTGTACTCTCAAAAATATGGTATCCCTAAGAAAAAAAAGCTCCTTTGCCTCTGAAAAATGAAGGGAAGCTTTGTGTTTAGAACTGTCTGCGTTGCCATATCATGCATGAATAACTGCTCTGTCTGCTGCAGAGTAAGACGGGTCAGCAGGATAACACAGAGGTTGAGGTGGCTCGTTGCTCGAGAAGCCAGTACTTCGGGGAGTTGGCGCTGGTGACCAACAAACCTCGTGCAGCATCGGTCTACGCAGTGGGAGAGACTAAATGTTTAGGTATCGTGACGCATTTTCTGAAGCTTTCTGCAGAACACTGGTACTAAAAGATGCAGAGCTTTTGGGTCGGCGGAATCGAAGCATCAAAACAAAACACCAAGGAAAACTTTGGAGTCTGTGGGGATATTTTTTCAGTGCAGAGACTGTGGGAATAATTGTGCATAAAAAGAGAAAATGATGGAGTTTGCATAGGTAATTATGTTAATAAAACTAGTATTTTCCTCATAAAATATTTTCCATACCTTACTGCCTCCTTGATGCTTCCTGAAAAAAACCTATTGCTAAAAAAAAAAGAAAAACTACTTAAAACGTAGAGGCTATGTAAATCAGTTCCCCCATACCCTCATCATGGATGTGAGCTCTGAAACTGCATGAAGCTGGATCGTTTCTCAATTTCCCCAGAGGATGCAGCATCCATAATGTAGCACATAAGTGTGATCTTCTTTTCTCCTATCTACTAAACGTTGAGCTGCTAGAATTCAGAATTATGATACATTTTTATTTCAGCATAGTTTTAATTACAGTTATGGACAAACCGGTCGGTGAAACTGTCTAGTATTCCTGGTGCAGTGATTTTCATTACTAAAACATGGCCATTTCTAATGTGCTTAGCTGAGTGCTCACAGTTAACCAGTCAGATTCTGTTTTCTGTCTTTACTCAAGATTTTCTTCCATTTATTGTAGCTAACAACTAATTCTGATCATCTTTCACTGAATGATAAACTACATTTTACCGACCTGCTGCTGGGTAAACTTTTTGCTTTGATCCTTCGTTTAGACTTAAATGTTTTTAAAATAAAACTTAAATTTAACTGTGAGAAAGTCATTTAGTTCTGATATAGTGGTTAACTGTTGCTCGTCGTTTTGGTAAAATAAAGATTGTATTTTACATTTTGTCTAGTTGTCACCATCATGGTAGAACAAACTTATCAATAGAAGTTCCTAACAGTGAGAGAGAAAGTGCCATCCCACAAATCAATTTATTTCATCAGCCCAATAACAAGGTCAAAATGTAGCACATCCAGCCCGAGTTCAGACTGGCTCATCCTGATACTGGAGTTGCCTTGTTGCACAATCTCAGCTCAGACTAAACATTTACACACAATCAAGGAGAGCTCCGGTCAGATAGCTGCAGAGGCTCCGGTCGGATACCTGCAGGACTAGTCATACAGCTACAGCGCCTTAGACGGCAACAAAAATGGACATTTTGGGGAAAATATATATTTAAATATGACATTTTGTCTTGGCTGCTGCTTTTATTATAAACTGAGCAAATGTTTTTAAGTTACACATTTGTGTCACATTTTAGCAGAGGATTAGATAAAAGACAAAACCAGTTTGACAAGTGTCTGCAGACCAGACTTAAATATGAAGATCCCTAACTCACAGAAAATCAAAGTGTTTTTTTTCTCTCTTTCAGTAATGGACATCCAGGCTTTCGAGCGTTTGTTGGGACCTTGCATGGACATCATGAAGAGGAACATCTCCCAGTATGAGGACCAGTTGGTGGCACTGTTTGGCCACAGTGATGACCTGAAACACTAGTATACTGTGGAATAAATCTGCATTTTCAATGCTCCATCATATTAGTGTGCATGTAGCAATTATTTCCACCTTCTGTGTGAACTTTCCTCAAAAGCTGCAGCAAGATTAATAGAATCCAACATCCCCCATACCCAAAGCCAGCTTTGCCCAAACCCATTGCAATACCAGTGGATAACCTTTGTAACAGTAACTAGCTGCGCATGCCGCTCCACCGTATCTAGGCTTGATTAGTCTTCAAATGCAATTCAATAGAACAGACCCATTTTAATGCAGTTGACCCATTACTTTGGTAAGACAAGTTCAAATATTAACACATTTAAAAAAAAAAAAAACTATCAGTACATAGTACTGCATCATAAAATCAGATGTCACAGAGATAAAAACAGGCTACAAGGTTTTCAGGAGGCAAGTGTGTCACAGCTCTACTGGCACTTTATTTAAATGATGCAGAACCAGATCTAGTTCTGCACAAACAATGTGGAGTAACGGTACTGCTTCTTCCCATCTTGATTACTGAATAATGCAGACCCCATTTGCAATCAGCAATGCAAGCCATAAAGACTTCTTAGCATTGCCCTTTGTGTTTAAATCCTCATATGGCAGAAAAATAGTCATGTCTTTCTTCATTTTAAAGTAAAAAGTTGAGCTAGTAGAATCTGAAAAAAAGATTACGTTAAAAAAATAAAGCATCGTGTTAAATATTCATGTTTTCCGAGTTTGTTTTATTTGAATTACAAAATATGAAGTGCCATCAGCAAACTCCACAAGTTTGCCAACCTTCTTGTGTTACAAGTATTTACATCCGAAAGGATTCATCTGAATTCCTGCACTCTGAGTTTTATGTCCCAGAGCTCCAGTCGGTCACGTTGTCCAAGTTCTGCTGACGTTTAAATATTTAAAATATTTACAAAGTCTGTATTCAAAAACTCCCAAATCAGACGGCAGCCCGTTCAATGTGAAGGCAAGGTGCCAGAGGTGTGACTGCTTCAGTAGTGCGAGAATATGAGCGGTTGGTGGAATTAAAGGAGCTGTTAAATGAACATGGTCCTCAACAGGGTCTTCAGGATTTACATGTTAATTCTTCCTCCTGCATGAGGAAGTCTGTACACAATCATTAAAAATTACATTTGGAAATGTTTGTTCATTTGTACGACAGTATGCGCGTCTTTTTTCATGAGTATGACAAAAAACAAATCTGATAGGCCGTCCAGATAGATCATCCAGTCTTGTTCAAACGTTCTGATTTTTCTTCAAAGTGTCTCCAAACACCTAAAATAAAACTTAAATAAATAGAAATACAGCAGATGGTCAAGTAAGACTCATTCTGGTTTGTTCCATCCCTGAGTTCTTTGAGAAGGACAAATACACCAGACAGGAGTGATGAAAGAACAGAGACTGATGGAAAGAAAACATCCTACACATTGCCTGTTGTTTCTGAGGATGGAGGGAGGAGAAAAAAAAAAAAAAAAAAGAGTGAAAAATTAGATTCCTCTGGCTTCCTGAGGCTCGTTGATGAAAACGTCCAATGATGGGACGGGTCTCAACGGCAATGGTTACACTGTTGTGATGACAATCATGAGGTGTGGCGAGATGTTGGAGATCCTGTTCAGGAGATCAGGGGCGAGTTGTGACAAGTGGCCCTCTGAAAACTCGCAGGGTGGGAAAATCTGAAGCACATAGGCGGGCTGGAAAAACACAGACCACCATACATGTTACAATACAAACCAAAGTATTTTCACACTTTCTTTAAACCTTAGACATTTGTCTCCTGAGTTTTACTCCATCAAGCATGATGCAGCGTGGAACCATCACCACGGCAACGTGTGACTGATGAGAAAACCCTTTTGGATTGAAGCATCAAAGCTCATTTCTGGCCCTACATTTTCAGGTACAGTCTACTTAGATAAAATTATACACATGATTCTATTCTTATCACATCATACAGCTCTTCTAAATCATACACAATTCAGAAGTTTGATGTCTACACGTTAAAAGCCCTCACACAGAATCCTTTGTATTATATTTAGTAAAATGCTGATTAAAATGCAATACAAACATTTTAAACCATTTTCTTTTTCAAATAAAAATATGCTATTTCTAAAAGCAACACATTACTTTTTACTTTCAGTAAACTTTACTTTACTTTCAGATGCTGACACTTGGTACACTTCCATAATCAATAGATATCATATAGATAATATCAGCCAACCTAATGCTTTTTAATCACACTAAAAACTTTGATTTTGCACATAGGAATTTCTCACCTGATTAGAACCTGGGTTGGGGATATTAATTATACCAGCTACCAACTTTGTCTTCAAATAGCTGATAAATGCAGTTGTAAGAGCATTAGTCTGGTTGAGGACATCCTCTTGATCGCGTCCACATGGCAGAGCAAGGAGAATGCAGAAATCGCTGTCCCCCTGCAGTGGCAAAAAACTCCTGCTATTAAAACTTCATTTAACAAAATAAACATTTTTATCACCTTTATTTTATAAACAAAAGAAACACACCGTCATCCTTCTGGATACACTGTCCAGCTGTGAAGCTTCTAGTCTCATTCTCTGGACAATCCTTAGCAGTGCGCCTCCTTCTTGCATAGGTAGGGATCGATGGGCTAGGGTTTTGTTGCCACAGACAAAATGCAACTGGACTGCTGCGATGTCATTCTTCAGTGCCAGAAGACCTTGCCATACAATGGGGTATTTCTGTTTTAATGGCAACAAACAAAGAAAAGTGAGTCAGACAAAGACAGCTCTTGTTTGTAACAACAGTGTTGGGATGAGTTTCAGCTTACTGTGAGCAACTGCACCATATTAACAGGCTGTGTCATCTTGCCATCTGGTTTGGTCTGGAGGTCTGCACCCTTTAGATACAAGAGGAGTTGCTTCATCAGAATGAGGGCAACATAATTTTGCATATACATCATTAAGCTAAATCATAAGCCAACTCACCATAGCTGGTGTGACATTCAGTGGTGGCTGGTTATGTCCAACAGAAATCTCTGGTATTTGAGGATGTATGCTTCTTGGGTTTGCGTACATTCCTGTGTACTCTGGGAATGGGCCACTAGACCCTGGTGGAATTAGCTGAACTCTCTGAGGAGATGCCATTGCTTGCCCCGATTGCCTGATCCCTATAAGTCCTTCTTTAGCAAGAGGAGAGTGCGGCCTCTTTGCATCCAATGATTTGGTCATATCCTTCTCAGACATACCTTTTGTCAAAATGTGGGCTCTTGGAGACACAGAGGGGGGAAATGTTTCCTGAATGTGACCAGAATGAGGGTCTGTGCCACCCCCTTGTTGATGCAAGAGCACGCGCATATCCCTCTGTGCCATGTATGTTTCCAAAGGAACACCACTCCTTAAAGGCCCACGAGGATCTGACTGCAGAGTGGCAGAGGGTCTTCCTGTGGGGTGGAAGCGTCTGGATTCCTCCTGTTCCCCTTCATGACTCCTTAAAGATCCCGGGTTAACTTTTAGGACTTTGTCTCGACCAACAGCCTGAGGCGAGGAAGGCCGTGGTTGTATGGAGCCAGACCAAGAAGAGCCAAGAGACTCGCTATGCATTCCATAGGTCATCACTGAAAGAGGCGGTGTGTTGACTCTAACATCTTGAACCAGGTGTCCTACCTGAATAGATGGAGTAACGCAGCGAGGAGGCATCCGTTCCAAACCTGCAGGCACGCTGTGAGGTGGCATGATTACAGACTGTTCTGGATGGTGTACACTAGTAATAAATTGTTGCATACCAGGATGACCAGTGGATAACATAACTGGGATGCCTTTAGATGATGAAGAGCCTATGGGTGAGGAAACCTTAGTAAATGGAGTATGCGGGTGGCCTGACTTGCGTGGGGATCGGGGTTCTTGTTTGATCCCACTAATATGGGATGGAGCTCTGTCCCCAGCTGTTACAAAACCGACGTGGTTTCCAGGTGGAGAGGGCAAATGGGGGCTAATTGCAGGACTCACAGCAGAAGTCCAAGACGATTTAGCTCCATCTGTACCATGAGGATCAGAACTGTCCATTTTCTTTGGGTGTTTTAATTGCAGGTATTCTGGATGATAAGCCATTACTTGCTGGCCACTCTGGGGGAGACGCTTTACCACTCCCTGAGGCCCAGGTTGGTAAGCAGGATCCATCTTTTCCAAAACACCGCTTTCTTGTTTAATAGAAGACAGGCCTGACAGTTTACCAGGATGTCCATGATCTGCCTGTGATGAAGACCCCTTCTGTAGTCCTGACTGAGAATGACCATACATTTCTTGCTTAATCTGGGGCATGGAAACCAACTGCTGAGACTCCATGTCACCTGCTGTTGCTTGGGGGATTTGACTAATTTTGGCACTGATTCTCTGGGGTCCTTCTGTTTTCTGGCCCGAGTGGCTCAAAACCACCACTCCCTCAGATGTGTTTACTCTAAGACCAGAGCAAGACCCAACGCAAACAGTGGGGCCCTCAACAATGAAACGCGCAGCGCTTCCCCCATCATCACTTGCAGATGGCCCATGATAGGATCCAGTATCATCTTTGTTGGATCTATACGTTGGTTTGGGTAGAGCCATGTCCACACAGGGATTACCAATATTTATATTCACTTTCTCCTCAGGCTCAGAAGGGTTGCAAACACGGCTGATAACAGAAGTAGCCGTGGATGCAATGACAGAGATCACAGACTTAGTCTCAGGGGATGTTAATGAGGCTGAAGGTCGAACAATAGGAGAGGCTGAATGAGGGAGCGGTGACTGACTTTTTACAACAGATGGGAGTGGAGCACTGGTTTCAGATGGGTTCTGATCACGAAGGCGGGGAAGATTACTTGCAACAGAACTCCCTGGCAGTGACATACTTTTGTGTTTAATAAGAATTTGTCTCAAGTCACTTGTTCCATGATCAATATCCACATTGTCAGAGTCTGGGGGTAGATGTTGACTTTCCTTGGCTGCTAATGGTATGATGGGTGAGGAGGAAACCGCTGTATCTTTGGACGGGGTCTGCCAGTCTGGTGGAGAAACAGTGGCTCGGTTAGTCTGAATGGGTCTAGTACTTTGCTTGTTTGCTGGAGGAGACCGAGAAGGAGAGATGATGTCGGTTGGCAACTGCTGAGGCTGAGGGCATATTGGACTCTTGGACTGGGGGTACACAGATTTACGAGGCGGCAATTCTTCAAAAGATGATTCCAACTCTTTGTATACATCTGTAGCCTTGACAGCTGAAAGCTCTGAGTCTGGCTTCCAAGTAGTAGCAGTAATGACTGCAGCAGCAGCCGCTGCTGTTGATGGAGGCGTCTCTGGCACAATCTGCTTATCTGTAGCTCGACTCTCTGCTAAGGGTGTCGTCAGTTCCTCGCCAAATGACTGTCCATCCTTCAAATCTTTCCTTATCTGCTTATGGGCTTTAGAACGTTTAGGGGTCTTTGGTCTTCCCTTGGCACCTTTTCTGGGTGTGTTTGAAAAGACAGGTTCCTCTTGCACAGCAGAGATATTTGTGTCAGGGTTATCTTCCTTGACTGGCTGAACAAAGACTTGTATCTCAGGTTCTGGACCCATTTGCAAACTTAGTGGGGGAGCTGGCATGCTTATATCTTCTGCAGTTATTGAGTCAATAGCAGCCATGAGTTCGGTTTCACTGGCAGGATTAGATGGTTTTTCTTCATCTGGGTCACTTTTTATGTCTGCTGATGGAACAGGTGGTGTTGGAGGTTTTGCTGGAAAAGTTGGATCTGTTAATTTGGCTATGTTCTCCACTGCCTGTTCCAGTTCACGTTCCTGTGAAAATAAACTGTTTGAAGCTTGAAGTTCTTCGTTTTCCTTTTGTTCATCAAGATCGTCTTTGTCAGCATTGGTGCCTTTCAAAAGATGATCATTTGTGTCAACAGAGCTCATCTTTTTAGTTGACTCTTCATGATTCCCAACCTCTTCATCACCTAACTGAAGATGATCTTTCACCTCTGTTGCATTCAATCGGATTTTAAGGTTCTTGAGGACCGGAGACTTTGGAGTTCTCGTGGACTTGACTTTTCCTCTGGCGGTTTTGTCTCTCTCTAAATTGGGTTTGTCCTCATCAACAGGAGCCTCAGTCTTTACATTTGATTTGCCCTCAGATGTATTCTCATAGAGCTCTTCTCTCTCTTTGCCCACCTCTGAGGCATCTTTAACTTTCTCTTCTTGCTTTTGGTCAAGTTGTAAAGATTGATCTTGAACAGAGACGGATGAATCTACCACAGCTACGGTGTCTGTATGTCTGTTATCCATTTCTTGATCCTCACTCACCTCAATTTTGTTTTCTTTCCGTGCTGATCCAGGTCCTAGACTCAAGGACATCTGATTTGTTGATTTTGGGACATGAGATTGTTTTCCTTTAGACACTCTTGGTATATTTTCACCAATTTCCAATTCATTAATTTCCACGTCCTTATTATCCAGTTTAGGTTTTTCCACTTTGGCTGGTGAACTTTCTTCACCTTGCTTTCGGATCTTTGGCGGGCGACCCCGTTTTGTTGTGTGGGTTGGAGCAGGTGGCTGTAACTCAACATTTAGCTGTGCTACATCTTTGTCTGTACCTCGCTTCCGCACAGAGCGCGGTGGCTCAGCAACATCTTTTCCAGAACGAACTGGCGTATCATCTTCAACTGGAGTGGCATAAACAGATTTTACATTTCTTCTTCTTCCTCTGGATAAAGATATACTGTGCTCCAAGGTGTCAGTATCTGATCCATGAATGGGAGACTTGCTCGTAGATTTTGATTCGGCTCTTGGAGATGAACCACGTTTCAGTTTCTCTTTATCAATGCGCTCACTCTTGCGGGTGGCTGGTTTCTCAAAAACAGAGGTAGAAATTACTGGAACTGAAAGAACTTGAGCAGGGGACTGTTTGCCCTTTTTATTTTTAATTTCTTTTGTTTTATTCTCTTTCTGAGACGAGACTAGCTCTTCATTTGCATCAGCATCAACAGGCGTCTGTTCTTTGCATACTTGAAGTTTCTTCTCTTCTCCTGGCTCTACTCCTAAATGAGTCTCTTTTGGGGTTATATTCACTTCCTCAATGCTAGCTGGTACTGGACTACTTGGTACTGGATCCTCTGGTTTTGCTGTTTCAGAATTTAACTCTGGTTCTAAAGTAGCAACAAATTCTTCGTGTGAATTAAGACAGGATGTTAGTTCTGTGAATGGAGGTTTGATATCCTCAGTAATACTTGGCTTCTCCTCAGATGGAGGAGGTTTAAGTGAATAATTAGGCTCAGGTGCTTCTAATGGTGCACGTTCAGAATCTGATGTCTCAGTTGGGAGGTGGTGCGTGGATACAAGCTCATTTTCTTTTACTTCTTCCTTTGTTGAAAAAACAGGAGGCTGCAATTCGGGGGCTGGATTCAGTGAACCACTTTTCTCATCTAATGGAGTCAAGTCCGTGATCACAGATTGGCTGACAGGATTAGGTGCAAGTCTGGGTTCAGGAATAACTTGTTCAGCAGGACTAACTGGTTTAATTTCGTCTTCCGGGACAGACTCTGCTACATCAGGAGATTGTGGAGCTTGTTTTTCTGAGTCAGGTTCTTTTTCCTCTTGCTTTTCATCTCTGATTGCTGCATCTCCTTTTGTCTCCTGCTGCGTTTTATTCTTCTGCTGTAGCTGCATGAGCTCCAAATACTGATTGTAGAAAAGGCCAACTGGTCCTGTCTCAAGTTCACCATCTGTGCCTTGCTGAGCAGGTTGTTGGTTTTGTATAAGCTCAAGTTCCTCGTGTTTGCGTTCCAGGTGCTGAAGGCGTCTAGAATCCAATTCAAAGACAGCGCTGTGAAGGAAACGTGAGGCAAACAGTTCCCTGCGTTCGTGCTCTTCCGGTTTGGGCTCCTCTTTCCTGTCATCCAGTTTGTCCTCTGATCCGCTTCGTATCTTTTTCCTTTTCAGGTACCAAGAAGGCGTTGGTCTTGGTGTTGACTCTACCTTTTCTGTGTCTTTTCTATTGCGAAAATTTGCAAAGTGAGAATCATAATCTAAAAACGACCAGTTATCATCTCTGGATGACGAGAGGGACTTTGCCCGTTCTAGCAGAGCCTTTGTGTCAGGTGTGATGGTCTGGTCAAGTGCAAAGGAATAGAATTTGTTTCTCTCGAGTTGTGCTAGTTTAGGATCTGAAAACCGATCTGCTCTCGGCCTTTCAGAATAAGGCACAGATGTAGAGGGCACTGGTGAGTGGGGTTTGGTTTCTCTATCTTCTTCGGAGTCTGATCGGACTTCTCCAGGCTCCAGATCTTGCCAAATGCCAAACTCCAAACGTTTGCGATTGTGAACGTTTTTACTTAAACCTCTAGAAAAGTTGGGTAACAATTCTTGTTTAACTCTGACCTCCCATCTCTTCTGCTGCTCTTCTTCCACACCAAGTAAAGGAGTGTTTGTTTTGTTCCCCTGAGTGTTTTGTGTCCTTTTGACCGACATATCAATTTCTGGGTGAATTTTCTCTTTGTTTCTGCTCAGTTCTGTCTGAGAGGCATCCAAAAAGTCTTCATCCGATTGGTGAGGGAAGAGCTGATGGCCTGGAGAGGGAGTGCTGTTCCAGTCAGGATCTTCACTTTTTTGTCTGAAGCTTCTATAAACACGTTCTCTCTTTATTCCAGACTCCGAGTCAAAGTGGTCTAATTTTTTCAGCTTGTGAGATGGGAAATTATCTGTCACATCCTCGGGTGGTTTACCAACTTCATGCACAAGGCTACGATGTTCCAAGTCCTCCGTTTCGTTTCTTTGGGGACTTCCTGGTTTGTCTCGTTTGTCAGACTCGCGCTGCTGTTGCAAACGTCTATTCTGCTCCATCTGCTTACGATAACTCTGAGAGAGATCGATGTCAACGTGATCTTCTTTGCTCTTGGCACTTTTGTTGGTTTCGGCATTCTGAAGTTTGAACGCAGTTTGATGATCTTGCTCCTTTACACTGCTTTGATCTGAAGCACCATCTTGTGAGAACCTTCTGGATGAAGTACTCCCTTGATGTCGTTTTGACTCCGGTGGGTCCAGAGTGCCCTCTGGTTTATCTCTTTGCCCTCTAAGGTCTTCTTGGCCATTCTTTTGAGTGCCAGTTTTATCAGGTTTTCCTCTTGCATCTCTTCGTTGAGGATCTTTGGGTTTGTCAGTCTCTGATTCCTTCAAAAAGGCTGATGTGGCCCCACAGTTAAAAGGCTGATTACCATCCTCCTCTTCAAGCTTGCTTTTCTTTTGAAGAACCGTCCTTCCGCCAGGATCAGCAAAGCGTCTTTTTCTTTGCAGAAGGCGATCAGACTCCACTGGTAAATCTTTTCCATCGTTTCCAGTCTCAGACTTTGGATGTTTTTTGAGTCGAGATTTCCCATCCAACTCTGAATTATCTGCCTTAGGTATTTCAGGTTGCTCACTTTTGACAGAGTCCTGAAGAGCAGGAGTCAAAGGATTGCCAGAAAGATTGTCACTGTCTCCTTTAGGCTTCTCTCTCATATGGACATCTTGGTCGGATCCCCTACTTTTTACAGACACTCCTTCACAACCAGTCTCAAGCTCAGTTTCCAATACAGGGTTGGAGGGGGACTGAGCTTTTGCTTTTCTCGGTTTAATCTTGTCAGATTTATCTGCTTTATCTTTTCGTTTAGTTCTTTTTGTTTTCTCAGCTCCCGCAGCGCGCTCTGGTTGACTGCTCTTCTCACTCTTTGAGCCATGTTCAAGCAGAGTCTTTTCAGACTTATCAAAATGTGGTGGCGACATTGAACTAACACTACCGCTTCTCTCAGAGGACTGGCTGTAAACCCGTCGCTCAGAGTCTCTGGGAGCACGCTCAGATGGTGAGGGTGATACTGTGGGAGTAATAGGTCGCCTTGGATGGGACGGGCTCCACCTGCTTCGATCAGCTTCAAAACGCTCCCGTTCCCTTTCACGCTCCCTTTGAATATATGTGTATTTTCTGATGTCTTGTTCAAAGGGGTCTCTGTAATCCCTGTAGTCCCTTGGATCTTCATGATAACGTGGATCAAAGTGATTCCCTTCATAATGGTCTAGTTCAGGAAAGCGCTCTCTACTGCGTGCAGCATATTCTCTTCGAGCATCTTCTGGATAAAGGCCAGGGGTTCGTATGTTCTCATAGTAAGCTCTCTCAGCTGTAAATTCATGATAGGGAGGTCTGCGATCCTCTCTGTGAGTGGAAAGAAAATTAAAGAATTCAGTTTCTTAATTTAGCAATTTACATTTTTTCAATAAAAAGCCAAAATAACCCCCCATTCCCGCCAAAAAACAAAACAAAACAAAAAACAAATACAGTTCTGAAACATTACCATCTTACAATCAGACCCAACAGTTCACATACAGTACATGGCTAAATATTATGGTCATATATACCTTCGTTCTGGTGGAATTTCATAGAAGTCTCTTATGTCTTGACCAGATGCCTGCATAGAGCGGTAAAATGCCATCTGACTTTCTTGACTGGCAAAATCCACCTATCACAGAGATGGAACATACTGATTAGACAGATGAAAGAATAAGAAATTAAGTGAACTTTACCAAAGAAAAAAACAACAATTTAAACAGATTTTTGTACCTTTATTTTACTGCCACCTATCTTCCAGCCTTTAGTCTCCCTCACAGCTGTCTGAGCAAAATCTGTGTTGTTGTACAAGATGAGAGCCATCCCCTTTAGTCGATCAAACACAACCTATAAAATGAAGAAATTAGAACAATTCAAATTTACACTTATATTGAATACAGGAGCACACAATCATAAGCAAGAGGAAATTTAACTCCTTACTTTGACCACATGTCCATAGCGACAGAAATGCCTGGTGAGGTATTGTTCCGTTATACTGGCTCCTAACCCATCAAGCCACACACATGTTGTAGGCATACTCTTCCCAAAACCGAGCTTCAAAAGTGAACAACATGTTATTTTATGCACACAGAACATTGTATATTGAGTTCAACACTGACCAGGAAAGAATCAATTGTTTACAGTAAAAACTACCTTTAATCTGTTGCTCCCCAAATATTCTCCATCCATCTTCTTTATGGCCTTACAAACACTGGCAATATCAGAGTATTGAACAAAGGCATACTGGGGAACTCCATTTACTTTCTTGATGTCAATGTCCTTAAAGAGATAACAGAGACAACTTTAAAAAAAAAAACACACACACACATTTACACTTCTTGTACGCATCTCTTGTTAACTTACCACAATTTCTCCAAATCGTTGAAAAATGTCAAGGAGCTGCTGGTAACCAGTGGTTTTCTCAAGGTTTCCAATAAACAGAGTCCTAGTGGCCTTTGGGTGGAACTCATCTATGCGCCCATCCAGAGGCCTGAACTCATTTTCACTCTCAGTTTCTGAGGGAAGGATGAAATGTATTATTGCTTGTCATGCTGCAAGCATAACCGCTTCTTTGATCTGTCATCACTTACCTGGACCGTTCCAAGCTGTGACCTCAATAAGCATGCCGAAGAAGAGTTTTCCTTTAGAGACACTTAAGGCTTTCTCCTGATCCTCTTGCTGTCTAAAGAACACCAAGCCATAACGGTCCTCTGATGCTCCATGGATCTGCACTGAGGTCACCTTCCCATGTTTTTTAAATTCATGAAAGAGTCCATCTTTTAAACTTGTGTCTGCAGAGAGAAAGTGGAAACTGTATTAATTTAAAAATATCTTCAAAGACAATTGTAATCCAAGAGGTATGATTAAAGAAAAATCTAATCCTACTTCAACAATAAAGAGAATACACATTTTCATGCATCAGACTTATTTTCCTCTCAACACTACTGTAGAAACCTTATTCAGATCTATGTTTTAATACCACTGGGCCCTTAAAACATAAATGATTAGCCAATTCTGAGTAGTGAAGCACCAAATCCTATTTGCTTAACCTTCACATTCAGCAGCAATAAGATTAAACAGATTTACTTATAATGCAGGTTTAAAAACAAATGGTTGGCAAAGCTCTGGACAGAAAAAATATATACAAACACAGAGAATAATAACACAAAACCAAAGAACTATATAATATCAAGAAAGGCTAGAGAGCAAAACTGAACTAATTTTTTATGTCTAGGTTAGAGCAAGCCCTGTTACGCAATAAAATGCCCCTTTTGTTTTAAACATTATGACGTAAAGCTCCTCCACCCTTTCAAATGGCTAGATAAGATTTTTCTAATGTGTTTTACTCCAATGATTAAAGACCACAGCAGAACTTGTTTACAAGCCCATGGCATCTCACACAATAATTAGAATAAAGACCCCCAACTAAATAAAATAAAATGCAACAGATTGCACACCACTGTCCTATACAATAATAAGTGATCATTTTTAATGGCAAAAAAAAATAAAAAATCTAAAAATCACAACACCATGTAAATGTCAATAAACGTTTTGTTCCAACACAACTGAACTTTCTCATATCCAAAATTAATCTCTTTATACAGATGAACCGGAAATAAGTCTCAGATTATGGTAACAGCTACAATAATATATGATGTACTTATAATTTTCCAGCTTACATCTATATTCAGGTCAGAGGTTTCGTGGAAATAAAACTGCAATCTGTACCTTGAGAAAATAACAGGTCTAACAATAGTTGAACTGATCCTTTGAAATGCTGTCATACATAAACGACTAACCTGTGGAGCGCACTGGCAAATTTTGGACTTTAATTCCAAAGCTTCGCCGCGGCTCTTCAGAGTCAAGAGCCATTGAAGATTGAGGAAGTGCATGTGCAGCTGATGACTGGACAGAGCGTGCCTGAGATCCATCACTTGAGCTACTGTTTGAATCACTGTTTATGTGGGAAAACAAAAAATACAATTTAATAATATATATATATTCAATGGATTTTAATATTCTTAAAATAAAAAAATCATTTTGCACATTTTTGGTGAACCTGGAAAAACCCAAACTCCATACCTGCCGCTGCCTGTGCTGCTGGTGCTGCTGACAGAGTCAGAGCTTGAAGATCTGCTGTGAGGTCGTGATCGTGGACCTCTTCCAGGGGACAAGGGGGTCCTTTTTGGGGAATGAGGAGTTTTAGGGGTTTGTCCTGTGGTCCGTTGAGGCGAAGGGTGCCTTGACTGTGAGGAATGAGATGACCGACTTCGACGGTGATGATAGGTTCGATCAACGCGCCGCCCTCTGTCATCTCTGTATAGGTCACGTCGTGTTGAGTTATTAAGAGTAAATGGGTCTCTTATTCTAGAGTCAAAATGTGGGTCTGATGCATCAAAACTTCCTCCAATAGCAACACTTCCTG
Source organism: Kiunga ballochi (assembly GCA_037177335.1). Lineage (NCBI taxonomy): Eukaryota > Metazoa > Chordata > Actinopteri > Atheriniformes > Pseudomugilidae > Kiunga > Kiunga ballochi. The sequence continues at coordinate 18,681,083 of JBAMIG010000003.1, forward strand.
GACCAGCAGCGCCAAACACAGCGCGATCTCTGTAATAATCAGCATTGTAGTGACGCTGTCTGTCGAAAGGTCCACTGCGGTCATGATGTCCGTATGGGCTGTGATCATACGCACGCTCTCGGCTGTCTGAACTACTGTGAATAAAAAAAAAAAAAAAAAACAGGGTAGAGATTTTAAAAGAAAAAAAGAAAGAAAGTTAGACTTTGCATTCTTGACTCCAAAATGCACAAAAACCCCAAACATATTCAGATAAGAACAAATAGTTTTAAAATCAGTGACTAAATAAAATATACTACTAGTTTATTTCAATGCGGTTGGTCCATTTGGACTTCAACAGGACCAACCACTCGGTTTCTTTAGCATTTTAGCACCAATATCAAACACTGGCATTTTAACTCCCCCAAGAAATGTATCAAAGCTTACAAGGTTGGTCATTTTTGCATAAAAACCCAGTTAAAACGAGAGAAACACCAATGTTTGTCACACACATACATATACACATACATATACACATACATACATATATACATATAAACATATATATATATATATATATATATATATATACATACATATATACACATATATACATACACATACATACATATATACATATAAACATATATATATATATATATACATACATATATACACATATATACATATACATATACATATATATATATACACACACACACACACACACACACAAGTTAATTAATTGGACTCTTGTTCAAAGCGTTAACCTTTCACACAGTCATAAATGAAAAACTGCTTCAAAATCTAAATTGAAATAAAAACTTGTCATCTCTTTTCACTGTCATATTTATTATTAAATATAAATTCATAAGCAGCCACAGATAACGGGCAGTGGTTCAGTATTTATGTTGACTGCTTAGAAAAATAGCTCAAAGAGACAAATATCCAAATAACACATTTCTCTAAAAATTTCAAGTGAAAATCTACCAAGAAAACTCTTCCAGTGAATTTCATGTGTAGTTAATACTTTGTACAACTTTCAATTTGAGCAGTAATCTGTAAATTTACACCTAAAAAAATACATAAACTCCACATAAAAATACTTATATTTTTCCACTCGCACCAAATACTTTTCTGTTGAAGCCAACACGATGGTGGAAATTCATACAGATCATAGTAACTAAACGGTTGAATAAAACTGGATGTGTAGGCCTTTTGCAACAAGTTAACTATTTGCAATTGGAAAAAAAGTGAGTGCAATGAGATTGCTGGCTGCAATAATTTTACTTTGTTTCTTTCTGTCTCTTTAACAAAGACTAGATGACAACTGGCTTCTCTTATGGTCCATCATTATAATGGCAATTCAGAGGTAATAGTTGCCTTTGACTACAAAGCTACATAAATTTATAGTCCAAGTCCATGAATACTAGCAAGCCTGGATTGAGCGAGGGAAACCAGAGATTTAGCAAGAAGAGAAAAATAAAGTGTAATTTTGTTTACACGAGGATGAATGGGGACAGCTTGCTCTTGGCACTACACCTTATAATAAATTTTGCATTGCGATTATCGTCTCAGAAATTATTGCCATAAATGATAATATTGAACTGTAAGTGATCATCATTTTGAGACCATTGTTAACCAATAAAAATGCCATAATAAGACTAAGTTTACTCTTTCAAATATCAATAAACATGAATTTGTGAAATATTGTAGGCAAAAGGCACCACTGCCTCTGAATTGGTCGCTTTAATGATGCACAGTAAAGAAACCAAACTGGCATCCAGTCTGTTAAAGAGAGAAAGAAACTAATGAAAAATTACTGTGTGCTCTTCTTATTGTGCTCACTTTTAATAGTCTATTTATTTCTTATTACTACAGGCCTACTCAGCGCATCGGGTTCATTGTACATTGAAGCACATCTAGTCTGCAAATTAAGTTAAATGTTCTTCAGAAATTAAAATTTGCGGACATATGAAAGCATGAATTTGGCAATATTATAGCATTTTTAATATATTAGTTGAAAAAGCTTTCAAGTGGCAACATCAATTGTTTAGTGTTATGTGTATTTGTACTATTTTTACAGAAGTCCAGTTACCGTGCATTTATTTTTAATGCTCCTATGGTTTCTAAACACAATCTAAAACTAACATTAAGCAAAGCACTAAAGACATTCATAGACTGAAAATATGCAGAGGACAGAGCAATACCAACCTTTTGTTAAGAAAAGAAGTTACAGAAACTAATCCAAATAAAACTTAGGAGATCAGAATGTGAGAGCCCCAATGAAAAACCAACGGGAAAAAAATAATTGGATCTAAATAGGGGAAAAAAATTGTTCTTCTGAATTGCATTGCATCTTCAAATACTGATAAGCTGGCCAGTTTTGATGTATAATCCACAAACGGGCTACTTAATTATCTTCACCCCATTGAAAAAAAATATTAGAGAAACTGACTTCCTAATAGATTTAGGAAAATCTGTGGGCAAAAAGTGTACAAACTCAGATTAATGTGTTTTTTTTTTTTTTTTAAAAAGTGATAAACTTCCACGTTTTCAGCCCATTCTGGAAAAAAACATTTAGCACACTGAAGCTTGCATAGAAAAATATATCCAAATGGATCTGTCTTTGCAATAATATGTCCAAAATGTAAGTTTTATGCTTGAAAAAAAGGAAAATAAAAAATGTATTCCACTGGAATCGTCTTATTGGACATCAAACAGGCTTGCAGACGAGACACCTCACAGCAGATAAAATCCTCATGGATTCTTGGCTTGATATAATTCCACAATTTATGAAATCCTCTTTGTGTCTGATGAAAAATCTTCATGCATGCGTGAAGTTACCTAAAAGAAAAGTCTTCCTTTTCCTCTAACATACTTGGAAAATTCTTCTCCCCGAGGTCTCAAACAGCTACATCCACACTTGAGTAATCCAAAATGCATGGCAGCTACATCTCTCCACATTAGGTTCCACATCACTACATCCAGCGTGGGGTATTGTTTACATCCAGGAGGTTACAATCCAACAATACTTTCTTCTCGTGTCTTCTTAGGCATCAATCCTAAAACAAGATAAGCTCCACAAACTTTGGTTGTTTGAATCCTGAGTGTTCTTCCGCAGACTTCCTGGTTACGTTTTCCATATTTGAGCAAATTGTTGATTGTTAATTGTCAACTTCACTCTTGGGGGTAAAAAAAGAAACCTGAGACATATGCACTAAATCTGTCTTTTTTTGTCTTGTAAGGTGTGATGACTTCAGTTCTTCCATCCAATTGGTCAGAATAGAAAATCCAGAATGTGCTGTATCCACAGATTGAAAAAAAAATGGGAGAATAGCTATAAAAAGTGTTAAATTAGTCCAGCCATGAGCTGTTCCCATGGGGATTGGGGGAGAGTCAAGGTGAAAGCTTCTTCCATTAATAATCTACCCGTAAGGATTCTTCTGTAGGTAGTAAATCCTTTTTAACAGGGACTTTAATTCCAACTTCAAGTGACTCCAAGTAAAAATGAAGGTTATTCCAGGTTGCTTAAAAAAAAAAAAAAGTATCCAAAAGCTCCCCAAGGTTCCCACATAATAAATCCAAAACTCACCGGTATATTCCTCTCAGACGTAATATCCAAACCAGATGTCAAACCTCGTAATATTGTTACCTTAGCAAATGATAATTTGTAGTTAATTTATTCAAATCCCAAGGGCAAGCAAGTCAGGTATGATGAAGAGTGGAGAGATCCCTAGATTAGATTTGTGTAACCCCCCCCCGAGGGATCAAAGCCTGATGAATAACCCCGCTATGTGTTTGGGTATCACATTTATCTCATACCTAGAGTGCCCTGCGGGACACTGTGTCCACTTACCCATCTATTCTTCGTTCATAACGTCCCTCTCTGGTGTGAAGGGACACAGGTGGACCAAACACTGGACCAACTGCTCCCCTAGAGAATCCTGTAACGTCGCGACTGCTCGAGGGGGAGCTGTCTTCAAGACCCCGCACAGCACTAGGGACAGACCCTGGCTCATTGTAGTCAGTCCGAAGGTCTCTATCTCCCATCTTGTTGACAGCATTGTGAGCCTTTTGAGCACTTTTGATATCCACAAAATCCACAAAGGCTGCAACACCCCCCTCTGACCCTCGCTTTTGCAGAACTTTAACACTCTCCACACGGCCATACCTGAGAAGAAATTATAATGTATATGTAACTTCCTCTTTATGTTCATTACATCTCAAAACATTTAAGGTATGAAATAGAACCCAAACATATTCACCTAAAATTGTTTTAAAAAAAAGGAAAAAGAAAAAAAAAGAAATATAAAACACTTGATCTTTTTAAAACAATTATAATGAGCCCAACCTTTAGATTAAGGAGGAGGATTAACCATAAAATTACTTTAGCAACTGTTGTTTTGTTGATTGAGTTTGTTAACTTGCTCATCTGATGGCCTTTTTCACAGAAAAAGACATAAAGCGTCACATTAAACGCAAAACATTAACCAAAACACTAGCCAAATCCCGGAGTAATGAACCCCCCAGTCACCAATCTACATGGGACCTCAGAAATAGCACTATAATGTCAACTATATCGCTTGAGGTGACTTCAGTGATAGCGCTCGACTTGGAGCAGCTCCACAACTTGCTAGCATTTGTTAATGAGCCCAAACAGCTTCCTATGCGGTCTAAGATGCTGTTTCTTTGCAATTTCATCTTTTTATGTTGGCCATATTATTTTAAAAAAAGTGGAGGATGTTTACAGTGGTTTGAATAATATAAGTAAATAAATATGTTCACCAGTTCTATGGCTGATGTTGGTTGCCTTTTTGGATCACGAAAACGTCTCTACTTCCCACAAAATGGTTGGCTGGGTGGTTGCTCGGTAGCTAGTATACCAAGCCAATTGCCTCTTGACGTTGGCAAAAGTTAGCGAAATGATATAATTTTGCAATATTTACATTTGAACAGCAGAATACCACAGATTAATCTTAAATAAACATAAAGACAATACAAAATAACTCATCCATCGCCCGCTATATTACTTAACATGTTACTATTTATAGTTAGCTCTATTAGCATTGATAGCAGGCTAGCCCTCGTTCCAAGCTAACATTAGTAATGCACCTAGCGCGCGCAGCCTCGCAAACAGGCTCTCTCTTGCGTAACCTACCGTTTAAAATGCTCCACAATTTTCTCCTCACGAACATGTTCGGGTAAATTTCCCACCCAAAGGTGTCTGGTTTCCCGAACCATTCTGCACTTTTATTTTCCCCTTCACACACATATGATCTGGAACGTCTCTAATCCCTGCCGGTCGGAGGTCCGCCTGAACAAAATGACCGACGACTGATTCCGTGAACATTCAAGGCCTGTATCCTGCTGCCCCGTTTAGCTTTAGCCACTGCGTTCGTCCTCGATCCAGGCGCGTGAACTCACACCAGACTCGTTCACTCAGAGGTTTTGGGTACGAGCTGCGCGGCCCCGGAGTTCATGCGCGTCACCGGTTCGTTGAAGGAATATGGAGGCGTTTCCGTAAATAAAATACAATAGGAAAACTTTTTTTTTTATTATTTTAACAACGTACCCGTATAAAAATAATTGATTAATAATCCAAAATGAATTTTTATTTTCTTCTTCAAGACTTATTAAAATAATAATGAAAAGGAAATTTAAGATTTAAATGTATAAAAATGCCTCAGCAAATATGTATCAGTATTCATTTTTAAATCTGAAGTTTGAAAATTAAAATGATTAGAAAAACGTTTTCATTTCATAGACTTAGCTGCCGTATTTGTCTCATAAATAAAATAATTGCATTGCATTTTATTTTCACCCATGACACTTCTAATTTTTAAAAAGGAAAAACAAAAAGGACACAGAGTTTTCCTTTTTATATCCCCGCAAATAGTGTAACATAAAAAACATTTTTTATTGAACAATTATGTACACAAACACAACAAATTTTATGCCATCAAACATTCTCTGACATGTAAAATACACGTCATTCATGTAAACATCAGAACAGGTGTCAGCTGAGAATCTAAGTTCAAGCTAGAAATAAATGAAACATGAAAGACAAAAAAAGTGCAATCAGTTTCACAGTCTGGGTTTTGAAAACATCCAGTTCTTAGTAGAGACAATACAGATTTCCTTTTCATCAGCTTTAAGGCACTGAGGTGGACCACAAGGTCCTTCAAAGATGTACTTGAATAGGCTACTCAATTTCCCTCCGGGATGAATAAAGTATTTTTCATTTAATTTAAATGCAGTAAAGAGGGGTATTGTTTTCCTCTATTTAGGTGTAGATGAAAAATGTGGTTAATAGTAATAGTAACAGTCAAAACAATACAAAGTCACTTTTTGTATTGTTTGTATTACCACCAAACACAATATTATTTCTGGCGAGGGGAAACAGTAGGTGGATTTTTGTATTTATCCATTCCTGTAGATCATTCCAAAACCTTTAGGTATACATGCATCTACCACCATCTTCATCATCTTTAACTATTTCAGATTTTTTATGTATTGAACCCGGTTTTTTTAAATAAAGCTATGGAATATGCTAAGTCGATGCACCTGGATAGGGAATCAATTTTGTTTAGAGATGTTCCTCCAAAAATGGTCAGGTCTCTTTGTAGCCATATATTCTGTTTGGATTTACATTTGGAGATTTGATCATCTATATTTAATGCTTCACTGTCTTTGTAACGTTGGTTATGTGAATACCAAGATATTTTACTGAAGGTTTGATGGGTGAATTGTAGGCATTTGTAAGGGCTGCAGTCATGTGTAGCTATTAATTCACATTTACTTTGGTTAAATGTTAAACCTGACTCAAAGATTTTAGGGATCTGCTCCAAGTTTTTAACAAGGATGGTGGTATTGTCTGCCACTTGGTTTATTACTAAGTTAAAAATAAAAAAATTCTGCCAGGCAATATCAGAATATTTTGTATAACATTTCTGCTGCCATAAATTAAAAAAATGGTGACATTGCAACCTTGTTTTACCTCCCTATTAATGATGAATCAGGGAGTTGTGGGAAAGCATAACAAAACTTGATTTATCTTAAATAAAAAATCAATTATGTCACACATCTATTTGTATAAATATAAGTTAGTCATTTGTAATCATTGTTCAGTAAGGAAATTTGGCAGTAGTTATCTATAATCCAGTTTTTCTAGGACCTTCAGTTCCTGGATATTTATCTAATTTTAGCTGCATGACTGCTCTATCTAATTATTCTCTGGTAAAGTCAGCATCACACTCTTACATAAAGTCATTCCTAATTTGAGAAATCCTATCATTAACTGTAAGAGTGGGAATAAAGTTTGTTTCTTTTTCAGGTCTACAGAAATATGCCAATTTTTTCCTCTTCCTCGATACATTTAGCTCTTCATGTATGCCCCTTTGGCTTTTCGTTCATAAATTTGATCAAGTTCAGACAGTAACGAAGACAGTTCAATCTGGTCATTCTCTGTAAATGTTGTCGTGATGGTATTTGAAATTATTTTCTGAATGGTGTTTTTTTTAATCTAAACCATTGTCTTACGGTGATGATAGACTAATTTTATATTTTTAAAATTCCCATTTCTGAATGTATGAGGTTATGCTATCATAATATAAAATATCTTGGACTATTATCTTAATACCGTTGCAGTATTCCTCATTTTTAATAAGTTTACATTGAGTTTCCAATAACCTTTTTTTTCTGACACCCTGCATGACAGGTGTTACTATCAAGCCAATACAACAATGATCTGTAAGTGGTAGGCTATATTCATAGTTCATCCAACTCAAGTCACTCAGTTACCCTCCCTCCCCTGTAACATCTGGTGTGCCCCAGGGCTCTGTCCTGGGGCCACTCCTCTTGGCAATATTTTCCGTAAATATAATATTCAATTTCATTGCTACGCGGATGACACCCAGTTCTATATTTCTAGTAAACATAATTCTACGCTTCCTCATT